>PVKB01000002.1:600000-915502 GCA_004027205.1 Ctenodactylus gundi | reverse complement strand
TATATATAGATCTATCTATATATATATATAGTTAATGCCTTACCTTGATGTCCTTCACCCACTGCCAAAGGGCTAACTGAGAAGGCATGACTTCAATCTTCAGAGAGTCTGTAATACAGATCTTGTCCTACTTTTATTTCTTGCTAACTCAGGGCCTCAACATCAACTACAAATATTTCTATGTCCCCAACTCCTTCTTAGACACGCACCATGGCATATACCAAGCTTTCGAAGTCTCGTATGGTTATCTAATCCTCTAGTATGTCTTTTTTAGCTCTTGATTGATCCATCTAAAATTATAGTTTTAGATATCTAAGCCATCAATAAATTGTTACTGTTTGGTAATATCCTGGAAATAGGATGGTCCTTATGCTTTTCTTTTTTAGAACTTTATGCTTTAGTGGGATAGTACAGGGGTCCAGAATGGAGACTGTAGAGGACACTGGAAGATGTTGCAAATTATTAGCTGTGTTTCTGGAGGTGGTGCTTTTAAGAAAATTCCAAAATGGTTTAACCTTTTCTGTTGGTGAAAGCAAAGGCTAGGTTTTCACGTCCATCATCTTGGTGAAGCAAGGATTGGTAAGGGCATCACAGACTCTGCTGTCTTGTTAAGGTGTAGTAGTTTCTCTTCCATAAACAATTTCTATTATGCTTTGTGGTTTTGATTAATTAATAGCACTCTGAAATGGCTCATTTCAGTTTTTTCTCAAAACAGATTTACTATTTTTGGAGGAGAATCATGGTGGACTTTCACCTTCCAACATTTCTAAAGTCGATTCTTCATGAATTCCTTCTAATAATCAAGCTCATATTCTTAGAAATATTTTGATATGTAAACTGAAGAATGACATCAAAGATTATAGATATTATTAAATGTTACATGAATATTAATGTTGTTATAGTATATATAATTTTTCAAAGAGTGGATGTAATTATATTATTGTAAACTACAATTTGAAAAAAAAGAAAGCAAAAAGATTCTCTTTTACTTTGCGCAGTATTTAGGACTGAATCCAGGGTCTTCATACTGTACCACATTCCCAGTTGTTTGTATTACTTTTTAAAACAATATTGACACAGAGTCTTCCTAATTTACCCAAGTGCTGAGGCTGGACTCAACCTTGTGAATGTTTTGCTTCACAGTTTGAACTGCAGGTATGGGCTACCATGCCATCTTCTCATATTTTCAAATATTATAACCATATTTGCTTCGTCACAGTTACTAAAATAGTGTGGGAAGAAGAAAGAAAGAATAAGCAGGTTTATGTGACATATATGCACTGCTGTTTATCTTGGGCTCTTGTACAAGGGGATTGCTTAATACTAGTTAAGACTGATCTCCTGGAAGCAGAACGTTTGGCAGCCCTGAAGAAGTAACTTAGCCAACACAGGGTGGAGAGAGCTGCCATTGCCACATTCTCCCTCTGGTCTCTGATGAGTACTTCCTTGAAAGTCTTTTCTATATGTACATTAATGCCCGATTGGTTTTGGAATGTAGAGCCCATCTTTTTTATGGTAATGATATAAACCAAAATGTATCTATTTATTGTTAACATATATTTAACAATAAAATGAGTTGAAATGTGCTTCATTAATAAAAACTTGTATTTTTATGTTATTTTCTTCATTATAAGATCTTAGCCCTTTTATTCATTCAAAACATAAAAGTTGATGACCAAGTGCTAAATATTTTATAGCATACACTGACTTACACTTTTCTCCAACACATTTTAAAAATGTTCACCCTCAGAATTCTTGGTTTATCAAGCATAACAGATTAAATAAGTAAGACTTTCTTACACTACTAAGTGCCTATAAAAATAACAGTTGTAATAAGAAAAAATAACTACAGGTACTATTAACTATTTTATAAATTGAGAAAATAAAGCCTAGAAAAAATTGTAGGATGTATCGATATATGTCTATAAATAAATAAAACAGCAACATGCAGTTACAAACTTCCATAGACAGACAGGTCACAAAATGGTAAGGCAAAAATAAGTGTCAGGGATCAATAGAATGCATTTAAAACAACATAAATTATTTTCTAAATTGACCATGTATCATCCTGATATTGCATTTAAGTTAGATAAACTATAGATTTTTACCTACCTAATAGCTTGATGATATTTTGGTGCTATTAGATTTAGACCGTACAACGGGTCTTCTTTAAAGAAAGGACCTTTCATTCCGGACTTAAAATTTCCTGGTTAGGTCATGAAGAAGATTCAGTTAGTCACCAATGACTTTGTTCTATAATTTTTGTCAAAATTATTTTGAGTAATACATCTCTCTTACCCACCACTTATATGCCTTTCTCTAATCATTTCATTTCATTTGGACAGTTATGCCTTCTCAGTGTTTAAAGTTACTCCTGGCAGTTTCTTTGTGAAATTCTGCATGTAGCCCTCTTCCAAGAAATATGCCTTCCATCTTAGTTGACTTTATCAGTATCGACATGAATTCTGGAGTATTTTTTCCTGTAGTCTGCCTCTGTATTAGTTAGCATATGTAAATTGTTGTGCAGTAACGACCTTAAATTTTAGTAACTTAAACCTGCAAGTATATCTTTTTCTCTTTCTGTTACACATGTCTTGTAGGTCGGTGGTAGGAAAGTCACCCTGCACCTGCTGGTGGACTCAGGTCGACAGATCAGGGACTGCCTTGGTTAGGAGAATCATGAGGGACATAGGGGTATGGCTGGTTGCAGTCTCGATTAAAAAAATTCTCTCGACTACCACACAGAGGCAAGTAAATGCTCAAACAGAAAAAGCACATCATTTTTATTCATAACTCCATGCTCAGAACTGTTTCTTGAGTTGAACTCTCAGAGATGATAAGTGATTGATGTTAAATAAATGCAGTCCTAGCACACACTCCAAATATAAAGATCTTAAAATATTTGTTGGGTATTTGGGGGGAAATTAACAGAACTAGTGTATACCAGAAAATCTGCAACTCAAATATATTCAGGCATCAGTCTGGAGAAATGCCAGAGCACTTAGTGCAAAGCAGGTAACTCAGAAAGTAAAGCATTTTTTTTTTTATGGATTGATTACATGGTACCGTGAATTGAGTTCAGGTTTTTCACACTGATCTATATCACCAGCCCTTTGTGTGTGTGTGTGTGTGTGTGTGTGTGTGTGTGTGTGTGTGTGTGTGTGTGTGTTTGATATTTGAGACAAGGCCTCATATATCACTAATTTGCCCAGGATAGACTAGAATTTACAATTCTCCTGTTTCAGCCTCCCAGAGTTCTAGGGTTAAAGACTACTTCACTGGGTCTAATTGAAAAAATAATAATTTAGTAAGTTACTTGTAAGGATTCAATAGTCAACATTCTTATTTTAGTCTTATAGATTTACTTTAACACTTTGGTAAGATTATTTCTTCTTATTAAAGTTATTTGATTTGTATGCAATATGTCTTTCAATTTTTGTCAGATGAATACATGCCAACAGCAAGCTTATATGAATTAGTATAACTATCAATATAATATTATTTACAGAATCCCAATACAGAGGAGATTATGAATTGGTGGTGAGGACAATAACATATAGATCAAATCAACTTAAGCAGAAAAGAATGTATGTTAATTATACTGGGAAAATATGGTGGATGTAAAAGCAATTTGGTTGAGCAATAAATGAGGGTGCTTGGGAAAAGTGAGAGGACATTAAATTTATTACTATAAAGAAAAAACAGAGATACTTCACCTCAGTACTTTAATATTAATAACCTATAGTGGGATCTTATAACACTATTACGACTACTTATAGCATTATTACTCTTTGCATTATTGCCGGACTATAATTATGTCCCCATCAAGTTTTCTGAATTGCATAGTATGTTGTGAATCTGGTCTGACAGTCATTTTATTCATAAGTGCATCATCATATTGAAGAAAGAATCATTATCTAGATAGATTGTAAGAAGACCTAGGATGATTTCACTGCATCACTTCTTTTAAAGACACTGTGCAAAGTGTTACAAAAGTATCTTATAGTTAATCTTTATCTCTATCTATCTGTCTGTCTATCTATTTGTAAAACAAGGTCTCTCTCAGAAGTTTAACTTCTCCTGGACTCATTACATAGTCCCAGCTGGCCTTGAGCTGACAGCAATCCTCCTGCCTCATCCTCCTGAGTGCTGGGATTATAGGCATGTGCCACCACACTTGGCTTATGTGGTGCTGGGGACTCAAACTCAGAGCCTTGGGCTTGCTAAGCAAGTGATCTGACCGCTATCTCTAGTCCTCTGTCGGTACTTATACGTAACAATTTCCCTACCCACACTGCCTTGTCATCTTAGAGATAGAAAACTTTGTTGATATGTGTACCTTGGATCTATTTATATAGAGATAAACGAAATAATAAAGAAAGGGACAAAAACCCTAAAATTTGATATTTTTATGTCAGCTTATCACTGCAAACATTAGCAGTAATGGGGAATCATGCCACCAATTACTTTGACAATCCACTTTACCTTTATTCCTGTGGCACCTTTATCTCTCCGTAGCAGGGAAAACTTTCCATTTTCATGCCTACGAGGACAGGATGACAAACGTATGATAGAGTTTTTCTCATCTTTGAGAATTTTTCAGTAACTGTACTAAGCAGAATCTATCAGAAAATTAGATGTAAACAATGCCATGCTATCATCATTGTTGATCGAGGAATTCAAAGAACAACACTTGTTGCGGCCTTAGCTTCCTGCTAGAATAGTAACTGTGCCCTTTGAAAAGCTGGGGGTAATATCCTTGCAAATGTTATAGAGAAATTTTCTCTAGAAATATGTGTAATATTAAGTCACAAGATCCTGTTTATATATGGGCAACTGGCTTATTCAATAAAAACATAATTGATTACTTCCAGGAACTTTAATAGAAACCCTGGGATATTTTGTTCTCTCATTATTGTGTGAGTTCTAAAAGCTATTATATTGTAAACTTGCAGTGCACATAGTGTCATAGATATATTATAGTTACAGTGTCATCAACATGATTCTACAGATTATAAATAGATGAAAGTATCACAGTGCCTTCAAATCCTGACATTTACCTACCTACCCAAGACATCAGATTTTGTTCCACAATAAAGAGAAGGTGTTTTAAAAATAAGAAAATACTTTTGTAGGGTGAAAATAAAATGTAGATGAAAACCACTGAGACCAGCCATTTGCACAGTACCTGGGAGTTTCATTCTTACACTAGTGAGACACTGTTCTGGATAGAACCAGTGGCCTGTAAGGGAACCACAAAGCTGAAGGAACCAGCTAAGCTAAGACTCTGCATTAGAAAGAAGACGAGAGCATACCTTCTCTGGCCTTACACTGTTTTATTTCCCTTAAGTTTGTGCCAGCAGCCACCTCCTCAACCATCCAAGATAGGCAAAGCTTGAATAAAGCACATAGGAAGAAATCCAGGGTCCCTGGTATTTGTGCACACATAATGCATGCACAATAACAGGCATAAACACACTCTCCCTTTTCTTGGCATGTCGGTGTGACTAAGCTTTAGTGCAGTAAAAATCTAAATGTAAATCATTAACTTTGGCCAAGTTTCCACTTTCCACCACTGTGAGTCGGAATAGTCATATCTAAGACACCACGTCTCAGGTGTTAGTGATAAATGTAATAGGTTTATGATGTTCCTAGAATATACATCATGGCTAAGGTCGTGTAAAATAAACGTTTAGGAAAACAAGTGTTATCTGTAGAAAGAACTCTTCCATCGACACAGCAACAAAGTGGGTGGCGCTGGGCCTCACTCTGCCACTACTGAAGGGGTTTACTCTTTGTCACGTCTAAAATCAGAACACCTGCTCTACATTTCTTTTCTACTCCTCAAGAATTCTCAAAGGTAATTCTAAGTTTCAATTTAGTTTTCTTAATTTGAGAAATTACTTTCATCTCATATTCTATTGGGTCTTGAAATATCTGGGAATGAAGAGATTAAAGACTCCGACCATATCTTCAAAGAATTTAGAGGCTACTCAAGGACACTAGGAAAGAAGTCCATGCCCTTACAGCTCAATGACAAAGCTTCTAATGTAAGAAAGCAAAACACTGTATTTAAAAAGGTAGAGCACTTGAGTCAGACTGCTTGGCTTTAACTCCTGGCTCAGATGCAAAGTAGAGTGCTTTGGGGAAATTAGTTGACTAAACCCAATATGTGATTATCAGTAAGATTATTATAGTACTAATGCTAACAATATACCCAGTAGAGCAGTACAGTTACTGTTGCATAATGGAAATTATAAAGACAATAATGATGGTGGTAAGATGTGGCAGGTAGAACACAGTGATGGAGTCCTAACAAGCAAACTGAAAGGCTGTCTAAGGATTAGGAACAAAATTTAAAAGAGGAAGAAAAGAAAAAGAATGGATAGGGACACAAATGCTTTTAGAAACAGGGAGTAATTATGTGAATCCAATGCTTGGTTGCTTGGTAATGATTTCCACTTATGATGGGAGGAGAGTCAAACTTGAGAAGAGTGGAAGGTACAGAGCAGAAATGACAGGTAGAATATGGGACTTAAGGAAAGAGAGACAAATTCAAGCTTGTGTTTGCATAAACTGTTGTGATTGGTGTTTTGTAGCAGGAAGGAGACCACAGGCCTTTCCAAATGAGTAAATGGAAATATCAAGTGGGTCATTGGATATTGTTAAGCATGTATGGCTATGAGTCAGAAACATGGAGTCCTAGAGCCAATTGAATGTCCACATTGCCATAGAGAAAAGCATCAAAGGAAAGACATTCCATTCTCCTGAAGTGGGCTCCTACACCTCCAAAGGCGATGCGCAGGATTCCAGGGTAGTAATCACCAATCCCTTCGGATTGCTGTTAACTTATTTCAGAAAAATTGACTTTGAATCTCTCACATGATTGCAACAGGAGTTGCAGTAATCAAATGCTGAACCCACTTTCCTCCTTTGCATGACAAAACCAAAACTAGTCTCTTTATACAAAAGGTACTAACAATTATATCAGGTTGCAAAGAAAGATGTGCTGATTATTTCATGCGTCAAGTTGACTGAGCCATGGCATGCCTGGATATGTGGTTAGACATTATTTCTGAGTGTATCAAAGATAGTCTTTCTGGTATAGACTGACATTTGAACTGGTAGAATGACTCAAGGTAGATTGTTCTTTCGTAACCCCTTTTCAATGCAAGTGCTCACATCCATCTGTTGGTGGCTTGAGTAGAGTGAACAAGGTAGAACATAGATTCTGTGCCTGAAGGTTTGAGCGACTTCATGGACATTTTCCTGCTCTCAGTACTCCTAATTCGTAGGCCTGCAGACTGGACTGGAAACTATAATTTTGGAACTCTAGATTTAAGATTTGAGATATAACAGTAGCCTTTGTTGTAGGTCCCTACGTTGTAGTAAATGAATATTTTACAATTATCTTCTCACCTTCTTTTTATCTTTCATTATATTCCAATTTGTGCAGCTATTATAACATATTTTATGTCAACCAAATTCCAGTATTTGTGTTTTACCACTTTTTCGTTTGTTTGTTGAGTGTTCATTTTATCCCAAGTAATAAGAGTAAGACACACACATACACACACACGTTGCTTCTTCCTCTCAAGAAAGTTGACTAATATATTACTTGTACAAGCTAATTTATATAACAAAATATTGCATAGTAAGAGATGAATAATAAACAAACTCAATTGTAGTTAAATTAAATGTATTCTACTAACTACTGTGCTCTATGGCTAAGTTTTTTAAAATCACATAAATTATTACTTGTCACATTTTCATTAAAAACAGATTGATGTTGATATACATGAAGGACTCAACATTTGACTATTAAAAAACAGTGTATTAATATAAATCTGTGCACTTAAAATAATTATTCTTCACGTACCTTCTGAGAAGACAATGAAAAGGTCTAACAGTAATAATAGGACCTTATAATTGTAGAGTATTATCAGTATAAAGCCCTAAAGTAAATTATTTATGAAGAAATATTAACAGGCATATGAGGAAAGGGAAATTGTATTTGAATCTAACGTGGAGGAGGTGAAGCACAGAGGCACGATGTGCATTCAAATCTTGATAGTTCAGCCTGATTTAAGTTTAAATTTCAGATATTTTGCAGTTCTAAAAATTTTACTCTCTGACTTTAAAGGAGTAAATACTAATTTGTGATTATTGGTGCTTATTAAGAAGATAATCTTTTAAAAAGGTGATAGGTTTAGGTAAAGACCCAGAATATTTATGAAACCTTTGTGTTGCCCCTTCTTACTCAGAGAGGTGTATGAATAATATCTTAGTTGATATAAACCACTGGACTTTTTCTTCATCTATTTGACCATAATACATTTTTGAGTCTATATGTATGTTGATTATATATGCATTTTTGAAAATAATAGCACATATTTGGAATCAATGAATTTTTGTTATATACTTTTTTGTTCTCAGTTGTTGGAGGCATGATTTTTCAATATGACTACAGACCAATTTTTTCGTAAGTAAAGAATGAAAACTTTTCTAACACCTACAGTTGTTTATGTGACCACAATACACTGAACAAGGTGAGTGCATATTTCAAAAAGATACAGACCATTGTTTCAATAGGCAACAATATTAGGTGCTTTTCTAGCACCTAATATTATACGTGTAGCCAAAATACGTTGAAGAAGTTGAGTGTGAATTTAGAAATGTTAGTAGCCATGCAGTAGCACATTTGTCACTTAAATCAACATTACAATTAATATGTGGTTACTACATACATGTTTTTGAAAGCTGAACTCAGTACTTACTATTTGTTAACTTGTTCATTCGCTTTTTGAATGCTTATTTTGTGTCCTAAAGTACAGGATAGCAGTGACTATACCCACTGATGGGCTTTTAAATCGTCAAAAAGATGGCTGGCTCATAGCTCTTGGTGGACAATGCAGGAATGGCCGATACCCTTCTATTTGAGTGGTGATTCAACTTCCCACACTATGCCCTTGGAAAACACAAACAACTTTTTGTCCTGTTAATTCCAGAGAGGACCTCTGAAGTGTTCAGAGAATTATGCCTTCGGCAGCAACTATCAATTGATGAGAGTTGTCACATGAGATGAAATCTATTTGTCATTATCAGACAGATAAAGAGTATCACCCTGTTGGAAAGAGAAAGTAATGCAGAACGTAGCAATAGTTCACCCTGAAAGCAATATTAAACTGATATGACAATGAAAAGAATCTAATACATGAGATAAAATTTTATTTGATTTTCATCTTTCAAAAGACTGATTTTGTTCCCAATACTCTTGCTAAATGCACTGGAAAATACACTACTGGTGTATGTATAGTTTCGCTCCATTGTGCTTGACATTGGATGCTTCTTTTATATCTTTAACTATTCTAATACTGTTGTTAGTTGGTTTCTAGTATTTTGTTTGCTTTTTGTTCCAACAGTATTGTTTTCATCTACATTTCAGAAGTTAGAGTTCACACGTTCAATAGATTTCAATAAATGTAAATTTGCAATGGAATGTCATATGATTAATGCACAATTTCAAATACTTTCAAAAATAAAACAATCACGGCCCACATTACTCTCTGAAAATAGAGATTTGTCGAAAAGTAGGTTTATATTTGGACTCACATACATTCATCCTTCAAATTATCTCAGATGCTAGATGATTATAGAACAGTACAATATATTAACCTGCCATATAAGTTGAATCTAGTGTATTTCAATTCCTGGGCATACTGTGTATAAAAATCTGTTTTTTTTTATCCCTTTGACATAGACAATCAAAGCCACTTTAATCCATATTGTGTCACCTAAGTAAACACAAGATGAAAACAGACACAAAGCTTTGAGCATAATTCACCATGAACAAGAGTGAGAGTCTTTCAGACTTTAGCTGATTGTAAGTGTTTAAATTTCACTAAAATTGCAAAATTATGGGAAAGAGATTAGAGTCTAAAGTCAACCGAGTTTCTGAAGAGTCCCTTTGGGAAGAAGGTTTGTATTGGGTATGAATCATTTTAATAGTGGAGATTAGAGAAGACACCCTTTGTTTTTCTCTCTCTCCTTTGTACTGGAGACAGGTCTTTGCGTTCTAGCTAAGTGCTCTACTACTGAGCTACATACATCTCCAGCCCAAGAATTGCAATCATACAATGCAGAATTCAGTTTATGAGCCACTGAAAATTTATCAAGGGAGAATCATGTGCCTCGTGTAAATCAAAGTCGACCTGAATTTTCTTCCATACTCAATTACATGAAAAAAAATTCAGACTATTTATATCCTTTTGTCTGTCATAGATCCCCATCTCTTCCCAGAGGTCTTCAAAGTCTTTGCTTATTGTGGTCCAATAAAAGAACATAGTATGCTGAACTTTCTCTCTACTCTCTAGAAATTAACTCCAGGAGTGAAAATAGAGTTGCAAATCAGTTTATGCTAATTTTGTGAATAGTCTTTTCTATTGGCAAGATGTAAGTGTTCTATGTCTAGATGAATTGAGCTCTGTAAGTTGTAAACTGAAGTTTTTTTTAAAAATTTCATTTGTCAGTAATGAGCACAATATTTTTTCTTTTAATTAAAATGAAACTTTCCAGATGTGGTAATAATTATAGCATGAAAGAATAAAGACGTCACAGATTTCTTGGTGACGTGTTCATCACAATCTGTGAGTGTACCTTCCCGTTGTCTTGAGTCTAGAAGTCCCTGGGAATGCTCTAATTTATCAAAATGAGCAAAAGTGACGCTGTTGTTCTAGCTCTCAGGTCTGGGCTTTCAAATGCTGGCCTGTTCCTCTTTTTGGAATGCTTGTTTTGAAATTGACCTTATCCAAACACAGTCACCATCCTCGAAATACCTCCGGTCATGCAGATTGATGGCATATCAGTGCTCAAGCAATCAGTATCAGATGAAGACGTAATGGACAGCCGACACCACAAATTTTGCAGTCTGGTAAGAGAAAGGTTTGGTACTTCCAACTCCAACAGATCTTAAAGTAGACTGCAGCCCTAGCAGACATTTGCCTTCAAGTGTATGGCCAATCCCAAGTAAGTTTAGTTGAGGGGAGCCAACTCATTGAATCACATTAGCTAATTATGTTGTTGTAAACTAGTATTTTTCAGAGTTGTACATTACACAGTAGATCTCAAATTTCTAGCATAAAGGAAGCTCCAGAGTGGTTAAATTCTTATTCAATCAAACTTTGGTTCTCCTTGGCTATATTTTATAATCCATTTGTTTTTATTTGCTATATAAGGACAAAAATGTGCACACATTACGAGAGTACCATGTAGTGTATGTGTGTGTGTATATATATATATATATATATATATATATATATATATATATATACTGCTTACTTTTTAATGCAGATTCAACAGATTTATTTCTTCAAATGTTTCCATTGGATTATGGGAAACCATCCAAAATCTTTTCTACACAATACAGTATCATTATTTACACTAACCTTACTGTGCAACAGGGCACAGAAACTTCTTATACCTGTGCAACTGTAACTTCATTGATAGATCTATTTCTACTTATCTCACCGTCTTCATCACTGTCTCCAGAATCTGGTAACAACCATTCCACTCTTAATTTCTATGACATCAGATCTTTTCCTTCGCAGGAATGAGATCACACAGTACTTGTCTCTGGCTTATTTCATTTACATAATGGTCTCCCTTTCCATCGATGTTGTTCCAAATGATTGATTTTGACTCTTTCTTTTGTATTATTAGTGTTCCACTGTGATTTGTGTTAATTTTTATCCATTTATCAGTTGATGGACAGGTTGTTTCATTTCCCAGTTATTGTGAATGGTTTTGCAGTAAGCACTGGGGTGCAGATGCCTCTTTGTGACATACTGATTTAATTTTCTTTGGCTATACTCAGTAGAAGGATTGCCACATCAGATAGCAGTTCTATTTTTAGTTTTTTGAAGAACCTCCATACTGCTTTTCACAAATAAGCAGTGTAATAGCTGTGTTCAGAAATTCTTGTGGTAACTACTTCAATACTTGTATTACCATTAGTTATAACTGCTAAATGTTAATTAAATATGAACATATTCTTATTGAGATACTAAAAAGGACATTGTAGAGATGAAGAGAAATGGATGCCAGACCCTGTCTCTCTTGCCTTTCCCCTCCTCCAAACACACAGATACACTCAGCCAGGAAACTGAAGGCAATGGAATGTAACTGGCAGTGGTAATGCTGATATATTCTTTCCTGTGCCAAAACAGTCTCTTGGCTATATCCACAGCACTGTTGCCCAAACAGAGGCTCTTCTGTTTTAAGGCTGAGCATGGCAGTGATTCCAGTCTTTCGCCTTCTTCTTCTTTTACCACTTGAATTAGTAGAAAACATTTCCATATTTTGCTTTCTAAAGACTTTTGCAGGAACAGAAATGATACCTATATTTACAACTTATAAGAGATAATCAATCCTTGAAATAATTGCTCCAAGTGGCAAAGTTCTACATCATTCTGGGACACTGGATTTAAATGCCTCAGGCATCCTACTAAGATGCTCATTGTGTTCATTAACGCTTCGCCCTCTGGGGACTTGTTTTCTTCTCAATGGTATTCAGAACACTAATGCACCATGTGCTAAAATCATAGCCCTTGGTTCTCAGAAGCATAAAGCAGAAGTAACAGGCTGAATCAGAGCTGATCTTGGAAAACACAGTCTGCTTAGACAGAAGTCTAAGAGAGAAAATTGGCAAGGATGAAGAAATCAGACAGCTTCATGGAGAGTGTCTCAGTGGGAAAACCACTGAGGAAACCCATAGGAGCTGAAAGAAAATGATGGCAGGGTCCATTCACCCACAAAGAGAGTGTAGAGGATGTTTGATGTCTGTCTGTCTGGGATATTTTAAAGTAAGCCTGCCTAGATGTAGAAGGACACAAATAATCTTTGCAGATTGTTTTCAGTTCTTTAATACTTTGGACTATGAAACAAGTCTTCTTTTTTTCTGTCAATGTAACCAGAAACCAAAAACACATTTTTATTCACACAAAACCATAAAAGAGTTGAAAAGTCCTTAGATATGGCAAACTTAATTTTTGCAAGTATTCCTAGACTTGGTAAGGTTTATTGCTTATAGCTGGTTCAATGTAAAGTTTTAATTTTTATTTACTAATAGAAAGTATTTAATGCCTGTCATATCTAATTTTAATTTAATCATCAGTACAATAATAAAACTAAAACTACTGAAACACAGAGGAAGAAAGAAAAAAATAGCATTCATACTATTAATAGATTTTGTTATTAGGTTAAAATTTGTTTGTATATGGCCAAAGATCGTCCAGAGAAAGTAGAAGAAAAAGAAATGTAACAGAAAATATAATTATAAAATAATAAGATAGAAGCTTTTGACAATGAAAATATGCTTCTATCTCTTATAAAATGTTGCATGTTGTCAGTTACATGGTGCATTGAGACTGCGAAGTAATATGTAAAAGTTTTACATCAACTTATATTAAATCAACAAGGAATTTTATCTAGTTTAATATAAGAAGATAAAATAAATCTCAGGTGAGAAAAATGGCATAATTTTGGCTTCATATGAAAACATCTACTTATCTAAAATTGGTCAAATGCCTTTTCATGTCAACACCTAGAAGTTGTTATTTTATTTTCATCTGGTTCATCTTCAGAATCGGTAGTAACATTTGCTCATCTTACTCAGAGAAAATCCTATTATTATAAAACAAGGCTTGCATATTTTCAAAAATATGTGATAAATTTATAATAGGCAGTTGTTAACATCCTCATTTCTATTTTAATAAACCTTTATATTTAGAGTTGAATCAAGTTGTCATGTCGTTATTTTCAATTATTTGTAATAAGACTTTTGAAGTTATTTAAGTGCAACACAATTAATTTTGTGCCAGTTGGTGTTTTAGGTAATCCCAATGCAAATTTATCAGCCTTATAATTCCATCAGTATCCTAAATGATAAATATGTATTTGTCACTGGCTTCCTAGTCTGGATTAAAATTTAATCCACCAGTTTGAAAAATGACCCTTCTGCAGATGGTTTAAGTTAGAAATGCTCTTTACCCAAACTCTTTCCGATTGAATTATTATCTCCTCTGGGGCAGAGACTACGTCTGATGTGTTCTCATTACTCTGCAGCCTGCCTAAGAAAGGATTATGCACAAGATTAGTGATGAATAAATACTTGGTGATTTATTATAACAAGGACGTAAGACTGATAATTTTCAATCTGTCTGAAATTTAGACTTCATAACTCTAGAAGACTGATCATTGGCCCTTGAATTGATTGCAATATTATTCCTGATTAGACACAGAAATTGATGGTAGCCAGGGCAGTCCTCTGGTCTTTTAAGTCAAAGGAACGAAAATATAAGATTTTCATTATGAAATTATGTGTTTGTGCTTGGATGTGTGTGTGTACGTATACATATAATATGTGTATATGTGTACATAACACATAATCTATTATATATTACATGTTTTTGCATATAAAACAAGAATATAAATATGAAGTAGGTCACATACAACAAAACAAAATATATTAAATATGTAAGTGCTTTATTAGAATCAGTGCTTTATTACATATATATATATATATATATATATATATATATATATATATATTTCATCTATTTTTTAAAAAGCAACATTCTTAAGACAAGTCATCCCTGTTAGAATTAGGGTGACCTTGAGACATATATCCATGGAATTCTTCAATCTAGAAACTAAATAGAAGAAGTAAAATACTCAATAAAAATTTTCCAATCTGGGTATCATTCAGAATGATTGAAGTTTTTCTGTGAGTAAAATGTCATTGGTTTTAACCATACAGTAAAAATTATATGTACAACTAGAGATATATCTTTTCAAGCTTTGTTGAAATAAGATGATCATGTAAGTGGGATTATATGTAGATGTTGTTTTAAAATTTATTTTTTGATTCTACAATGTATTTTGGTATGTTAGGATTGATATGAGTATACATAAAGATATACCCTGGTTTAGTTTTCTTAAATGGAAAGCTCACATTGTGAAATTGAGCAATTGAAAACTTACAGCCTGATATAATTTGGGGAAAGAAAAGAATGTGAAACATATCTATTAAATGAACCTAGATTAAAATGCTATCAGTACCCTAAGTAACCCTCTTGTTCTTCTCTCAGTCAGTAGAGTGTGAAGGCAACAGAATTCTTACTCTACTTAACATAGATATTTCACCTGTCCTTAAAAGTAGATTCACACACGAGCATACTTTCATGTCGAGATTCTCTTTCACATTATTTTGTCGTATTGATTCACATTATAATTACTAGAAATTTTTCATATTGTGTTAACTTTGCTTATGAACATATGACCGTATATTATGCATGTTATTGTTGATACATATTCATGGCTTTATACTGTCTAGGCATTATACATAAAGCTATTAATAAATATGCTTGTATATATTTTCAGTGAACAAACATTTATTTTTGTGATTCACACAAGAGTGGAATTGCTAGGTGCTCCAGTCAGATTATGTTTAACTATAGGAGCACCTGAAAAATGCTTTTCATTTTCGTGAACACCAATTTCGTCCATTATTAAATTCAGTTTTCTTCAGTTTTTAAAAAAATATTTTGTTATTTTAAGAAGAATTAGTGGTATTATATGTGCATTTAGCTGTAGTTTCTTAGATGCTTTGTGGTATTAGTTACTGCCATTTGTTTACTGGCATTTTGGAAATCTTTTGCAAAGTATGTTTTTCCCCTAATATTTTACCATTTAAAAATATCAGCTTATTATTTTCTTAATGATTGTTGCAATAATCATCCCAGTATAACAGCGTGAACCTGTAACATAATACTATAAACTGAATTGTCAATCAATGCTCACAGTTTTTTTGCAAATAAAAATAATTCAAACAGACACTCAAAAACTCACAACAAATGTGGCAAAGTATGAAATGAGCTCATAAAAATAATCATGTGCATTGAGGAAATTTTTGAAATTGCTTGATAAGCAATAGCATTGATGGAGATGTAGGATGGTAAGACTAAAATAAAAGTAGACGTCAGTGAAATAAACCGGACATTTGTTGACAATTGTTGAAGCTGAGATCCTTTAAAATATTTCTTTTTAAAAAATCAAAACACATCCTACTGATTACAAGTTCAACAATTGTCAACTCATGGCTAACTGTGACGTCACCCACAGAACAATACAAATCATGTTTTCTAACATTGTGAACGATGCTGCTTAATTTAGTAAGACAATTACTGTTCCGTCACTTTATTGTTAAATTACTTTTTTCTTTTCATAATTGATGAGTAACCTTCGGAGTGATAGATACTTAGAAAATATGTGTTACATCTTCTTTCTTTCTCAATTCTGCATCTATGGACCATCTGTGTTTACTAATACTAACGTATCAGTGATTGCACAATCATGATTTTCTAGTTTAATCATTCTTCTGACATTTAGAAAGTGGTATTTCTTTCTAGAGGAGTCTTTTTTCTTTTGTCTGTAACATTGTTAATATTGTATCACAAAACTCTTATTTTTGTACCATCTTTCATTTTAATGCAATGAGTTAAAACATACTATTATTGTTATTTTTGTGGTATTCAAATTTCCCAATATTGTTCTTTGCTTCTCTTTAATCATTGAAAGCCCTCATTAAATTATAGCATGGAAAGTTTTGAAAATTTCTATAGTTTTGTGAAATTTTTTTCCTGATCTTCTTTGTATTCAAAAAAGCATATCAGCTAAAATCTCTTGTTACAGTTTATTTTGCAATTTTTTTGATTTTTGCTTGTTTTTCGATTTTACAATGCATAAATATTACAAATATTTACATGCTTTGTGTGAACTATTGTGTTAGGGTGAATAAACTATTATTTAGAGTCTCAATAATGATACAATTTTTTCTTTATTAGGTATCAAGCTCGCACCAGTACTTTGTTTTACTTAAAATATTTAATATACTTTTTTCATCCTTATGTTTTAAATGTCCAAGATGCTTTGGTTGAAGATATGTCTCCAGCCCTGAGAATGGGAAAAAAATTACCAGCTATTCTTTAAATAGGGATTATTAAGCAGAAAATTTTAAAATCAAAAAATAACCCCTCACAATTAAATGATCCTATTAAAAAAGGGTCAGCTGAAATATAAAGATACTTCTCAAAAGAGCCACAAAGAGGCATGAAACGCCAATAAGTACATGCAGAGAAGTCCAGCATTTTTGTCCATCAGAGCAGTGCAAATCATAGGAACTCAAATTCCCTCTCCGGTGAAAATGGCTTCGGTCAAGAACTCAAAGAAAAAATTTTGGTGAGCAGGTTGTGAGAAAGGAACACTTGTACAGTTCTTTGTGGAATTGTAAACTAGAAAAGCCACCATGGAAAGAAGTTTGTGAAATCTTAACTGAAGATAGAAATCCCATTTGATCCAGCTACAGCTATCCTGTACATTTTTCTTCAAAAGATAAAATTATCATATCATAGAGACAACTGCATACCAAGTTTATAACTGTAAAATCATAATAGCTAAATCCTGGAAGCAACCTACATGCCCATAAACAGTGCACAGTTAAAAAAATTATTATCCTGCCACAAAAAAGATAATGAAACATTTGTAAAAATAAATATGGGGGCACCTTGAGTCAATAATACTTGTAAAATTGACCCAATACAAAAGTAAGTATTACATGCTACCTCTTATATAAGATTGGCAAAAATGCATGTCTTAAAATTTCTTAATGTCAGAGAGAGAATAGGAAATAGACCAATTCAAAAAGGGAAGAGACAATGAAGGTGGGAATGAGTTGGGGGACGGTTTGGGAAAAGGAAAGGCAGGGGAAAATATAATTAAATACCTAGAAATATACCTAACCAAGGATGTGGAGGACCTATATAAAGAAAACTACATTACATTGAAGAAAGAAATTATAGCAGACACTAGAAAATGGAAAGGCATCCCCTGTTCTTGGATAGGCAAAATAAATACAGTCAAAATGACTATACTACCTAAACTGATATATAGATTCAATGCAATTCCTATCAAAATACCTATGTTTCTTTAAAGAACTTGAAACAACAATTCTTAAATTCATACGGAAGAAAAAGAGACCAAGAATAGCCCAAGCAATCCTGAGCAACAAGACCAAGGCAGGAGGCATTACAGTTCCAGACATCAGGCTGTACTATAAGCCATAGTTGTAAAAATAATTTGGTACTGGCACAAAAAATAGACAGATAGACCAGTGGAACAGAATTGAAGATGCAGAGAAAAACCTAAATACCCTCAATTACTGAATCTTCAACAAAGGGGCCAAATGCATACAATGGAAAAAGGACAGCCTGTTCAACAAATGGTGCTGGGAAAACTGGACATCCACATGCAGAAGAATGAATCTAGCCACACACCTGTCACCATGCACCAAGATCAAATCAAAGTGGATCAAAGACCTAGACATTAAAAACAAAACACTAAACCTTCTAGAAGACAAAACAGGCAAATTTCTAAAAGACATAGGTGTAGGCAAAGACTTTCTTGACAAGACACCAAGAGCAAAAGAAATTATCCCCATTATTAACGAATGGGATCTTGGCAATTAAAAAGCTTCTGTACAGCAAAAGCAACTATCAACGCTGTAAAAAGAGAACCAATGGACTGGGAAAAAATATTCATCACCAACACCTCAGATAAGAAGCTCATAACTAGAATATATAGGGAGCTGAAGAAAAGCAAGCCTACTGAAATAAAGGATCCTCTTGAAAAGTGGGCAAATGAAATGAAGAGGGAGTTCACTCAGAGGAAGTACCAAAGGCCAATAGATACATGAAAAGATGTTCAACATCTCTAGCCATAAGAGAGATGCAAATCAAAACAATGTTAAGATACCATCTCACCCCAGAGAGAATGGCCTACATCAACAATTCAAATAGCAATCAGTGCTGGAGAGGCTGTGGGGAGAAAGGAACCCTCCTGCACTGCTGGTGGGAATGTAAATTCCTACAACCACTCTGGAAAGCAGTATGGAGAGCTCTCAAAGGACTAGAAATAAATTTACCTGGGATATATCCAAAAGAGGACAAACAACACACAGCAGAGATTTATGTATACCCATGTTCATAGCAGCACGACTAACAATAGCTAAAAAATGAAAGCCACCAAAATGACCATCAACAGACTAATGGACACACAAATTGTGGTATTTATACACAATGGAATACTATACATCAATAAAATCCAACAGTGTGGAGGCTTTTGCAGGCAAATGGGAGAAACTTGAGAACATCATGCTTAGTGAAGTAGAAGCAGAAGGTGAAACATCGAATGGTCTCTCTGATATGAGAGACCCAGATCACAACTCCTATGGAGCTTGAAATGAAATACAAAGTGAAACAGGGGGGTAGGTTGGGGAGGGAGGGAGAGATGTGTAGGGGGAGGGACAAAAGGAGAGTGGGAAAGTCCTTGTCACCTTGACAAGATACATGTGTGTACAAAATGCTCAACTCCATTGTAAACCTTAAATTTTGCATGTATACATATCAATAAAATGGGGAAAGAAAAGTGATGTGTATAGGAACAAATTCCCAAGTTGCATGTAATTGACATGTGAATGAATTTGTGGTGCATACCTGTTCAGATAAAAGAAGGTATGTCTTCAATATATAGCACAGTATTATATATAATTTATGTGTTTTCTCCCACTGAATAACTAGAATAAAGGGTCAGTTAATAGGCCTATTTTAATCAATAAAATGGGGGAGGGAAAGTCTATTTAAATTTCTTAATCTTATTCCATTTCCATTGTTTAAAAAAACATATATATGTATTTTGAAGAGACATTCTGTATTATGTCATCTTTCTTGTGATCATATCATACAATAAATACATGTTTTATTCTCATATTGCTCTCTTTCTCTCCCTTTCTCCCTCTCTTTTCTTTCTTTCTTTCTTTCTTTCTTTCTTTCTTTCTTTCTTTCTTTCTTTCTTTCTTTCTTTTGAGTCAGGGTCCCACTGTATATTCCAGGCTGGTCCTCAGCTGACTGTGTAGCCCAGGGACCTTGAACTCACAGCAGTTCTTCTGCCTCAGCCTTTCAAGTGCTAGCATTATAGTTGTGCAACAATGGGATTGCCTGGATTTTAACCAGTATTTGTGTAACATTTCCTCGGTTGTTTTAATTGCCTGAGTCTTGTATTATGTATGTCTACATAAAGAGATCGATATTATGAAAATATTACTAATAAGATAAAAAGTCATCAGTTCAAATCAACTGACAATATAACTACATGGCATAAAGTACTTTTATCTGCATAATTAATGAGGCCATCATAGAGCAATGACTAAAAAAACTGTGGTCAACTTCATGGGTGCTTATTGCATTAAATCAATGTGATTATTCCCAAGTTTACCTGCCTTGTAAATCTCCATTTAATCTATATTTATTCAAATTAAATCTCTCTTTTAAAGTCAAGAATAGAAAAAATACACGACTAGACTGGTGGAGGCACAGACAGATGGACTTACCCAGTCGTGGGGGCACACGAGCTTTATTGCTCAATACCTAGTTTTGTGAAATTGCTGATATAGGCATATTTTCTGCAATGAATTTAGTTCTACCATTTAAACAGAGACATAAAATTGAAGTTACTATTTCTCTGCTCTCCCCTTCAAACGTTACTCTCTATATTAGAAGTCTGACTAGATCCAGCACTTCACTGCAATATTACATACTATGATATAAAATTTTAATTATCATTAACAAATCCAATGGAAAAAATACATGTTTCCATGTTAGATTATATCAAAAGAAGAGTTCTGACCCTTTTTTGACATTGAATGATATAACAATAAGAGCCACATAAATGAAACTCCAGTCTTAATAAACAGAGAGCAAGAGCCCTGGCACAGAGAAGTGGATGAGTTATTCATAACTACCAATCTATCAACTGTAGCTGCACCATTTTTCTTTCTCTCATATTCAATTCAAGTGAGTAAAAATGACATTTTTGCAGTGACAGTCTTCAGTCCAATATAATTTGCATTTAAGAAAACAAAACAAACATCAATTATTTACATAGCATTTTTACTAAAGCTGTACAAATATGCAGAAACATGCAATGATCACAAATGTACTAGTTCAGTGAATTTTCATAAACTAAACACAGCTGGGTAACTGACACTCAATTCAAGAAACAGAACTGCACCAAATCAGCAGGAAGACATTCTTCGCACCACTTTTCACTTCATGAAAACTACAATCCTGAAATTTGGCACCATGAATTTGCCTTTACTGTCTTTACATTTTATATAAATATTACATAATTAGAACTCTGGATGTCTGGCCTGTTTTTCACTATTATACTTTGGAGCTTTTTCTATAATTCTGTTATAGTAGTTTGTTCATTCTCACCACTATCATTCTTAACCACCTATATTAAACAAAAATGTATTTATATTTTTAGTTTGTGATTGAAATTGTTTTATAGTTTTCTTCCTTTGTGAACAGTAATATATAAACATTCCTTAATACATTTTGACCATCTATTTACAATTCTATGGTAAAATACTATCCATGTATTTTTTTGACTTTATAGATTCTGCTAAGTGATTTTCCAAAATGATTATAACCACTGTGACCACTGTAGAGATTATGTCAATTTGAGCCAATCAGGAACCAAGACTGGATTAAGGTTTAGGAACCTTGCCTAGATTAGGCAATTAGGAAGCAGCCTGGATTAGAGTGGGAGTGATCTGTGGGCCAGCGACTGAGGGAAGAGCACCCACCTGGATGTGGGAGGCCCAGCTGGGAACTCAAACTGTGTAAAACTGAAGAAGAAAGATTGTTACAGCTTTTTTCTCTGAGGAGAGACTGGACTAGATGGGACTTGGCTTCCTGTTTGTGATGTCGTGAGGACCTGCCTCCACCTCAGCCTCTGCCATGTGCTTCCATTCCATTGCCTCTGGCTACCCCTGAGGGTATCACATATGTATGTGACACACACACACACACACACACACACACACACACACACACACACTATATATATATATATATATATATATATATATATATATATATATATATATATATAGTACTTATGCTTACATTGACCTTGAGTGTTGTGTGCATGTATAAACCTCTTCAACATTATAATCCTCCCTCCTCCTTCTTTTTGGCTTTTCCACACACTCACCATTCCCCGCTAACTCCCAATATCATAATCATTTGGTTATATAAAATGCCTATATTCTGGATGTCTCGTATCAGAGAATTGATGTCATATATGACCTTTATTTGACACACTTCATGAGCACGACAGTCTCAAGTTATACCCATTTACCCTCAAAAGCCTCAAATCTCTCTGTCTTTATGAAAGAGTAGAATTCCGTTGTGGAAGGTCTGCTTTCTTTTCCAAATTCTTTCTCATCTTCAGTTTTGACCTGTTTTTTCTCTCATTCTGTTTTTCTCTTAGTTGTGTTTCAATGTGTTTGCTTCTTTTTTAAAATCTTTCTTCCTCTCTCTCTCTCTCTCTCTCTCTCTCTCTCTCTCTCTCTCTCTGTATGTCACTATTCATATTTTTCTTAAGTTTTTCTTGTTTTAAACATGGTATTTTAGTGGATTGGTATTTCATTATATTTTAAGTGTTCACTTACCTAAATAATAAAATGAGTACATTTTCTTTCTTTTCTATTTTGGTTAGATATCTACACTTGTTAAATAATTTGTCATTTGTTGGACGTCATTTTTCTTAATCCTTTTTAACTCTTTTTATCCTTTAAATACAGAATGAAGTAATTACATGATCTGTCCTATTGCTTACTTTTTAGTACTTTTTTGGTATCGGCTGATAATCAGAGTTTCACAATTTTAATGTAGTCTAATTTAAAACAGTTTAACAAATTTAATATAATCACACACACACACACACACACACACACACACACACACACACACTCACACTGACTGGCTTACTCTACCATTTAACTTGGTTAAAATTGATAGTTTTTACAATTTTTCCAGTTTTTTGAGACATTACTTTTTTCAAACGAGGACTGTATCATATCTTACTTCATTTATTTTTTCTTAATATTTTAAAAAATATTTTATCCTAGAGATTTTTCAGATATTTAAAAATTATTCCTACTTATCTAATGACTATTGATTGTTTTAATAGAGTATTAATTTTCATATACAGTAGAATAGCTTAAGTTTTGTAGAATAATAAAATAAATTTCTTACACATGGACATTTTGTGAATTTTTGATAAATTTATATATTAGAATGAAACCAGCTTCAGGAATAATTGAATGAGGAAGATGACAATGAGAAAATAGGACAAAATCATAAAACACAATCAGGTGAGAAATTTTTTTTCAAAAACTCCAGGTAAGAAAAGCATATTCGGTAGCATTTTTTTCCTGACTCTTTCCTAAGTCTCCTGACTCATACTGCCATGTAGCTCAACCAGGATGGAACAGGTCATGAACATAAACTTTACCTAAGCGCCAAAGGGGCATATTTGTTTAAGGTGTGTCATTGGAAATTAACATCCACACAAATTAGCAAGGGGAGGTAAGTGGTTTTTACCTTGAGACCACAGGACTTTTTGAAACAATTAAGGCACCAATGGACTAGCAAGGACTAACAGGAAGAGGAGGCATCCTCGTACCTGAGACTGAACAAAAATTACGTCTTACTTACTTCTTCATTACTGGGACCAATTACCTGATTCCACAATTTAAGGGAGGAAAGATTTATTTAGCTCACAGTTTCAAAAGTACTCACATAGTCACTCCTTGGCAGCCGGCAATGATGGAAGCATCTGGCAAAGGCTGGAGAACTGCTCACAGTATGGAAACCAGAAACCACGTGAGGTAGTTATGCTTGAGAGCTCGAACCGGGATTTGTGTTCTGTAGATGTTGAAGAATGAACACCAGAAAGCAGCTTTATTGGGAAAAGTATAAAGCAAAAATCGAGAACAGTGGGAACTCCATTGACAAGAAGGGAAGGGCTAGAGCATCAATCACTTAGCGGTTATAGTCATCGTGTATAGCTTCTTCTATTCATACTACAGATTAATTTTCTTATACAGAGTTGGCTTTTTCTGATTGGTACATATTAGCATAGAAGCTAGTCTATCGGCTTTTGATCAAGTCCCAGGGCCTAAGACGTGACTCCGAAACTACAACATCTCTAAGTCTGGTCGGTAGAAGGGGTCTGTAACCATGATTATAGACCTCCACCCAAGCTTGTACATCATCTGCCTTGCATTCCACGGTGTCCTGTCCTTCTCTAACCTTTGCTCTCTAAACCTGCCTTTCTAGTTGCTATGCTTCTGTCTTAGGGAACATCTCAGGCCTAGCCTTGTTACCTACTCTGACTATCTAAAAGAATCTAGCTTAGTGGCAGCCAAACCAATGTGTAGAGATTCAGGCAAGGCTAGAGCTCTTCCCTGGAAGAAGCTGTACCAATGTATCTTCTTCCTTCCTTTAATAACTTCAAGCTGCCATTTGCCCACCTGCGGGTGGATCCCCCTCTCTCATTTCCTGACCCACAAATAAACAGCAAGAAACTTAAAGCTCTACCCTGGACAACCCCAAATCTCTACAAGTTGACACAATCTTCTTTCCTCAAACCCCAAGCACCTGACTTCTTCCAGCAAATCCTTACCTCTCAATAACACACAATCCCAAATACGTGAGATTTGGGGGGGAGGGGTCGCTCAAAATCCAAATGATAGTAAACGGTGTACATGTTTTATAGCAATCTTGCATGTATACCAACCACCTGCCCATGCATGTCAGAAAAATCCTAAAGGAGATGCCAGAGGGTCAAGTGATGGAGACTTAGACGTAGCTAGGAGCTCAAGTGTGGTTCCTGGCCACACAGATCCATCACAGGATAAATGGAGCTCTCTTGAATTTTAGGGTTTGTGTATCACATCAGATCAATCATTAATTGAGAATTTAGCTATGTCGACATGAGTGTGACCAACAAGGAGTCCTGTTTAAAATCAAGACAAGAATATCTACTTAGCAAAGATATCCATCCGCAGCTACACATTTATAGAAGAGCAGATTCGCTCTTGCTCTCAACCCTGCATAAAACAAATCAAGTGGCTTTTTAAGGATTATGAAAAGTGAAATATACTACTCAGATAAGGAACAAGAACAATATCTGCAGTGCTATTGAAGAGACTTTAAGACTGTCATTGGTTTCCTCTAGTATTCCTGGCTAGAGTGGAAGTGGGTACTCGGTCGCACGCAGAGAGCTCCAGAGAAGTGCCCTGCTTCTGGCTCTAGGAATGACAAGAGGCACTCAGGATGGTCAGAGAGAATGGGGCGCCCTTTCTGAGTTTCGTCTTTTTTTTTTTTTTCATAACAGACTTTGCAGCAGCAACTATAGAACCGAGGAGAAAAACCAACTAGGAAAAAGCTCACATCCACTCCCGTTAATACACCTCATTCTATGTGGATGATGTCATTGAGTCCCAATGTTTTTTAAAGTTTCTCTCTCACTTTCTTCTTCCATTCCTTGAAGATTTACATTCATAACAATGACTTGGATTATTATGATGTGATCCAGTTTTCTTTTTTTTTAACTAAAAGATGACCCTAATGTAATTACTTACCATGTGTATCACGCAATTCTGTTTATACAAATTTCAAGATGATTAAATGTTTAAGAAAGTATGTTTTAGCAATAAAATCTTGCATAAAGTCCAGGAATTAATTACCATATAAAATCAGAATAGAGTTTAACACAGAAACTGGGCTCTATAATCTCAGCAATCTATTAAACTGAGGTATGGGGATTAAAAATTATTAACTGCCTGAGCAATTTAGGTACTTACAGATACCCTGTCTAGTAATCAAAACTAAAAAATGGACTGGTGGTGGAGCTCAGTATGAAAGTCTTAGGCTTGATGTATGGCGCCCAAAAATGGTGTGGGACAAAAGACGGTTATATTATTCATATTGTCGAAAGCAATGTCTGCAGGGCTGGAAATAAACCACTCATTAGCCTCAATCAAATTTATAATGGAAGTATCTATAATAGTTTATTAGGAAGGCAACCCACTCAGCACCCCCTGTAAGATGGAGGGAGCTTTTATCCTTCTTTCGTTTGTTTCTAAACACCTGTTACTCTATAACTTGCCTCTTTTATTCATGAGTTCATTCTTTGACATCATGGGACACACGCACACACACACACAAACACACACACACACACACACATACACACACACACACACACACTACTTTATTAGGCTTGCTGTGGTTTGGGAATTGTTTGTACTCTACATGAGGAAAGTGTTATAAAATTCCAGTGGTAATTTCTAGTTACCAAGCACTTACTGCAAACTTTGTAGATGTCATTTTATAAAATGATTGAAACAAAAAGAGAATTCAATATTTAATAAAATAGGAAACTGAGATTCAAAGAACTTCACCAAGGTCAGCCATATGGTGCATTACAGGGAGATTTTAGATTCATCTGACAGATTTGTTCATTCATTTATTCAATCTCACTTATCGATTAACTATCATGCTGATTATTGGAATACACTAACAACAGGAAACACCCAGGGACCCTACTCTCATAAAGCTAGCACGTAGAGATTAAGGTATAATCAAGCAAAGAAAAAATAATACTTTAATACATGCATAATTACAAGCTCCATGTACATGCAAGAGCAGTACGGAGGGAGAAATCACCTTGGTAGACACCGTTAATTGATTTAGGCAGAGACTAATGTGTCTGGAATCAGCCTTTGCATTATACAATATAACCCTTCACATTGGCAGTTGTGCAGCATCTGTTTAGGTGGGAAAAGCATTTCTGTAAGATTAGCTTCGGAAAGATGATTTAACCAGAGCTCTGCCTCACAGGCTGAGGTATTAATTAGCACTCATAACATCAGTGAGTACTTCAGTCATCTAGTCCTCAGTGTAATAAGCCGGCTGTACAGGGACTTCAGAAGCCTAGTTCTGAAAGGCTCTTCATGAAAAATTGATTTAATTGATTTTTCATGTTTATGTTCTAAGACAGTGATTCCCGGCCTTTTCCAATAAGGAGGCCCCTTTTAATTCTTCAAGCACTCACATAAAAACACTTTTCTGATAATTTTGGTTGAGGAAATCTAGGTGTTATATGATAACTTTCATGATATCAAGAACAATAAAATTTACTTGTATTTTATTAATTAGCAAAACATCTAAATGTATTAAAAACCATGCAGATTTGGTTTTCAAGGATGATTATAATTACTTTCCTAGGGAGCAGTGGCCCCAAACTGGGGGTGTGAAGTGCATTCCCTTCATTACTTTACAGTTTTGTGACTTTAGAAATTACTTAACCTCTGTTTGTCTCCGTATTATTAGTTAAAGTGGTTACGATGAAATCGTATGACTCAGAGAATTGGCCAAGTGGTGTGTGTGTGTGTGTGTGTGTGTGTGTGTGTGTGTGTGTGTTTGCAGGTGTTCACACATGTTGCAAATTATGTTTTATTTTATTTTTGAGGGAGGGTCTCACTCCACAGTCCAGGCTGGTCCTGAATGTACGCAATGTAGCCCAGGCTGGCCTAGAACAATGTAGCGCAGGCTGGCCTAGAACACATGAAAAAATGTCTTGCCGTAGCCTCCAAACTGCTAGAATTACAGGCATATACAACCACACCCAGTTTATGTGCTGCTGGGAAATTCTTGCTTGGCAATCACTTCAATCACTGAGCTATTCTTTTTTTTAATGAACTGAATTCTACACACAGCAAAGTCCTACTGTTTTCAATGTTGAGCTCAATTAATTTTTATAAACAGTAGTCATGTCCAGAAACCAACATTTTCCTTCTCCTACAAAGACCTTCTTTCCCTGTGTCAACCATCTCTCACTTCTGAGGTGGCCATTACTGTGACTAAAGAGATGCTTCTATCTGTTTGTATTTTTTCTAGCTTTGTGCAAATAAATCCATCCATGTGTCTCGTTTTATTTTCTCAAGATGAAACTTGTGAGAAGATCCAGAATTTTGAGTGTACCATAGATTCAACATCTCCAACAATGTGCAGTATGATTTTTATAGTTTTTGTGCAATTAAATGATTCAAGTTCCAAAAGGAGTTAGGAGAGCACATATGTGCACATGCTCACCACACCCTGCTGACAGCAGGAGAGGTAGCATTGGCCTTCGAAGAGGCTTTTCGGTGCCTCAGATCCATTCATAGGAAAGAACATTAGTATTATTCGTGGTCATCCACATATTCATGTCTGTGGAATGCAGCACAGTGTCAGGGGTAAGGAGATCATCTTCATTCCTTATTTTTTCTCAGTAGACTTCAGCATACACACACACACACACATATACATATATATAAACATACGCAGAATAAGACTTTCTATCGTGATTAAATCACTTAATAAAGTGTTTGGCATGACATATTGCACAAAGTTCACTTAAATTTTTACCTTATATGTTTTATTATGTCTGATAGGTGATATGTGCAAATCATATAAAGTCAGTTTAATAATTGTGTATTATATAAATTGTCTTATATAAGGATATTTAAAAATTAACTTATAATTAAATTGTAGTTAGATGAGTAGAATCATCTTTAGGAAACTGTGAAACAAAGCATTGAAAAACCGAGACTATTGATTTGTAGGGAAAGAAGTATAATATTACCTTGTCAGCAAAATTAGATTCAAGAAAACACGTGAATGGTGTATCACTTTTGCAGAAGGTCACGGTTTCCTGACAGTTCTCCACATTGTAAGCACACTAAAAAATGCAGCCGAGAGGAAAGAAACCTGTCCCCAAATGGAAGCACAATAGAACCAGAAGACCCCTTCTTCCCCTTCCCCATGAGTGAACTCCATAACCAACATGGTTATTTGCTCTTGGAGTTGCTAATTTTGAGGCCAAGATGGATATATGACATAATGACTGGAAGGGGATTTGTTTTCCCTGTACAACCAACTATTTTTAGACACGCACACATGAAATTCCAGAAGAACAAAGGGTTTTGGGTATCCTTACACCTGTTCTGAGTCTGAATAGTCTATTAGGAATCTCCTGAAAGACAATTAGTTCACAGGGAAATCAGTTTCTCACGACACAGCAGAACACTGGAAGCAGAACAATCAAGTCACCTTTGAAGGTGTGACTTTAAGAAGTTTTCCAACTCTAAATAAAAGGACAAAGTTCTAATACAGTCTCCACCATGATACTACGATAGTATCTGGATATCTCTGCAAAGTAATTGGCTAGATCATGGATATCCCAAAAGTAGAAAATAACTTTTTAATGTTATTTTTGGCGTATATTGGGTTTTATAAAAATAAAAGGAAGTATACAAATAGAATGTCTGTATTATTTTGATGTGTATATGTTTTCTTTTATTGTTTATTAATCATTGGATAGTTTATCAATTTCACTTTTGTTTCAGAAAACTTTCTTTTGGTTTTTAATATTTCTCACTACTAATTTGTTGCTTGTATGTATGGCATATTTTCTGCAAAACAAAAAATTTCAAATCTACTATTTTTGAATAATAGGAAAAGTCAGGCAGATCTGTTCCCCGTGAGAAAGTAAATTGTCACAGACAGTGCTGACTTCAGACAGCTGGACCATCAAAATGGCTTCCACAAAATTCCTGCGCCATGGCAAGAAAACTGGACTTAGTGGGACACAATGGCACTTCTCTGCTCTGTGTCTCTCTCCATCCTTCATTCAAGCATTCCCCTTCTCCATCTAGTTTCATCCCTTTCTCTATTCCATTTACCTTATGCCTTTTTACTGTGTGTAAATGAAAAACATAAGATTCCTATGCTTTGATTCAGGAAATTCTTCTCTTTTGACTTCCACAACGATTTCCATGGAGTGATCCTTACTTCTTAACTTCTTTGTTCCTTTCTCGATTTTGGAAAAAGAAAAAAAAGGAGGACTATCATATGAAATATGTTTAAAGGAAATCATTAAAATTGCCTCCCAGTTATGTATATGTGACACTCGCTAGAGGAGAGAGGGTGGATGAAATAAAAGAGCAAAGGGAGCTGATATGGAAAGACAATTTGGCAAAAGCAGTGACTTTTATCCTTTTTGCCTTTTGGCATGCATTTATTTTTATGTCCCACACAAGGTTATTCTTTCTATGAATATGGATTTGTGATACATAGTATGACGCTGAGTGGGAGGAACCAGATTCGAATCTCCCCCTTTCCACTTCTCAGAGCCTCTGGTATTCCTTCTTTGCCACGAGTCTATTTTCTACCCTCCCTCTTATTCGACTCTTTTATTTATTTATGCTTTGGATTTCTCATATAAACCCTAAGGAAAACCGTGTGATGTTTAATCTTCAAGGCCTGACTCATTTCACTAAGCATAATTGTCTCAAGGTGCATCTATTTGCCTAAAAAAAGATTCAAATTTACCTGTATTTATAGCAGAGTAGTACTTTACTGCGTTCATGTATTATCTAAAGGTACATGTTAGTAGCTTTCATGAATAAGCTATTATAAACTGTGTTGCTTATAAATACAGTATACATGGATTTCTGTTGATGACTTTAACTCTTTTGAAAAGAAAGCCAGAAGAGGTATAGTGGGGTCAAATCAAATACTTATTTTCAGTTTTTGAAGGACTTCCATATAGAATTCCATAACAGTTTTACCAGTTTATAGACCCACTGAGAATGAAGAGGCTCCTTTCCCACCACATACTTGCCAGAACCTGTTGCGCTTTTGAGCTCGCTACCCCTTCTCACTGGGATAAGAGGAAGACTCAGTGTTCTTTTGATCTGCATTTCTCTAATGACTAAAAATGCTAAATACTTTTTCCATACATTTGTTAACCATTTGTGCTCTCTCTTCTGGGAAATGTCTGCCAGTGTCCATTGTCCACATTTTTAGGCGTCTTTTTTTTTTTAATTCTTTGTACATTCTAGATATTGGCCCTCTGTCTGAGGAATAAACGGGAAAATCTTTTTTTTTCCTGTCTCATTAGTTATCTTTATACTCTGTTGATGGTTTCTTTTGTTGTGCAGAAGCTTTTTTTATTTGATATAATCTCAACTGTTGATGCTTCCTGCTTTTCTTATAAAACAAGTGTGTGGTGGCGAAACCCCCACATTCAATTGAATAACTCCTTGCCTTGGTCAGTATTTTCAAGGGTTTTACCTATGTTGTCTTCCAGCAGATTCAATGTTTCCGTTTTAATATCTAGGTCTTTGATTCGTTTTGCTCTGGTTTTACTACAGGGTAATCATTGTGAGTCTAGATTCATTCTGCTGCACATGGAATAGCAGTTCCTCTAGTATTATTTGCTGAAGAGGACATCTTTTCTCTTGTTTTTGGCTTCTTTGCAAAGATCGGATGGTGGAGAGTGTTGAAGGTGGTCTCTACTTCCTATTGATCCAAATGTTTATTTTTATGCCATACTATATTTTTATTACTGTTGTTTTGTAAAAAAAAAAAAAGTCATTAGTAATTATAATGCCATTTGCTTTTGTTTTATTGCTCAAATTTACTTTGACTATTCTACCAAAATCTCTTTGGTCTCTTCTGGATGCATTTAAACTTCAGCAGCATTTATTCGAGTTCTAGGAAAAATGCTGTTAATATTTTGAATGATTGGAATTGCATAGAATCAATTTTGGTAGTATGGCCATTTTGACAGTACTCATTCTAATTATGCAGAAATAGAGGATGTCTAACCATTTTCTAATATCAGTTTAATTATGCAGAGAACAACGGTATGATTGTAAAGGTCTTTCAGTTTTTTGGTCAGGTTGATTCCTAGGTATTTAATTATTTTAAGGCCCCTGAGAATGGGATTGTTTTACTCATGTCTTTCTCAATGATTTCACTGTTGGTGTATAAGAATGCTGTTGAGTTTTCTGTACTGATTTTCTAATTGGCAACATAGTTGAAATTCTTTCGGCTTTTTCCATTTTATTAATATGTATATATGTGATACATAATGTTTACATTGAACATAAGTAGTTTGTGCAGTATTTTGTGCATATATATATATATATATATATATATATATAGCATCAAAACTACATGCCCTTCCCCTCTTCCTTGTTGACCCTTCTTCCTCCTCCATGTACCTTGCTCCCACTATCTCCCAGGTAGTTCTATGAAATGACTGTATTCTAAATTATTGTGTGCACACATTTATTGTGTAAAAATTATAATCCTTTCCCCTCCTCTCTTTTGAGCCTCCCACAAATTCCCACTCTCCCTAACTCTATCATTTTATTTGTTTTTAACCTATTATCTAACATATATATATATATATATATATATATATATATATATATATATTAAAATATCATCTTAAAATCTCTTTTCCACCCTTTTGTCCCCCCTTTACCCCTCTCTCCTAAAAAGTCCATTTTCACAATTTTTCCATATTTCTTACATTTTTATGATTTGATGTCCTCATATTAGAGAAACCATATAATAGTGAAATTTCAGGGTTTATGAATTGAATTTTTTGTCAGATTTTGGAATCAAGATAATGCTAGCTTCCAGGAAAGAGTTTGGCAGCGCTCATTCTCTTCCGATTTCATAGAGGTGTTGGCATTAACTCTTCCCTGATGTTGTGGTAAAATTCTTCAGTGAATCTGCCTAGTCTTGGGCTATTTATTTATTTATTGTACATACTTTGTGCCTTCCTCAGTTTTCTTGTTATTGGTCTCTTCAAAGAATTTTTATCTTCTTGAATAAATTTTGTATCTCATATGTATCTAAGAATGTATACATTTCCTCCAGATTCTCCAATGTACTTGAGTATAAATTTTCAAACTGCATTTTTATAATTCTTCTGATTTCAGAAGCATCCCTTGTGATTTCATCCATTTTATTTCTGATTGCATTGGTGTGAGGGTTTCTTTTTTTTTTCTTACCTTTGGTTAGTTTGCTAGAGGTTTATCCATCTTATTTATCCTTCTGAAGAACCAACCTTGTGATTCCTTCATCTTTTGTGATAATCTTAGTTTCTCTTTCATTTTCTTTTCTACTTTGATCTTTATAATTTCGTTTATTCTACTGCCTTTTGATTTGGATTGTTCTCGTTTCTATGAGATCTTGAGGTGTATCATGCAATTCAATTTATTATTATTATTATTATTTTTTGAGGCAGGGTTCTGAACTCACAATGGAGCCTAGGCTGGCCTTGGACTCAACAGCAACCCCCCAACCCTCCTCTCTCAGCTTCCACGTTCTGGGATCACAGTTGTGCGCCGCAGTGCCCTGCTTATGTGGTCCTGGGAAATCGAACTCAGTCAGGTACTTAGTACTTACCTAAACGGTTTAAGCACTGAGCCATTACTCCAGCCCCATCATTCGAATATTTGAAATTGTTTTCTGTTTTTTCTTTCTTTTTTCTTTCTTTTTTTTGGAGGTGTGCATTCACAACTCTTGCTTTCTTTCGTGGCACTGCTTTTATTGTGTCTCACTGATTCTGATATACATGGAAGTGCTTCTGTTTACATTTTACTCAAGAAAGTTTTGACTTCTTCCCTGGTTTCTTCTGTGCTCTATTGCTTGTTCAATAATGTGTTATAAAATAACCATGCATTTGTACTATTTCTATTTTTTTTAGTTTCGTCTGTTGATTTTGAGTTTTATTTGACTATAATATGATAGTATGCAAGGAATTATTTTAATTCCCTTGTACTTATTTACAAGTGTTTTCTTAATCACAGTTCCAAGTGCTGAGGATAAAAAAAAAAAAAAAAACAGTACATTCTGTGATGTTGGATGAGACACTTTGTAGATATCAGATATGTCCTTTAACTCTAATATTTCTTTATTAAATTTTGTCTGTTTGACCAGTCTATTTGTGGTAGTGGGATAATAAAGTCTCCTGCTATGATTGTATCCTGCCATATTTGTCCTTTCATGTCCCTTAGCTTTTGATTTATAAAATAGATGTACCAATATTTGGTAAATGTATATCTTTAAATGTGATTTTTTTTCCTGCTGTATTGCTCCCTTTATCAGTACATAAAAATACATATAGCTACTTCTGCTGGTTTTATGGCCTCTAGTTGTATGATGTATTAATTTCCATTTCTTCACTTTCAGTCTATGTGTTTTTTATGGGTACACTGTGTTTCTTGCAGGTAAAAAAAGTTGGGTTTTGTTTTTTGATTCACTCTGCCAATATATGTCTTTTATTCGGAGTGAGTGGTAAGACCATTTAAAATGAGAATTATTATTATAGTATAATAACTATAATCTGCATTGTCTTGTTATTTCAGTGCTAATTATTTTTTACTTTTGTTAGGCTATTCTCCCTTTTTGACTTTTCCCCCTCTGGGTTCTTTGATGCTACTAGTTTTGTTATATTTGTCTACGATTCCTTTAAGTATTTTCTGCAGTGTTAAATTCCTTTAGGGTTTCTTTGTCATTGAAAATTTTTATTTATTCCTCAATATTGAAGTCTAACTGTGCTGGATATAACAGTCTGGATTGACACCTTCATTTAGAGCTTAAAATATTTAATTCCATACTCTCCTGGCTTTTAAGATTTGTGCTGAGAAATACGCAGGATATTTTTATGTTTTCTTTTCCCTCTATTTTTCTCTTAAAGATTTTAATATTCACTCCTTCTGTTGAATTTCTAGGATTTCTATTATAATGTGTTGTTTTAGAGGCTCTTTTCTTGCCAAGTTTATCTGATGCTTTATCTGCCTCTTGTACGTCAATGTTGATTTATTTTCCTCAATTTGAAAAATATTCTGTTACAATTTGGGTGAATAAATTCTTTATACATTTTGTGCTCTACCATATTTTTTTCTTTTTCTCTCATAATTCTGAGGTTGGTTTTCTTTGGGTCATTCCTCAGCCATTGTATCCAGAAACTATTTAGTCTATTTTTTTGGCAGGGGTATCATTGTGTATGTAACTCATCCCCCAAGTCTTCAAGGTCCAACACCCTGTCCTCACAATACTCAAGCCAATTTCACATGCGTTAACTTAGTTATTGGTATCTTGAATTTCAACTTTATAACTTTTCAGATTTTCTACTTTCATAAAAAATGTTCCTTCACGCCCTGCATGGTTTTATGTACCTTTCTGCTTTTTGGTTTATCTCCTATAAAATTACTAAACACTTTTCAATTAAGACAGTCATTTGCTTAGTAATTCCCTTTTGATCTTGCTGAACATCGCATGCTTTGGTTTAAGTACATTTGTTTGAACTGATTAACCACTGTGCTTAAGTTTTTAAATGTCTCTTCTTTTAAGCTCCACTACTGCAGGTTTATAATATTAGCTTCTAGGGAGTTAGGAGGTTTTGTGGGGGATTTATTGCCCCACTTTCTCATGATTTTATTCCTGAGGATCATACTTGTGTTAGTGTAAAAAAAACTCCCTCTCTGATGTGGAGATTTTTCCTGTTAGATTATATCTTTTTGTGTGTGTGTTTCCTTGAATTTATTTACATTTTAATATTTATGTCCATTTTCAATTTATGGAGTTTCTAAATTTAGGCAACTTCTTAATGACTAACCATTACTACTTTCCTGTTCCCATAAGCTTTTCAGTGACGAAGAAATAATGTACTACAATAGGTAGGTGATCCAAACTATGCTCCTGTTGATATACAACGAAAAGCAAGATCTATAGCTATTCCATCACACAAACGGAAGTGATATTTACAGTAATGTTGTAATCTGAAACCACCCAATTATAAACAAGTCATAAGCAATTAAATATTGCAACCCTTCTACCCTTAGTATTAGAAATGCAGTCCATGCTATTAATTAAGCTACCTAAATAAACCACACATTGATTTATCAAAAGAATCTATTAGAGGCAAAACTACATCATTATTAATAAAATGGTAATCTGCATTACTGCCCAGTAAACTAAATGAATAGAAACTATCAAGCCTTAATAAGTTTTGAACACCGCTGTGATATACTTGTTGCTTACGGACTGTCTTTCAATGTGCCAGGCTGAGGCACATCTTGAAGCATGTCAAAATCTCACTGGGTTCTGTAATAGAACCAGGCAACAATTATGACCCAGAAATGCAAAGGCCTCCTACCAGAAACATCCACCTAGAGGCCCTTGGGCAAACTTCTCTCAGGTGGCTTCTTTTGGAACTCCTAGATCGCACAAGTGAGTGCAGGGTTCTTCTGCTTTTCACACCTGCTCTTCCTGGGCTCAAATCTTCCAAGGGGTCTTAGAGACCTTTAATCCTTCTCAAGTGTCCATTATGGTAGCTTCCTCCCAGTCACCAAACAAAAGAGTCTCCAAGTCCCTGAGGTATATTCTCTCTGTCCCCCCTTTCCCACAACAGTTCAAATCAAGTCCCTTCCTTTAATGGCTCTCTAGTGTGGTGCTGCCAAATCCCTCTGATACACCACCTGGTGACAGGAGACCGTTTCGACAAGAGGCAGCTTACTACACTTGAAGCTTGCGACCTCCTTCTCGTGGAGGTTGGCTTCTCTCTAGCGCTAAGGCTTGTAGCCCTTGGGGCCTACCTTTGCTCTGAGGCTGAATGGCTCCTCCAGGACACCTGAGACTGAGACAGATTTCAGTCTGGTGTGCTCACCACACAGTGTTTTGTTTGTTTTGTTTTGTTTTTCGGTGGTGGTGGTGGGGGGGTGGTTTGTATTTTTTTGCTTTATTTCAACAGCTTGCAAGATAACATCCCAGCATTCCCGCTGGCCTCCTTTCAGTTATTGGAAAGCCTCTGTTTTCCTGAGCTATGTTGTTCAGCTGTTTTCTTTGCTTTTTCTCAGCCTTATTGCTAAGTTCAGGAAGAGCCACTAACTGGATGACCCTACTCCATCACTGTCGTGACTCCATCCCCAGTCTGTCCTCTAAAAGGTTGTAGCAAGCCTGGCCATCTTTGAACAATGGTCTGCTTTGGTACACTATTTTATTGAAATTTGATAGTGGCTCACAGGATTCTCAAGCAAAATACAACTTTTCTTGTTACGTTTGGATCATAGTTTTACCTCCTTCTATGTCTGAATATGACTTCGATACAAAGATCCTGTATATTTCTCGGAACATCATGGATTAGAACTTCTCCAAACCAGCTGATACTTCTGACAAATTATGCTGGAATTATGTGCCTCAGTTCAATTTAGAATACTACTGAAAATGGAAAATACACAAAATATATTTGATTGCTTAAGTATTTCTTGTTAGATGCTCATCACTTTTTTCTTTTTCTTCTCTCTCCCTCTCTCTCTCTCTCTCTCTCTCTCTCTCTCTCTCTCTCTCTCTCTCTCTCTGTGTGTGTGTGTGTGTGTGTGTGTGTGTGTGTGTGTGTGTGTGGTGTGTGTGTGTGCATGTGGTACTAGGGGTAGAGCCCAGAGTCTTGACAGTGTCTTACATTTCCAATCTAGTTGTGTGTTTGATTTTGAGACATAGTCTTGTTTAATCATGAAATTATTCAGGCTGCTCTCAACTAGTAATTCCCCTGCCTCCAACTCCTAGTGTGTTAGAACTGCAGGCCTGTGACACCAAGCCAGCATCATCTTTTCTCATTTTCATTCTCAAGTCTTACATTTTCACATCACATTTTATCTGCTCTTTGATGATTGACACATAAATTAGATCACTGAGAAGAAAAGTTAAAACGCTTCAAAACTTCCTACTTAAAAATTATTTTTATCTGTTAATTTTTGGAGTACTCAGAAGATTATTTCATTCATATTAAAGCATGTATGCACATTATTCATGAAATCTAAACTGCAATTTCAAATGACATATATTTTCATGTCTTTATGAGATGGTAATTAAACAAAAGTGCCTTTTATTTAGAAAAAAATGATACATTCAGAGCTCAGACAATTTCTAATAACTTGAGTGCCAGTGAATGATATTATGATGTCATGAAGTACCAAATGATGAACTGATGGGAACAGATAGAAGGAAACACATGAAGAAAAAGCATGTGTCAAATGGGAGATTGACTGGCCACGTGGCACCCACAGGGCATGGCTTTATGATATTGTAAAGAAATACCCAGGAGTGATCTGGAAAACAAAGGCATAATGAACATATGAAACATTTAGCAGCAGCCATTTTATTGTTAGCTATTATAATGAAGTGACATCTCATTATGATTTTAGTTTACATTTCTCTAATGGTTAGTAAAGCAAAAAACTTTTTATATAAATAGGTCATCTGCATGCACTCAGTGCTACATGCATGCACACTCAAGCTTTTTGCTATTAAACTACCTTCTCAGAAATTTTTATTTTTAAAATATGTTATACATGTTTTTACTATTGAGTTTTTTTATTTCCTTATATATTTCCAAAAAAAGTGGAAACTTACTGCTAATGGGAATATAATTTAGTGCAGTCACTCTGAAAGACAATATGGAAGGTTCTCAAAAATTAATAATAAAACTGCTGCCTTATTGAGCATACCCATTGCTGATTACATATCTTGAGGAAATAAAATCTTAGAACCAGTAGAATTGCACTCCCGTGTTCATGGCAGGATTACTCACAATAGTCAGGAAATGGAGCCCCTGAGAATCCATTTGCTGCTGAACATAAAAATAGTGGCACATGGCCACAACAAGGTATTATTAGGCTCCCCCAAGGACACGCATGGAATCCTATGACTTACAAGAATAGGAATGAAAATCATCGCATTAAGCGAAATGAGCCAGAACACAAATACAACCACCACAGGATTTTAGTCCTTTATGGGTTCTAAAACAGATGGTCTTACAGAAATTGAGAGTAGAAAGGTAGCCACCAAAGGTGGGGAAGGAGGAGGCAGACAGGTAAGAGAAAGATTGACCAATGAGTTCCAAGTGCTCCCTACGTAGAACCGAGAAGTCCTGGTATGGCGACACATCATAGGTGGTCAGAAGTAATGGGAATGTTGTGTGCACTTCACAAAACTAGGAGGAAAAAGTTTCATCCTAAACCAATGAAAAATATTTGAAAAAATAGATATAATTTTCCTTATTTACACTTCTCACAAGGTATGCATGCATTAAAAGATCACAGGATATTCCATGAGTATGTGCAATGTTTTATATCAGTTAAATTATTTTAAATTCAAAAATCTCAAAAGGATAAATTTGATTGACCTTTTTAATATGTGTGTTTCAAATAATTATAACCTCTTTTCAGACATAAAGTGAAAGCAAAATTTACATTTTAATCATTTTTTACCCTATAACTAGGTGGAATCATTATATTCACATTCTTGCTAGATCATCACTATTATTGATTTTCAAACTATTCTTCACCTCGATGGAAAATAAAGCTTGTGCATTAAGCAGTAACTCCTCACGTACTTTCTCATTAGTCCTGCTAACAACTAAAACAAACCTACTTTCTGCCACTCTTTGGGTTTGTCTATTCTAGACATTTCGCATAAGTGAAATCATTGAGTAGTTGTATTTTGTGTCTGATTCATTCATGCAACACGTTTTGAGGTTTACCCATGCAGTGGTGTGTACAGTAGCTATTTTTTATGGCACTTGGTGTATACACTGGATCTTGTTTATTCATTCATTTTCTAATGAACCCTTCGGTCATTTTGACCTTTTCACTATTGGGATTAACACGGCAATAACAATTCGCGTGTGAGTGTCTACTTGTGTTTCTGTTTTCAGGTCTTTTGACTTAACACTTAAGAGTGGACCACATGGGTTCCGTGGAACAACTAGGCTTAAATTTTGAAGAAACTTCCAAATATTTTCCAAGAGTTGCACTATTTTTTCATTCCCACCAGCTATATACAAAAGTTTCTATTTCTTCACATCCTCGAAGCACTAAATCTTTCAAGTGACTTTTTTTGTCTGTTTATTTTATTGTAACACTCCTTGGAGGTGTAAAGAGGCATCTCATCATGGCTTTAATTTGTAGTTTTGATTTATTTGATCTATGATACCGAATATGGTTTTAGGTACATATTGATCACTCGTATGTCTTCTCTTGAAAAATCTCTATTTGGATTCTTTTTTTTCTAATCAAGTTATTTGTGTTGTAACTATCGTAGAGTTCCTTATATGACTCAGCGAGTAGTGCCCTACGTAATGTAAAGTGTGCAAACACATTTCCCCATCCCTTCGCTTCTCTTCACTTCGTCAATTGTGTAAGTCTCTGCGCAGATGCTGGTCGGTTTGATTCAACCCAATCAGTTTTGCCTTTGTTTTCTGTGCTTTTTGGATTGTGTCTAAATTATCCTGGTCAATGTGATGAAAAACTTTCCCTATGTTTCTGTAGTTCCTAAATTTTTAGTTTCAGATCTCATGGTTCAGGCTTCAGTCTATTTTGAATTGATATTTTGGATTTTTTGTAAGGTGAGGGAATAATTTACTGTATTTGCATGTGTCTATCCAGGTTTCCCCAAACAACTTATTGAAGACTACTCATTCTCCACAGTGTGATCTTTCACCATTGTTGAAAATCTGTTAGTCACAAATGCCAAATGTATTTCTGTCCTCTCTGTCCTTTTTTTGGGGTCCACGTCTATTAGAAGTTTCTAGTACCATCATGTTTTGATTGCTACAGTTTTGTAGAAAATTCTGAAATCAGGTACAGCAATGTTTTTGGCTTTATTTCTACTACTCTTAAATGAGTCGTATGGAATTTTAAATCAAATGTGGGTTGTTTTCTGTGAAAGTAGTTTTCTGGCAGCAAGTTCTGAGAAATCATTAGCCATACTGTTCAATTATTACCAAAGATTGCTTTGGAAAAAAATATTCTGAGGCGTGCGTTAAACAAAATGTAATGGGTTTCTTTAAAAAAAAAAAGTAAAATCAACTAAATCCCTAAGCAGTGAAAATTGAAAAATGATTTATCTTTCAATATTTGACTATTTGGTGTAAGGCTGTTGATAAGTAACTAATTTAAAGATATTTCATGCTATGCATAATACATTGCATTTGGTGAAACTTTAGTTCTATGACCATGTTGAAGCAGGCCTGGAAGTGATATCTTAGGAAAGATTCTGGGTCTTTCTGGGGCAATCTTAAGTTTGAGACTGCTATGGTAATCACCAGGCACATGCTTAATAAGAACATTGAAACAACAATTAAAGTTCTTTGATTTTCTCTCTGGCTTATTCTTTTTACTACTATGTATTTGTGATGCACAGGAATTACCCGAAGAGCCTGTCCATACATACATAACCCTTTCATCATATTCACTTCCCTTCTCACTTCACACCCTCTTGATTTTCCCTTCCTTTTTACTTTTTCTCAACAAAATCTATTTCCCTGTTTTCTGGCATCACTTTTCCATGTTGCCCCTTGGCTTACTTTCATTTTGTCTTTCTCATAGTAGAGACACCATGCAATGTTTACCCCTCTGTGACTGGTCAATTTGTTAAACATAATGATGTCAAGGTATAACCATATTCCTACAGAAGACTGAAATTTATTTTTTATGGCAGAGTAGTATTCCATGGGGTATGTTTACCATATTTTCTTTATTCATTTATTTTCATTATTTGTGACCAAAATATCCTACCATTGAGTTAAAAAGTCTGTACTTAGTTTGCCTCAATATATATTACTCTGAACTATTTGTCATCTAATGCATGTAAACGCCTGAGCTTTGCGAAATTTTATTACAGTGGTTGGATGACCTGAAACTATGCAGTCATTGATCTCCAGCTGCGACTCCTAATTTGTAACCAACTGAACACTAATAACTTCATATGGTAATATGTGCCCTCACTAAATAAAAAAAGCAAACAAAAGTGGTTCATTGGTGAGACAACAAACAAACAAAACTAATGAGATGTATTAAGCATAGCTAAGTAGTTGGCTTAAAAGGCTACTTCAGAGCCCAACGTATTCCAGTGTGCACTTAGCAGTCCCTGATGAGGTAACCAAAAATAATGGGGTCACCTTTTGGTGAACGCAGTCAAGATATACCAGTTGGACACAGAGAGAAGGAAAGTTTATTGTATGTAGCAAGTAAGTAGGGACAGGGCTGAGACAATTCCCAAAGCGCCTCTCTTGGAATAAGGAAAGCAGGAGTCTTTTCTGGGAAAGTGTATGCACAGTCATACAGCAAAGACCCACCACACACAGAGCATGTGAAGATCAATCATGCTTAGCACGTTGCCCAAAACAGCAGTGCAGAACACCTTTGGATGGAGAATTTAGTACCATAATAAGCAAAATTTACACAAAGTAACATACAGACCTAGTCTGAGTAATTCAGTGATTTTGCCTGCCTTGATCTTCATGTTTCTCAGGGTAGAATGGCTCTACATGAAACAAACAAATGCTTTTGAAAAGATAACTGTTTTTCATTTGATGGGAAGAAGCTCCCTCTTTATATATCTACAGAAACTCTTCCCTAACAGGGTGTGACACATTCCAACAGAGATCTAAGAGAAAAAATGTCATGAATTTCACAAACCAATTAATTTTTTGACAGTATACATTATGATACTAGTGTTTTGCAAATGAAGCTCTAGAAAAAGGTCTAGATGTTCCAAATGATTTTCAGAACAGCATTTTTGAAGCCCATTAGTTTGATGGCCATAAATTATTTCTTCTTAATACATCAACAATCACAATACCTAACTCAGAGGATGCAAAGTTACACAAGGTTAATCTTCATTCAATGCTAAATCTGTGTCAGAAACCGAACCAAGTTTTTCAGTAGACTTTCCCCAGGTTTCCACCCAATAGCTGTATAAAATTAATATTACGTTTCTCCTTGTTACAGTTTGGATCTGGAATGCCCCCCCCCCCCCAAAGCCTTATATATTTGGATGTAGTGAGATGCCTATGGAACGATGTGCTGTTGGAAGGAGGGTCCTGGCTGAAAGGGTCACATGTTTGGGGCTTAACCTGGAGAGGTTATGACAACTTGTTGGGATTCAGGGGCACTCAGCAGAGTTTTCAAGTGTGATTGACTTGTGGGCCAAGAAGCTTTTTCCGTGAAAGCTCTGGCCTCTGCCTTAGTCTCCAGCCATCGGCTAGCTGCTCATTCGCTTGACTTTCTAACTGTCATGCCTGAAAGTGCTTTTTTCTGACTAGAACTCTGCCATGTGCTTCTAAATTGCCAGCTACTCATGAAGGAACTGTGTCAGGCCTTCTGAAACTGTGATTTAAGTCAAAATCATTCCTCTCTTAAGTTGTGGATGTCAGGTATTCTGCCTCGGCAATGAAAAGTAACTAGACATCTCACTTTACAAATAAAGCAATAAGCTTGCAGGTAAGCCACTGAATAATTGCTAAGTCAAAACTGAACCCTAAACATTATATCAAGCATTCTTTCTCAACCACATGGTACAGATTATGTATTGTAGAAAAACACTGGGATACTAAAGACATCATTTTCTCAGTGAAAACCCAGGGGAGGAAATTGACACAAGCCTCAGGTTGAGAGACTGAGTTTCCCTTAAGCAACTTACTTGTTCATGCCTCAGGGATGCTGTGAATATTATAACTTTCCACTCTTCCTTTGTGCTTTGTTCTCCATGTACCTCAAAATCAAATCTGATCTTCACCTTTATGAACTATACTTTCACATAATATGTATACTTTTCCTTCCTGCTTATTAATTCCTTCACATTTTTAATCATAATGGCCTCATTATCTGTCCTCTCATTTGCTTATTTTGACAAAAACTTGAAATTCTTGATAAAAACTAAACAACTATAAACAAAACATACATCATCCTTTTAATTGAAATTCCTGTTTACATATTTCACGTTACAGTTAATCCTGAAGATGGAAAATACGAGTGAACTAACTTACACAAACAAATCACAAACTTTGGTAACATGAACACTTGTCGAAACATTTACTTGAAAAAATATATTGAGGCTTAAAAATGTAGCATGTTAAGCATATTTTTAAATTCCTATTAGTGCACTCATATGGTATTCTGTAAATAAACACTTGTCTAAGCCAACGCAAAATCTGAGTGTTTTAACACACACACAACAGAATATTTTGTGTGAAAATATACCTTTGTGCTTCTTAGACCTGCAAGTGATTCTCATGCTAGGTAATTGCAAAATATTGCTGCTAGTCCCTGTGATTTCAATGACAGAGACAAAAGTGTCAGAGAACACAATGATCATTTCAAATGAAAATGTCAAGATATCCATTAGAGAGGCAACAGAGCCACAGGACGCATGTGAAAAGGTCAGTGTTCTACATTGCGCACAACGCTGCTGTTCTTCAACTTTTGATGAGGTATATGTTATTTGTATACCCCAAAACATGTTTTAGAAGCAAATATTTTGTAATTTGGTTCAGGAGTCATGGTAGATTGGACAATACACTGTTTTTAACACTCCACTATTTACCCATAACTGTGCCTCCAATATTCCGGGTCACAAGCTGAATCACCATGGATAAGAATTTGATACAAGGAATTAAAGTTTTCCTCTGGGAAGACTACTGCATGGTGAGCTATCAGTGCATATCCAGTTACAACAAATCCCCTTGTCCTCCGCTGCCGTGAGTTTCATCACCTGGAGCAATGAGGAATTTGCTCGTCTTTACTCATTATGTAGTGTCTCTGAAACACTAGAGAAATATTGAACTCTGACATGCTAATTTTCACATCACGACTTCGGAATGATTCAGGTCTTTTTCTTTTTTACCAAAATAAGTGAATGGTTTGTTAACTGTGCAAAAGCAGCTTTCAAGAATTAAGATACTGGGAAGAGCTAATAATAGAGCTCTCGCCTACTGCTTCTGAATGTGTGAATCGCCTTTTCTTATTTGATAATCAATTGAAGGAAGAAGGGGAGAAAGTGAGAGCTTTCTCTTGCGGTATCATTTTTACAGAAATCAAGCCTTTTGCACAAATTCCTTTTCTGTGGTTATTTCTAATCTATATTACAAATAACTACCTTTTAGAAAGGGTGCTAAAATAGATCATTTTCTATTGTTAATAAAGAAAATGACACAATATTCTTCATCATTTTTCCTAAAAACTAAAATGTATAGAGCTGCCAAACACTATTTCTTTTTTGTTAGGATAAATGAGAAGTAAAAATATTTTAAACTTATATTATTAGTATTGTATTAGTTTTAATACAAGATAAAAGAAAATTTGGAAACGTTTACGCAACCTCAAATGATATATATCATTGACAGTTATTTAATTCTGTGTTCATATTCAGATTTAAATATGTACAAATCTATATATATCTATATTTGCATTTAACATGACAACTGATAGTGTCACATACCTGTCAAACTGATTATTATTATTATTTGTTTATACTGTCTAATATTTGAAATTAAATACAATATTTTCACGTGTTGGAAGCTTTTATATTTGTGTTTTCCTTATTCTTGAAGGCATGATTAATTTTTTCACATAATAAATTTAATTGTAACCTCTGTCAAGTTTTTAAGTGGAAGGGCAGCAAATAGGGAGAAAAAGGGTATGTGAAGCTAATGTGATATGTATGTTAAGAAATTCTCAAGTCTAATGTAACCAATGGGAGTTGCATGAACATACTACTAAAAACAGGGAGAATAATTCAATGTAAGCATTTTATTTGTCTAAGCTCTCAGATTTTTCTTGAGTATATGAATACAGTATGAGTACCAATATCAAAGAATTGCAATAAAGAAGAACATACCATCACCTTTTAATTCTGTGCTAAAGAGTTAGGGCTCAGTTCCTGTTAGCTATTATCATCGTTACTATTTTTATTATTAAATGAGAAACACTAAAACTAGACAAAGAATATGTGAAGGTCAGCTGACTTAGTTTCTGTTAGATTTTGTAGTTCATATCCATATCTATTAAGTCACAATGGTCCAGGCCTTGGATTTCAGCTCGTAACTCTCCATGCTGGCTTTATTTTTTGGTTTCCAAAATAAGTTTCAATTTTAGAAACCAGCATCAATTAACAAAAAGGGTTTAACTGCACGTCTAAGGGACTAAAATGTCACATAAGTTGAAGGACCAGCAGCATCAGTTCTTTACTTTGAACACTCAGGCATGTTAGATAAAATGGGCTGTGAAACCAACGCATTGATTAGAATCTGTCCTAGTTAACACAGAAGTGGATCATTTAGAGTTTGAACTTTTAAAAGTTCTATTTCTATTAAGCTATATAGTCCAGTTAAATTGTTTCTCTTCATTCTGTGGGTTGAAGGTAATTCTGATAACACAAATGTGAGTATATCATATTTCACCACAGCATACTTTTTTTGCCTGCTTAGTGTTAGACAATGAATAAATGATCCTACACTTTTTCTACTCAGTGTTCCAATCTCCTGCTGCTCTTTAGCAGACATCAAAAGCCCCACTACCTCTTGACAGACTGTGGTAGGCAGAATAATTGTCCCTCAAAAATTTCCACATCCTAATCCTTGGGACCTTCAAATGTATTATTTTACATGGCTAAAAAGATGTTATGGATGTATAAAGTCAAAGACTTGAATTAGGGACATTATTCTTGATAATGTAGGTGGACTCTAGATAATCAAAAGAATCCTTATAAGAGGAAAACTGGGAGATAAGAGAAATCTGAAGACGCTGCACTCCTGGCTTTGAAAATCGAGGAAGGAGCCACGAGCCCAGGAGTGAAGGTGGCCTCTTGATGCTTGAAGAGGCAAGGAGAGACAGAGTCACTTCTGGAGCCTTCAGAGGGAGCACGGGTCCTGCCATTACTGTGACTTTAACCAGTGAGATGCATTTCAAGGTCTGTCTTCTAGAACTCTAAGTACCTTCGTGTTATTATAATTCACTGAGTTTGGGGTAGTTTGTATACAAGGAACAGGAAAGCAATACACAGGATAAAAATTCCTCCCTATGCTTAAAACACACTCAACGCATGTCCATTTACTAAAGATAAATATTAAGTCCCGTATTATATTGGCTTTCATGACTTGTGTGCTGATATTCGCCCTCTCTGCCATCCCAAGTGCTCATTCACAAAAGACACCCTCCCTGGTTCCTCTTCTACGGATCACCTACACTTTTCATTGTTTCCTCACATCTGCCACAGGCCCTTTGATGCAGTCTCTTTTCTAAACAAATTTCACTCCTACAGCTTATACTATTCATATCTTCAATTACCCCCCGTTTTACTTCATTCAAAAAGAAGAACTAACTCTCTGATCACCCTATCACTAACCGTAACTGCCTCTCCTTCTTACATTCCTTATTCTCCTTCTCTAGTTTCATCAGTATCACTGTATTCCAGAATAGGATTTGTCTTATTTAACTTGCTTGTGATACTGCCAAAACCTCACGGGAGGAAAGGCACCATGTCTATTTTTATTTAACGCTGTGCCTCTGGTGCTTAGGACGTGGTAATTTCTTAACATAGAGAAAAGAAAATGCACTGGTTTAGAGATTTAGTGTGAGTAATTATACTTGCCATGTTTCAAGATATTGTTTTATATATCTCTACAACATAATCTTACCATCGCATTTATATACTAGCTTATTTCTCTCATCAGACATTCTTATTTTACATTCTTATTTTATTTTGTTAATATTACATTAATATATGAATATATATATAGTATACAATGGTTACATTGAGCTTGAGGATTTAATGCACATATATATCATAACATTACAGTCCCTCCCCTTTTTACTGTCCCCCTCACTCCTTCCCTGATGTACCTCAAACTTACATCCATTTGGCTCTATAAAATGCTTTCATTCTAGGCCCATAGAGATTACTTAAGCCTCAGGTATCATACATGCAACATGAAAAAGTGCACCTGATAGATGAGACTTTAGATAGAACACAGGCCAAATCGGACTTGTGTTCAGCTTAAATGCAGGGCAATGACAAAACATATTTTATCAAATAGTTGCTTTTACAAAAGCAAAATTAGTAATGACGTAATTACCACCAGAGTCAGCTTTGCAGACATCATATGTTTTACAGAGGGGATTTCCTCTTGTCTTGCAAAGGAAGAGTAATTAGTCACATCTAAATTGTAGCACTGTTTAGGTTTTTGAAGGGAGAGATAGTTAAACAAAAAATTTAAAATAATTTATAGTTACTACAAAAATTAAATAAAAAAAAAAACGAGGTTACCACCACCTGCTCTCTGTCTAGCTTACCCCTTCTCCCTACTTTCACACACTGGGTGGGAAGATTTGCCTTATTTCTCAAAATGGCGTCAGCAGTCATGATCCCACGCTTCAGCAGAGTGACTATAATTACAAATAGAAAAAATAGAAAAGAGAAAAACAAACCAGGACCCCATCAGGCATCTGGAAGGGCAAAGAGGGCTCTGCACAGGTTGAATGAACAAAGGCCGTGAGTTGTTGCCCTGGCCCTTTGGGGCTTATGATAAGCTCATTCAGACTTCACCAGCCACCTTACCCAGGAAAAAGCATGGTGCCCGTCATGCTGTCAGCCAGGGGCAGCTGCCTGCTTTATTTATGCAGAGAAAGCATACAGTAACGACAAAGTAATCCTATGCATCCTTCAATCTAATTCCTCACCGCCTCCACCTCCACCTAAAAATATTTGTCTACATCTCTACCATTCCAAGGTATTTTTAAAGCCCAATCCTTATATAAACTTTCAAAATTGGTATCTGATACTTTGATTACCTTCAGAGTCCTGGTAAAGAGCAAGTCAGGCTGTAGATTTAGCAAAGTCCATTCAGCCTGGTGCTGAGCTGGAGGACTGGATGTTGCTTACGTCTTGGAAAGGAACTCGAATTCTAGTGTTGTGGGGAATGACTCATGGGCCCTCAGAATGTTCAGTGAAAAGCTGACTTCAGGAGTCCCTGTCATCCTTTCCATGATCAGAGGAAACTACAGCAACAGGACGTGGTCTGCCTCACTGTTTTCTCTGTCCCTGGATTCCTTGGAAGTTTGAAGGTGCAGAGGGCTGCCAGTTTTCTGATTTAGCAGACACTTCCTGTGTTGATACGCTTTTGTCCAAGAGCTGTTGGCATTTGCCCTGGAGTGAGTTCATACATCTATCCATACCCTGAAAATTCTTCTCAGATCCATAAGGAGAGTCTCTTATCCTGCAAAAAATCCTTCTTTCTCTCCTTTTGGTCCAGCAAACATGAACTTTCTAAGTACTGGGGGAAGGAAAAGCCAGTGAGGCTTTACTCTCCCCGGCACAGAATAGCGTGCTCGATTGAAGCAGTGGTAGCATAGCCAAAATTGGAATTTCTAAACTGTGATGGCCAGAAGTCTGGAGGGAGTGGGGAGGAAGTCCAGTATCCAGGATGCCTGCAGGGATGGAGTGGCCACAGGGAATGCTGTGCAATCATCTCTCGAATCCTGGAACAAACAATTTCGTTGGGTTCCCTCTTTCTTAGACTGTTCGCTGATCTGACTTTCTGCATGAGATGAAACACTTCTCTGCTTACTAACACTTGTCATTCCTGGTTGTAAGGTGAAGAGGGAAGGAGTGTGGTCTGCCAAATGCCTGCAGGTGTAAGTTTTTGACCAAAAAGAAACACACACACACACACACACACACACACACACACACACACACACACATTAAATTTCCGTTTCCTCAGAAGGAATATTAGCATGTTGGTGCCCAACTTGATTAAATGAATATGTGTTTTATCCCACCTGCACTCTCTGACTCTGCAACAGAGCAGCGGGCAGCCACACACAGCACTCCTCTGGGTCTTGCTGTTCAAGGCCAAGGACTCCAAGCCAACAGGACTACTACCTGGTACTTGGGACAGCTCCAGGAGCTATCCAATATTTAAAATTTTTTAAAAAGCTCACTCTCCCATTAAATCCTTAGATTCTCAGAGTAGATCTATTAATTTGATATTATTTTTATCTTTGTTGTATAGATTAGTAAATTGAGTTTCAGGAAGAATAAATTAATTCCTGAATTAAGTACTAGAGTACTTCTTTAACCAGGCCAGTTGTCTCGATGGCCACTTTCCTTCATCAAAGGTCTTCCACTCTCTAGCTAATTCTACTCATCACGTTACATCTTTGCTAGCACCAATTTTTCTAGTAAGAAAATGTTCAGGAGATTGTAGTAATTTTGAGGTGCTCATGTCTTGTGAACGCCAAGGGAAGATTATATGCCTTATAGAAGCATTGAGAAAGCCTAAGCGTTTGAATCGCCTCCTCTACGGTTGGAGCACCAACAGGGCTTTTGCAACTGTTCCTTCACAAATATTTTCAAATAAATAAACTAGTTGAGTACTGTTCCATAGAAACTGGATCATATCAAGTGCTGGTAAGAGTATCAGAGAAGAGAGGAATGTGGTATGGAACAGAAAGAGGGGAAATGCTAAAAAGAAATGTATACACAATTCTCCAAATTAAATGTAATCAATACATGTAAATGAACATGTGCCACAAGAATGTATAAATAAAAAGGAAGATAGTGGGCCTGCCACAATACTCAGATATTACTATTTCTATCTCTGGAAAACACTTTAGGGGCTTCCTATGATGTTAAACTCACACTACCGTACGATCCAACAAACCAAATACAATGTATTTACCTAGAAAAAACGAAGGCATCTGTCTATACAAAAGCATATACTTGCAACACAAATGTCTATCAGCTAGAGAACAGGCAAACACACTGGTTTATTTACATAGAGGAATCCACTTAACAAAGTGACTGGACTGTGCTGCATTTAACCACATGTATTTTGGTATGTGGAAAAGTTTTGATTTAATGGTGTTACAGTTTGGCTTTTAAATGTCCCTAAAGGCTTTAAAGATTCCATCCTAGTGCAAAGCATTGTTGGAAGATAGTGGAACACTTAAGATTTGTTTCTTAATATGAGATTTTCAGGCCAGTGAGGACTGTGTCCTTGAAGGAGGACTGTGTGACTGCAGTCCCTCCCTCTGTTACTTTCGTGTTCTCTCTGTGTGATGAGTGGTGTTGCTTTAACGGCTGTGTCCAATTGCAGCCAGCTGGAGTTGACTCTTTTCCTCTTTTTTGAGCAGTGAAGAATTGTCTTGTACCTCACATAAAGTACATAATATAGTTAATATACATGCATAATATTAAAATGTTCTTTTTAAAATTTTTCATTATGACTTTAAAAGAAAACAAAGACAAAAAAAATGATGTACTGCAGGTTGGGCACACTTGTCATTACTACAGGCTCCAGTCATGATGTGTGGCTTGTTACAAGCCCAGAATAATGAAGCCAACCAATCTTGGGCTGAAATCTCTGCTATTGTGAATCGGGATGAATATTTTCCCTTTTTGTGTTGATTGTTTCAAATTTGTTACTTGAATAGAAAGCGGGTTAACACAAAAGTTCTGAAATTGTTGTGTAACTTCATCGAGGCAGTGTCTTGGAATATTCTGTCCACTAAGTTCAGTGGTGGCAACAGTTGGGGAAGGGATGTCAGCTACAAAGCTATGGAAAATGGGGGATAACATGGGTGGCTTGTGTCTTGATCGTGGTAGAAATTACATGAACCAAGAAATCTGCCAAGTGTCATAGAACTACATTCCCTAAAGGATGGATTTTATTGTGTATAAATCATACTTCAAAGAGGAAAATAAAATTTAAAAATGTCTACTGTAAACAGGAGAATTAATTTTGTAGATTTGTAATCTGAACCAGTATTATTTGGTATTACGCATTTTATGATATAATGCTCTCATGCTACCAAATCATTAATTAAAAAGCTGTTTCTTTATAAATAATCAATTTCCCCTTCTAGATTCTATTTTATTTTTCTCTTAATCTGAGAAAGTTTTTGCTAATTGCACAGCACTGCATGTAATGTTATTTCTATGAGGAAGAGCTATTGTAGCCAATCAGCTTACAGACTTAGTTTTACAAAATCTACATGTTGGGAGTGCATGGCAATGATTAGAGTCCTTGCCTAGGAAATGCAAGGCCCTGGGTTAGATCCTACAGCACCACACAGCATTGATAGCTGGGTGTCTGGCTCATGTCTGCAATCCTAGCTCTTGAGATACTGAGGCAGGAGGATTGCTGCGAATTCCCAGGGCTACAGAGAAATGCTCTGTCTCAAAAAAAATCATCATCATCATCTACATTTTAGTCTTTTCCAAAGAAAAGTCAGCCATGGTCCTTGCAGCTCAGCTTATTATGTGGCAAAAGGAAGATATTGAATTATCTAGGATTGCTCCGGTATTTCCGGGGTGCCTGTGGTGCTTGACTGAGAATATTTAAGTTATAATTAATTTGCATAATATAAAAGTAGGTAATGCTACAGATTGCTTGGGTTCTGTGTATTGATGTTGAACACATCTGACGGCCCTTTTTCCCATTTTATTGATATGTATAAGTGCAAAATTTAAGGTTGACAATGAAGTTTAGCATTTTGTGCACCTACATATCTTATCAAGGTGACAAGGACTTTCCCACTCTCCTTTTATTCATCCACTGGACTTAGCAAAATTTACATTTGGAAGCATGCAGTTGTTTTTCTTTTTTGTTTTTCTTTGCCCCTTCAGTGATTGTCTGTTACTCTTTTCCATATTTTCTTTTGCATATTTATTCTTTCCTGCAACAGGCCTAGATCTACACTGACATCCATCTGAGAGTTCCATCTGTGTCCATTAATGGAAAACACGCATTAAAAATAATTCTTTGAATGAATAAAAAAATTACAAAACACAAATGTCTAGTGTTGAGATTTCAGACAATATTAGGAGATTATTTAGGAACACATAATATTTTGTAGTTTCTCTGTCACACCATATGTGACCAATTTTGTCTTAAACCACATTAAATATCTCATACTAAGAAATCATTGATATTTATATCAGCACAGATAATAAATATTTGAAGGATATTACAGTATACTTACTTCAGAAAAAAGTGCAAAATTTCTGTTCTATGTGATTATTCATTTAAGTTATAACACCCCAAATTAAGCTAACATTCTATCCTTAAAATCTGGTGTTCAAATGTAATTATTCCAAGAAGCACTGGAAATCACGGAAGCTTGTCCTGGACTGTGACTTGCACTACCGCAAGCTTGTTCTGGCCCACAACCTGCCACTCCCATCAGTAGAAGCGGCTGCCATCTTCCTTCCTTTTGCTTCAGAGCACTTATTTCCCAACAAGTGGTTATTTGACTCCTCAACGACACTAAGAATGTCTGGTTTATTTACTGGCAAATTCCTGCTTCTTCAAATGAAGTGGCTCTTCCCTGTTAGGAGCTCTTAAAGATGATTTCAGAGCACAGACTGTACATATGCTCTGGTTCTCTTAGAGGATCTCTTGGTTTACTCATTGAATCTTGTTACTACCTCATGAATCCAGAGTAGAACTGCCAATGTATAAGCAGAGGTCAAAACTATTTTCTCTGTGGCACATTAATTGGAGAATTTTTAAAAATCCACTTTTCCTCTACTAAAAATGTATCTTTAAGGCAAGTATGTCTAGTCTGTAGCCTGCTGTTTTGTTTCTTTATTTTTGTCCATTTTATTGTTAATGTCATAAAACTTTTTTTTGAAGAAAAGAGTAGCTGCATACCCTATTTACCTATACTATGTACTTTATGTGTGGTCAAATAGTGCTCGTCTTCACCCCACAACAGAAGGACACAACTTGGTAGGCTGTAAGTTGGACACAAATGCATCTAACATTTTAAAATCTTTGATTTTAATAATTTAGCATTTGAAATTGCTATGAAAATCAAGTGTTTTTTATGTAAAAAAATCTGCTTAGAAAACTCAAGGCTTTTTACAACTCTTTTCAGTCACATCTATGATAATGAAGATAAAAAGTAGAGTACTGATATTTTTTCTTTGTCTAAACATACTGAATTACAAATACTGGCCAGGACACTGATTACTCCCATACATATATTTGGATAAAGCTGAAGTGTAACAAGTTGTGAACAGCCTGGCTCTTATCCTACCTTTGTTATCATGTGTGGCTTTATATTTACATACAATTAATGAGTTAGCACTTAATCCATGTCTTTTTCTGTTATTTGCTACAACCAGTTGTAGATCTTTAGAAGGACGCCAGAAATCAGAAGCAGGTGGGGCAATTGAGCTGAGACAGACTTTGTCACTCTTTTCTGGGCCAGCCAGGACTTTGAAGAGATTCCGGCCTCACTTTTTGTATAAGAGAAACAGTTGTCACACTTACAGTTCTTCCTCAGTGACAGATTAATAATATCTTCCGAATGTGCTTTATATCAAGTAAAATGTTCCAGTTTTTCTTTTGCTTCTTTTTAAAAAATGTTTTGATGTTCATGGATCGATATTCATGTAACTTTCTCCAAAATATCTTGAATCTTTTAGACAACTTATTCACAGATACACCAGCATTTTGCAACTGGACATTTGGATGTCTTAATTTTTAATATAAATATTGCATTTATGTGTAAGTCTTTTTGAGTATTTATGTTTTCATTTTTTGTATAAACAGCTCTCAGCTAAATTCAACCTAAAAGTGGAATTGCTGAAATACAATAAATATGCATCTCTTATTATAATGCTGTATTATTTTCTGAAGTGGCTTGGACTTTTACTTTTCCCAAGTGATATATTTCTCACAGTCCCAGATCTTTACCAACACTCAGTATTTTTTGTCTTTTAAACTTAGTTCTATCATGGAGTATTCAGTGGTACCTGTGATTTCAATGTTTATTTTTCTGTTGATTGTGTTATTGACATCTTTTAGTGTTAATTTTTATATCTACTATAGTGAATTGTCTGCTTTCTTAGTTGGTAAATATTTTCTTAATGTTAAGTTGTTAAGATTCTTTATATATTTCATATATAAATCCTAATTAGCTAAGTTGTACTGTATATAATCTTCCCTATGTCTTGTTTTTTTCACTTGCAGTTTGAAACACAAAATAGGTTATTTGTATGAAGATCACTTCTTTTTATAACTTCCAATTTTTTGATCCATGTTTGGACAATACACTTTTACTTAGTATGGTAGGTCAGATTTGGTGAGGCATGCCTCTAATCCCAGAATCCATGAGATTGTCACGAAGATCACAAGCAGGAGCCCAGTTTAAGCAATGTGGCAAGAACATGTCTCAAACAATTTAAAATGATTAGGATGGAGTCAGTGCCATGCTCCTGGGTGCAGTTTTGAATACAGAAACAAGAAAAAACGAGCAGAAACAAATTTAGCTCTTATAAACGTTAAACAATTTTAGATCTTATACAAAAGTCCATGATTTATTTTGAACAAACTTATGTGTACCTATGAGATAAAGGTCAAGATTAATTTTTTTCTTCCATAAATATATCCAGATGTGCTAGCACCATTTGTGGAAAAGACTGTCTTTTTTTTTTTTTTTTTGAAAGATCTTAAAAACTCAATTGCACATTAATTAGCCATGTTAAATGTGACTCTGCTTGGGTTTTGTCTTGCTGAATTGACATAGCCATTCTTATATTAATGCAGCACAGTGATGACTTCCGTTTTTATAGTAAATCTCTAGGTCAGATATTTTAAATCTTTCAAATTTGTATTCTGTTCAATTTTTGGCTCTTCTACAACTTTTGCCTTTACATATTAATTTTAATAGCTTGTTCTTTTTGTCAAAAATGCCTGTTAAGAGTTTGACTTTGAGTGCTCTGAGTATACTAATCAACTTGGGAAAGGTTATTATCTAAAATATGAGTTTTCCAAGCCATGATTGCTGCCTGGCTTAATTTACTTAGATTTTTAAAAAACTATTATCTCAGTAATGTTTTTTTTTTGTGTGTGTGTGTTTGCAAGGTGCCGGTATTAGATTTTTTGTTAAATTTTCTGCTAACTGTTTAAATTTATTCTATTATAAGTAAGGTAATCTTTGGAAGTGAGAAGGGGATCTGAGAAAAGGGGAAGATGGGACAACAGGAAGGAAAGTGGAAGATGTAAAATGAATAAGATGATATATATATGTCAATCTCCCAAGTTGAGTGCAATGATTATCTACCACAAACACATAAAACATAAAGGATAATTTTTGGAAAAATAAAATAAAACATAAAAATAATCAGATTTCAATATGATAAAAAAATTGTTGCTTCTATGTGGCAACTCAGTTTTGTACATACACCTCATATCCTGAAACCTTCTATACACAATTACAGTAGCTGCAGCTGTATAGTTTTATATATTTCTTAGGATTCTTCTGCATATACCAACATGTTCCCTAAATGAAAAAAAGAAAAAGAAAAAGGACAGTTTTACTTCTTTCGTCCAATCTGTAAAAATATTTTTTCTTATCTTCTAGTACTCCCTAGGATCACCAGAGCATTGTTCACTATATAGAGTGGAGCAGACATCTTCACTGTTGGGCTAATTTTAGGTTAAAAAAGGATGACTTCTTCAACGTTGGGAATAATGGAAGCTATAATGTTCTTCTACATATCCTTAATTAGGATATTGATTATTTTTCATCTTGTAATTTACTCAGTTATTTTAAAATTATGTTTCTTGAGATGAAAACTATGATGCAGTAAATTTATCTTATTTAGTGTACAGTTCTATTGCTATGTAAAAATATAGAGTTACGAACAAACATTATAACATAAACATAGATCACTGCACAGCCTGGCTCATCACTTACAAAATCACCGCTTCTCTCTGTGGCCAATTCTGCTACAAGTCAAGACCTGGGTAACTTCAGAACTGTCTTCTATCTCTAGAATTTTCTTTGTAAAGTGGTAAGTGAAGGAAAATGCAGCCAATTGTGCCTTGGTTTTTCCTCTAATTTATGGTGACTTTGCAGCTGTCATTGTTGTGTGTACTTCCTGCTCCACAATCACTCTCAGCATTATTTTCTTCCTCTTGAAAGAAAAACATAAAAAATCAAAATGTGTAAGTAGCACTCTCAAGAATTCTCAGCTAGCACATTTCCAAATATTTGGCATTCCCAAACTCCCTAGTAACGCTATGTTTCATGTAATCATTGTGCTTCAAATATGTTCATGTGTACTTTTATGTTTGAAGAATGTCTTGGAAGTAAGAGACCGACATTTGAATAACAATTATCTCTGGTTGGTAGACTGGTAAATGTTTTCATTTAATTCATATTATGTCAACACACTGTGTTTTTATATTGTGCATTACTTTACCAATCCATATAGATGTATGCATGTACTGTTGATGACTATAATTTAAAAGGCATTTCATTTTCTCATCACTGTAAACAATATTTGGATAATATGCACTCCTTATTTTATACATCTTTCTATAAAAAGAAATGAACAACCTAAGCAAAACTATTTGAAGTCGCCTCATCACAGAAAACATATGAGCTCTGAGAAACATTTTCAAATAAAAATTACTCACCTGATCTCTGTTACTATCCACTCATGGCTAGTGTTTTTTAGATCCTCAAATAAAATTGCTTTTTAAGCCATTTTTTAAAATAAAACCTATAACTCCTCATATTTGTACATTTTTGGGCATGGACAGCTACTCTTTATTATATCACATCAGATGATTACAATTTATCAAGTCCATCATTATTTCCTAACAATTTTGTCCTCAAAATATGACTTGAATTTGTCTGATTCTACCTCCATTTTCGTTAGCTCAGTAAGGCTCGGTCATGCCTTCCATGGATTTATGTCATCGTTTCTGAGCCGTTATTTCAACTTTTACTCTTTCTCCGCTCCAGGCTTTCATTACACAATGTCCAGAGTCAATTATTTAAGCTACCACTCAGATTCTTAAAAGCTGGCGGTGGCTCCACATTACATTAAGAATAAAATCTACACCGCTAACTGTACCTTGCAAGGACTCGCGTGATCTACCCACTAGACACATCCCCAATCTGATTTCAAGTCCTTTTTCACCCTCTCTTCTCCAGCTGTGCAGGTCTTCTTTGATAATTTCAATGTTGTTAAATTCCTCGCTGCTTTACTGTTCTCTCCTCCTGCCTTTAATGTTCCGTTTCCAGATTCTTATTGGACTGGCTCTTTCTCAAACTTTTCAGGCCTTGATGTTCCAATAAAGTTTTCCTTTGCTATTCTCTATAATTTTGTTTCTGTTGGCCATTGCATCTCATAGCATTTAATGTATGCTATATATTCTAATTTTGTGTTTATCTCTTATTTATTACGTTCTTATTCCTGTAGAGCCTAGAGTATTAAAGAATGGCACCGTGTTGGTTTGATTTATGTATATGTATAGTGGGGAGGAGCACAGAGCTGCTTTCTAAGCACATCTGTACAATGTAAAATGTAAATCTATGGCAACTTGTCACTTTGATTGTATATGCATATGTAATAAAAATATAGAAATAGCATGAGAGCATGAATGAATATTACACAGATGATCTCAGTAATATCATATCCAAGTTATAAATTTCTAAGTAGCTGTACATTTTTATCTTAAAATAATAAGAATATAAATGCAGTTCAAAATCTACAGGGTTATACTCATGAAAAATTTTAGTTTTGAGACAAAAACAAAGGTTTCATTTCTTTATTTTTCCTGGTGATTATAGGTATTTTGTTCACAGAAAACTAATGTTCAGAAATATAAGATTCATTGGTTTTTCTGAAACATTTTATCTATCAAAATACTTGAAGCGATATCTTCCTATTATCTGATTTGAAACTATACTATCAAAATAGGAATGCTTTTCTGACAAACATTGTGCTGTTCAGAAATCTTTGTTCATCCTGTTAAGAAGAGAAAGAAAACCAAACTAGTAGGAGTACAGGTGCGATCAATTTTCAGAATTAACGGATATCGTCACATGATCACAGAGGCATGAATAAACGTAAGCAGATGATGAATATTCTTAATTATAAATATGAATAGAACTACTGAAAGGCATCTTAGACATCAGTATTTAGATATTGTATTCTTACTGAAAGATATTGAATGTTTTGTATATTATCCAAATAAGAGATCAGCCAGTTATAAAAATGCTTCCAGCAATACTACAAGTGATAAACGCATTATCAATCAATCACAAAAGATGAATTGATTCTGAAATCATTAATTATTCTAGTTATAATACATTTTATAAAATTACCAGGCATATACATGCACACACACACGCATCACTATGTAACCCAAAGATACCATGGGTATTTAAGTATCTAAGAATTACAGTTGTGCATTTTCTTCACAAGATAATCAATTACCATTGTCAGAGGGTCAAAAGAGATCCTTTTTCCATTGCTGCCTGACCACAGGATATACTCACCATTCTATTCCTTTGAATCACCTCCTATTTCTTCTGAACCTCCTACCAGCTCAAGCAATTTTCAAGTTTCTCTATGAAATTCTGTCTCTACAAAGACTTTTCCTATAGAAGGTATGCAATCAGGAGTTAGACCTTCATTTCTAACAGTTCTATTGTCTGAGAGACAGTTACAATGGTGAATCCAAGTCTTAGCCACTTTCCCACATTTAGGAGACTTGTAGTAACTGAAACATACTGAATTATGCCATTGGGTTGTATAAATGCAGGATGGAATATTTATTTTTTACCTAAGAGATCAGGGGATGATTATTGCCACAGGGAATCTATAATGTCAGATAATTCAAAGAAAGGAAGATTGAATAAAGATGTTGATTTTTTATTTGCTTATTGAGTGTTTCATATGTGCCTTGCTGTTTTTTTCTAAGCATGGTTAAGTGTTTTATGACTTATTTGTATATTTTTTAATCTTTGTAAGAGTTCCATGCTACCTGTAAGGAAACAGACTCAGGAGACTTTCTGAATTGTTCAATATGGATAGTTAACAAGTAATACAATAGTAGGCAAGGCTGTAAAATATGATACACACTGTTCATCTTTGTTTATAAAAACTTATGTGTTAGAAGGCTTGGGCAAATGAAGATGAATTTTTTTTTTGCTTGCTTGCTTTTAGCTCAATATACTTCAAACATGAAGGAGTAGATAGAAATAATTTTTATAGACTCAAAGAATGATTGTTTTTGCTGCTGAATTTCTATAGTCATTCTTCTTACTGACTTTCTCAGCAGTGAGAAAATACCATACACATTACAGAAGAGAGGGGAGAGGCAGGGAACTGAAAAAAGACTTCCTAGAGGCACCTCTGCTTTTCCTGGCTCTGTCTTGTTCATAAATTCTCATGCTGACCTATAGCCTCTCTTGGAATTGTGGAAACTATATATTGACAGCATGACTTTGCAAAATGTTTCAATTTCCTTGCTCATTTTCTACTGTATTTGTACAGTGAAATTAGATGTAGGAGTAAGGACTGAAGAGAAGAAGAATATAAAAGTAAAAAAACAAATAAAGAAAGAGAGCACAGTAAAAGTAAAATTGAACAGATAAAGTGATACATATTAAAACAATTTTATAATATGCTAAAAATAAAATAACAAAAATTTAAAATCAACATACATTGAAATCATAACAGTGGGTTGCACTTCGCTGTCTGTATCAGGAATCATTAACTTTTGCTGTAAAAGACCAGATAACAAATATTTTGGGCCTCGTGGGTCATATAAGTCTTCTCTCCAACTACATTGCTCTCCTGTTGCAGAATGAAAAACAAAGGCGCCACATAAACGTGTTTGTGGCTATGGATCTATGACACTGTACTTAAAGCAAGAGACAAATGAAAACCAGAAAGTAGCTAGAGATGGGTAGGGTAAAGAAAAACTAGCAAGGTAACAGAATAAACAAAGCAAGAAGCAATCTAGTATTCGACTATAGGCCATATTTGCCAGTTGCTCAAAATAAGAATGTCTTCAAAAAGGAAAAAGAAACGAAGACCTTACAGTCAGAGGCAGAAGTTGCTCTAGTCCAAGCACAGATGAAGGTCTTTTTGTATTATGCTTAAAATGTGAAATTTGAAAGGCAAATGTATAAATACAGCAACTTTGAAGTTAACACATACATTAGACTTTGAAGTTAACACATACATTAGATAGTCTTAGTCACTTTCTCACTGCTGGGACACAATACTTAACATGCACAAATTAGGGGAGGAAAGTATTTTAACTCACAGTTTTGGAAGGTCACAGTCGATTCAAAGGCAGTCTGCAACAGTGCGAACACATGGCAGAGGCAGAGGTGGAGGCCGATACTCTGCATTGCAAACAGGAAGCCAAATCTTAAGGAAAGGAGGAAGTAGCACATACCGTGTCAGGTCTTATCCCAATGATCTGCCCTTTCCAAGTCCAGCCTCAGTGTTGAGCCCTTTCCAATTCCAGCCTCAGTGTTGAGCCCTTTCCAGGTTTAAGCCCCTAATCCACCACACACCTATAATCTACAATGTACTACACACCTGTCTTTCACCACACACCCATAATCCCCTTAATCTACCCCATACTCATAATCCACCCCTCCAGAGCAGGCCTCCAACTCCTAACAGTGCACAGCTCTATAAATCATAACATCCAAATACATGAGACTTTTGAAAGACATTCCAGATCCAAACCACCTTAAAGTAATTTTGTTTCAAATAGAAAAAATTCACTTTTCAAAGGGTAAGGTGAAATTTAATGAGAACTGTGCATTGACTATGGCTCTCTAGAGGGACAGAATCAATATAATATATTGGTTATATATTGTCTTCTGATATCTATAGACATGATTGTAATCATAATTAAATTATTCACATATTAGAAAACACTTGATATTTGATTTAAAATCTATAGACACATTTATAACAATTGCTTAAACTTCATTTAATAATTGTTTAATTCTTTCATCAATCATTTTTCCCCACCCAGTCGCTCATCAATCATTTTTAAACAAAGCTTATGCTTCAGAAAATTGTTAAATTCAATATGTTTTAGTAGACTAAGGTTTATTTTGAATTCAAATAATTTTTCCCAAGAAAATAAGTAGTACAAAATACCCAATTTAAAAAAATTCTATAATGTCAATATATTCATCTTCCACAGAAATTGAAATTTTTATTTTAAAAGCTCTTCAATACAGACTATCATTTCCTTGAAACTTTGTGATTCTGTTTTATTCTCATTTAGATAATTAGTTTATAATCTTTAGGGGTTTTGTTGTCTTTTCTCATCTACATATTATTTTAAAGTTATGATAAATAGAAAACAGGTATGTCCATTTATAATTGTAAGTTTTGTGAATATATAAGATAATTTTGTTCTTTATATTTATATGCTCATATATTTGTTACTGTCGTATGTAGTTTTTACAGCTAGCAAGTTTTCTCCCACATTGAGATAACAATGGTTCTTACTTTTTGTAAATATTTTAGGAAAAATATATTTTTAAGGATTTCCTAATGACCTCATTATATCACAATTTAGCTAAATGTTTCCATGCACTTAGATATTTAGGGGAGTTTTCATTTGTGATATAAAACGCTTTTCTGATAAATGCTTATAGATGACATATGGATACTTCACTTATTTTCTTCAGACAAGTTCCTGTGAAAAATTTTGACTCAAAGGGTGTAAAGCCTCAAGATTTTTCAATTCATAAGAAAGAAAAAATATAATTTCCTAAAATGTTTGATAAAATATAGCATCTAGAACTTTGTAACTGCTATTTTAACATCTTGTATTGAATATATCAGAAAAAAAGACTTTATTGTGAGTTTAATAGAGGTAATTTCCATCATATCATCTGAATAAGGTTTGTTATTTATTTGATTTTGAGAATGAGGGGGAGAGAGTGTGGATGGTTATTTGCATTTCTTCTGTCATGATTTTTTTTTTTTCCATATTATGTTGAAACCTTTCATTTGCTCAAGCTCTTAAAACTATATAGACCACTCAGGTGATCTTTTAGGAATTTAAAGTGGGTCAATTGATTAACATGTGGTCGAAATGTGTAAGTTATTTCCTTTTCTCGGTTTGGGTGTGCTTTGTTGTTTACTTGTCTTCCCTCTGTGTAAAAGAAAGAAAAATTATGTTATAAATTTTTAACCGGGATTAATGATAATTTAAATCTATGCAAAGTTCTTTTAGCTACGCTATTACCAGTCAGATGGTAGCAATGGTCTTTACAATCTGATAATGACAGCATGATAAAATGTATAGTTACAAGACATACCCGGAATTAATACTTTATCACTTTCAATCTTAAATATGATTAGACTAGGGCTCAGATGAGTGCTATACAGAGCTTCCTAAAGCTATTTGTTTCTAATAATAAAGCTAAAACTGAATTTCCTTTTGCTCTAGGATTCTAGAGTGGACAAGAGCAAACTCGTCTGACTATTCTATTTATAGTTTGATGACTTATTTTTTATGTGTCTGACTCCATCTTTCTGTTCATAGTGTGCTCCTAGGCCTGTGAAATTCAACAGAGAACTTTTCTGTCATCACTCTGAAGAATTATCAAATGTCCTCGGAAGAGCCTATTCTTTTAGAAAGAAGGTTGCCTATACTCATCGTTTTTAGGGAGAAGTCTTACAAGGAAGGCGTGTTTGTTCTGCTTTTCAATATGCTCTACAAATTCTGTGTGGCCTCTGAAATTAGTTTGCTGTGAGAAAAATTATTGTTTATTGTGTATCATTACACATTCTGCTCTATACTGTATAGCATATAATATACATTTTGTCTTTATACTGCTATTTAAAATATGTTTATGTCTTGAATTTTAGTTTAGACAATTTAGGTATTAATTTAGGTATTTCTATGGGTTAGGATCATTGAGATTAATTATTCAATGCTGTTTTATAAGACTCTCAATATCTAAGAATTCTTGTAAACCACTTAAAATTAACTTCTATTAACTTGTTTCTCTAAAAGCAAAGACTCAAATGTTTCAGAGAAAGCAAAATAATCCTCTCTTCCTCAAATTAAATTTAATGGTATCTTATTTGCTAAATCTTCTATTATCAACATTCATAGTTGTTATCAACATATCTAGATCACAATGAATTTTTGTTGAATGAACGGAAAATTTTGAGAGAGAATGGGAAAAAATCATACAAGTGGTGATAGATGACAGATACATACACATAGATACATTGTCATTGATATTTATTTGTTGACTGGTTGAGTTACCATTCCCAAGTGGAGTCTGCTAACTTCCTCCTTGTTGATTTTTCTTCAGCCATCTCTTTAGAAAACCAATGGTCTCATTTTGTTTTATTAAATATTATGTTAAGCTGCAAAATAGCACATACCAAACACCAATCAGCCCTGATAAATCACTAATCTCTCGCATCAATGATCTTAGGAGGAGTTGTGGCACACAGAGGTGAGCGTATTGCCTGGCTGTAATTGCACACCCAGACCTCTCTACTAACAGTGTGCTTTAGTGACAGGAGACCTGTCATCACTTTAGACTTTGTTAGTAGAGGAAGAGTCATTTCTTTATTCCAGATCTGGCAAGTCAAAATCTGAAGTTTTAAAAAAGTTTTCAAGATGATACAAACGCACATTTATGGTATAAAACCCATTTTTCTTAACTTATGAAATATGATAAACACACAGAAAATACAGAAATATTTCCCTATATACTCAGACCCCCAAATCAACAAATATTTACAATTGTTTAAAAATTGTTTAAAGACATAAAAGCTATAAATGTAGGTTCAGTCTTTAAGGAACTTCAGGTTCCTTTGAATTTTGCTCCTCCAGACCATAAATTTTCTGCCATACTCAAGTCTATTAACATAATTCGCTTTCAAATTACATAAACGCATTCATAGTCAATATATAGAATTTTTTGTTTACGATTATTTGGTATGAATGATATCATTCTGTGCCAGTCAGTATTAATCGTCAACCTGACTATAGAAAAGGCTCCTGAAGAGGAGACTGGACCACAGAGGTGCTGTATTCACAGGTGAATTACCCCACTGATACTTAGGGCTGAATGTGTTGGTTAGAGGTGGGGCCCAGTGAGCGGTCATTCCCTGGGGTCGTGCCTTTGGAGGTATTTCTCTTGCGGCCTTTCTTGCCTTGCTTTGATTTTTCAGCTGCCACAAATTAATCAGCTTTGCTGCAGAATCCCTCTGCTGATTTCCCTGCCTTGGAGACCGCCAGCAGTGAATTTAACCCTCTGAAAATGGAGCCAAATTGGTCTTCTCTTTTAAGTTGTGGGTGCTAGGTATTTCTTCAGCATTAGAAACCTGACCAATGCAGAAAATCAGTACCATCAAACGAGGCCATTACTTCGATTATATCTGATTAAGCAGTTCAGTAGAATTTCTACCTGGTTTGCATGAGGAATTGGAAAGATTAGGAGGATTTGAAAGATTTAGATGCTGTTACCATAGTCTGTTGAGAGATTCTACCAGAATCTTCAAAAACCAGCATGCTGATGGGAATGTGGATATTGAAAGACAAACTTATGAATTTCAATTGGGAATGAGAACTCTCCCGGACATTGATCTAAAGGCCGCCAGTGGTCCTCTCTGCGAAGAGTAGAAGAATTCACATTTTGTTCATGTACTACGAATATTTGTAAGGCTGCTTTTAGGAGTTGTGGGCAATTTGATTTGGCTAGGAAATTTTGAATCAATACAATATTTATGCTCAGGCTATGTATAGCTAGCTGCTTTTAGCCAGATGTGCAATGTGGATTGAAAGTAGAAGTATTTGAAAATTTTAAATTTGAGCTAAAAGGACAAGCAAAGTTGAGGCTAAAGGAGGTGTAATGGGTGTAGAGGTTAGTACCATCAAAAAGACTCCAAAATCTTTGGGAAAAGAAGAATATCTTGGGTGTATCTCAACAGTCAGCAAAATCCAATCCAATCCACTGTAGAACTAAGTGTAAACACTTGGAAAAAAATTCTTGAATCTTTTGTTCAAAAGGGGCCACCTAGGACGTTGGTCTCCTGGAATTCAACTAACCAGATATTCAGAAACCAATGCAAACATTGTCCAAGAGGGCCCTGAAACTGCTTGAATTGGTGGCAGACTATGGCATGACGCAAGGTCTAATTCAGGCATGAAGAATGTAAGAATTGTAAGTTCATATTCCATACAGGTTTCAAAAAAAATCCTAGAAAGCCAGGCTGTTCAGCCCTGTGAGGGATAGAAGGTTAGGAATGAAGCTGTGGGAATGAAGTCAAAATTGCTATCGGAACCCCAGGATTTGGAGATACCTGAAAGAGAAACATCAGCCTAGGCAAAGTTCATGTAAGAGATGGAGCCATCCAAGCAGAGTGCCCATGCAGCTGCAACAGGCAAGGCTATCAGTGTGGGCCATCGCAAGCCCTGTAGAAGATCCATCTTATCATCACATTCCATGAATGTTGGAGATGTAGCCACCGTATTGGGTAGTTTCTTCTTCTGGATTTCCACCTTGCTTTGGTGCTATTTTTTCCATCTCATTCTGCTCCCCTTGTGAAGGACCAACAATTAACCTTTGTGATCATATTCTAAAGATTATATAGCTTGTTTTTTGATTGTCACAATGTTTCACAGATATGAGTTTTCTTTGAATTAGAGGGAAGATTTTACTTAAACTTTTGACCAATACTAAAACTACTGAGACTTTGGGGAAGAGGTTAGTGTGTTTTCAGTTGCGTGAAAGATAGCTTTCATGTTCAGTGAAGTTAAGGAGTTATTTATTGTCTTTATTTGGAGACAAAGTATGCTCAAAGATACAATTACATGTTAAGTTGCCGAAAAGTGAAATTGTGCCAGATCATTGTATTCATCAATTTGACCAGACTAAGAGATGCCTGAAGTGGTGATTGGGAGAAATATATGCATTCGTGGACTAATTCATCAATGTTCACAGCTGAATGTTCTGTTGGGAGGTGCGTTCCAGTTGATGGTGGGCCACTGGGGCTTGTCTCTGAAAGCTGTGTTTGTCACTGGCCCTCTTAGTCTGCTACGCTATCTGGCTTTTTCCACCCAGATTTCAGAGAAAGGCCTTGGAGGCCAGACAGTGTGCCCCTGGGAGGGTAGTGTCTGAAGTTGTACAGGAGAAGCCAAGGGTACAATGGAAACTCTGGAAATCTAAAGACGCAAGAAATGCGGATCATCAGCTGAGAAAAACTACGGGCTGTGAGAGGATCCGGCACAAAGGAGAGAAGATGAAGGCTGGAGCCAGAGGCCACACGACAGAAGTGAGGCCACCAAGCCCTTTGCAATTCATATCTCGCCACAGATTACAAGGTGTGCTGAATTCAGAACTACAGAATTTAAAGAAACTGCAAGAGTTGGTTATTGTCCTGTCGGTTTTGTCCTTGCTTTGATCTGATTGGTTTCTATCCTTTTATTTCCTCTTTTTGGAATAGGAATGTTTACCCTGTGTCATTGTATGCTGGAAGTGCTTAATTCTTTGGTTTTTATAGTATCTGGCAGCTAAGAATTTACCTTGTGTTTCGGAGACTATGCACTTGACCTCTTTAACAGTGCTGAAAGTGGCAACTGTCAGGAAATGACTAAATGCACTTTGCATAAAAAGGTGACGCTAGTCTTCAGGGAGCAGGGACACAACATGTGGTTTGAATCTTCAGTGTTCTCCCAAAAGCCTCATGTATCAGTGAATATTGTACCTTTGGGAGGTGGGGCCTGGCTGGAAGGGTTGGATGGTTGGGGCTTGGCCTGGAAGGGTGTGTGCTATCTCTGGACTTCCTCCTTTATTTGATTTTGTTCTGCAAGGCCTTGAGGAACTCTGCCTCAGGCTCTGTCCCTGCCATGTGGTCCCACCATATCTAGACATTCACCCCGAATTAATTTTTGGAAATATTAAAATAAACCGTCTTTCCTCCTTAAAGTTGTAGATGTTGGTTATTCTGTCCCAGCAACATAAAAAAGAACTAAGACAATTATAACCATTATTTATGATACATTAATGATAGAGGATCTGTAAGTTATTTAGTTGTTGAACACTTTATGCACCTATGATATTGGTTTTTAATTGTTTTATTCTGTCATTCTTATCGAATTTTAATGTTAGCAATATATTAGCTTCATAATACAAATGTGACGGTTTTTCCCATATATTCTATGTTCTCGTACAGTTTTATTTTAGATATGGACTATGCAATTTAGGTAATGGCATACAATTCACTTAAATAATATTTATGTCTCAAATGCAAGCATCTCATCTGAAATGTATGGCTGTTAAAAAGAAACACAATCTATAATAAAGTGTTTTCTGTATTTCAAAGAAAAAGAAAAAAAAAGATCCAGTTTTAAAAGTGCCAAAACCAACACTTGAACTAATATAATATATTTTGAGAAAAGACCTATCATATTAGGATTTGAAAGAGGTTAGTTATAAATGTTTCCATATATTTTTTAATGTTTAAATTAATATTTACCCAACATAAATGTTGATAAGTTTGAAAGATGGAATAAAGTTGGAAAACTGACAAAGTCATGTTTGAATAGCTTAAGAAAAATATAAATAATTCCGGCCTAAACAAATTCTGTAAAGTAGCTAGGGCCTCCAGCACTCCTGAAATACATGCACACAAAAAAGAAAGAAAAATTAGTCTGTCCTTAAATGTTCTCATGACTTCAAGGCTGCAAAATGTCTGAAATGGGCAATTCCTTGGCATGTATCATACATAGAGTGATGTTTAAATTGTCCTATTGTCTTCATTTCATACCAAAGCTTATAAAATAGAATCTTAAATTTTATTTCCATTCAAAAAGATTTACCTGGGATAAACAAATGTAAGCATTTTACATATTATGGAGAATACCCAAATTTAAATGAACTAGTTGCTTTGTGCTTAGTCTGGTGTGGATTTGGATTGCTGCAAACATGGATTCTCTCTAATGCTGATTGGGCTGAGGAAAAACAGTGATTTTTAGTTTAAAGTGAGTAACGGGGACCCGTGTTGATGTCTTTTTAGATGTCAAGTTAAACTCATCACGCAACTATAGTGATTTGTTAGAAATGCCGAAGTAAAATTAGAAAGCGCAATTTGCAACACATGTATTGCAAATCACTGTGGCACCCGGAAAGTCCAACAGGAATGCAAGGTCTATTTAGGAGGCATGTGTGGACCAGGCAGCAGGGAGTCTGGTTAAAACACAGAGACTTGAGCACCAAATCCTTTAGTGAAGACCAGGGCATGATCAGAGCAGGTCATCTATAAGGAACTGTCATTCACGGATTTAGAGCAAATATATAGCCATAATTAACAAGAGATTGTCACTGTGGCATACGGCCCCTTCCAGGTAGTGTGTGGGATCTGCCGATTGAGTCAATAGTTTGTATTTTCTTGTCCCATAGGGAGGTACCCACGAGGAGATTGTTGGATGAAGTATTAATGATGTCTGCTTCAGCCAAACTAAGAAATTGGAAGGAAGCAGAGAATTTGAAGTTATCAAGTCTGACTAAAACTGGTTTTTGGTATAAAAAAATCCAGCCTGTATTCAGAGATTCAGAAGTAACATAAAATTATAGGAATTCACTATATTTAATTCTAATATTCAGAGATATTATTTTACTGATATTTGATATAAAAGTTATAAATTCATATATAATCAGATTACTAATTCAATTTAAAAATGTTCTCCTAATGTGAATATTTAAAGTAATGAAGAAATACAATGTCAAGTCTATTCAGACACACACGATAAATTATATGCATACACTCATATATATGTATATATGTGCATATATTTTAATTGTTTGAAGACATTTAAATTGCAAAATGAACCATTAAGAAAAAATTTAATTCCTTTTATCTCTTCAGATTTGCAACATATGGTGTGTTTTTCTTAATTTTTTCAGGTACATAGAGGGCATTTTTGAGGGCTTATTTTTAAGAAACTAAGGAAAAAAAGTAAGGGTATTATAAGTTACCAGTAATGATGTCTACTTTAAAAGAACACTGGCAATCTTTATTTATTGATCAATTTCAAAAGGTTTACATTGTGGTGGGTGGTGGACATAGGTAGTTTCAGGTCTGTGAAAACTTACTGTGAAATTTAAGCTCTATAAAAGATTTTTCTATACTTTCATATGCTTAAGGTTCATGAAGAGATGTCTTTCAATGAGTATTCCCAAATATTTTCTTTCCGAAGAATAGGACAGGAAGTGATCTTTTAAACAAGAAAAGACATGATCTAAAGTATAAAGAACATAGAAAATACGTTGGAAAATGGAGCCCCAGAAAGCATCAGTAACTAGGATGCAGTGATTTACTGCTTTGAAAACTTGGCATAATAACTTATAAAACATAATATTGAGAAAATGTAAAAGCATGATATTTTAAAAATATATATTGTAATATGTGTCCATAAGTAGATCAGGACGCCACGGAGCTAGACATATAGTTACTGATTTATTCCCACTGATTTGTGGCCATCTGGTAGTAGGGATTATGATCCAGTCCTCTTGCCATTAAATAAAAATGTGTCATCGTCACCGTATTGCCTTTCCCCTCCCTTCTTCCCGTCCTGCCTGCCCACACAAGGATAATTGCTCTGCTCCTAGATTTTGCACACAAAATGTTTCTCGGAGCATCATCTCTGCTCATAATTCTTAACATGGTGCTTGAACTCTTCTCAGATCTGCCATATACACACAAGAGCTTGCAAAACAGTAGAACACAGACATTGGGTAGAGTACAATGCGAAGCCCACGGCTCACTCTCCGAGTTTCACTGATACTTCCCATTCAAAGAGCTCTAGGCACTGAACACTTTGCTTTAAAATTTTTAACGTCATTTTTTAAAGAGATTTCTAAAGGCCCTCTGAGTATGTGATTAGGAGCTTAGGGAAGTAAAGAGTAAGAAAATGGGAAGTAAAAGGGAAAAAAGTATTCAGGGAAAGAAAGCAATTACAAAGCAGATGACTTAAGGCATCGTGGATTGCCTAATGATTTCATCCCTAGGTTGTGGGAGCGGCTGATACCAGTGCTGAGGATACAAAGGGACCGGACACTGGGAGGTGTTTTTAGGACCATGGCCCAGCTGGCATTGTGCTGCTGTCCTTAGCATCGCTCTGGAGGACCTCTCTTTGTTCTCCCAGTGTTTGATATTACGTTTTTCATGCCTAGAAAATAACTAGGATTATTTGTTTGCAGAAACTCCACCCAGGTGAAACCTAACTTTCTGCGTATGGCACCAACCTAACAGTTGAACCTAACAGTTTCGGTGCAGTGTATCAAGAAAGGTTTGCCACATACAAGCCTCTCCCTCAGTTTCTGAGGTCATTTCAGTCTCGCAAGCTGTGCTTTACATTAGGAATCAAAGGTATATATGAGGTTTAGAAATTAACTGTGATGTGATTGGGAAAATACTGTTAGTTTTATATATCCATTCTTTATTGTAACTTTCACCCATGGCTTAAAACATATGTTCCTTTCAAAAATATTCATTAACCTTTCACATGATGTATAACTAGCTTTATCACAATGGATAAAAAAAAAATCCCACTTAGAGTTTTGAAAGAGAGACCCAGTGGGAAATACACAAATGGTAAACTCTACCAAAGGACACAAAAAGGCCCATAAAACATCAGAAGGGTTATAGAGGTCTATGGATTTTAATTGCTGTGTGCCATTGGGCCTTTACAAAGCAATCAAGCAGGCAATCTCCAAAGACAGTCCTGCCATAATACATTTAACAATAGAGTTCTCACCCCATCGGCAGACTTGGGTTTATGAAGGTCCCAATAGCAATTAATGACCTTGTACACTGGGGGAGAAGGGGGGTGCGAGAGACAGAAAGAGAAGCCGAAACTTAAATTGGCTCACTTTTTGATGCATAATATAAGTATAGAAATGATAATTTTGAGAAGAGGCAGTAAAAGTTCCACAAAGGCACACAGCGACATTCTTAAGTACTCTTTATATAGGCTTTCTTTACTTTTCCCAGAAGGTAGAGAGAATTAGTTAAAATGGTTACCAAAATGGTTACTTATAAGGTATTCATTATTTACAAAATCTTTATATTACATACATGATGTTTATAAAGTGGTTTATTTTTCTCAGATAAAAACAGTAGAAAATTGAAAGATTTATCAATTGTTGACAATAATATAGCATGTCAGTGGTTCTAATGTGCAAGAGCCATAGTTGTAAGCATTAAGAGTATCTGGATATACAATTTTCATTGGCTTCCAGTTGGATTAAATGAATGTTAATATATTTAAAATATTGAATATCTGCTATATATCAGGCATTGGACATTACTTTATTTGACCCCAAGTTGTGTTGATCTCTTTAATAGATAGCATGGAGCAACAAAGAGACACAGCTATAGTTCTTGTGAATGACTGCAGTGGGATTCGAGTCTAGATTTTTCTTAAAGACTAAAATTAACATCTCTTTCTCTTCTTTCATTCTATCTTTCTTTCTTCTGTGGACAGAGGATTGGAAACAAGGCCTTTGCACTCAACTAACCCAAAACCCTTTCTTAGTGTGAGACAAGCCCTAATTAAAGGGATAGGTGGCCCAGGCTGGTCTTGAATGTTCTGGCAATCCTCATGCTTCAGTCTCCCATGCCACTGGGATTGCAGGTGTACTCCATGAGACCTAGATGACCTAATGTCTCAATACTACCTGCATATGCCACTAGAGCCACTAATGTCCAGCTGTGCTGTAAAAAAATGTCTTATTCTGCAGCAACTTTTTCCACTACCGTGGCCTAGATCCCTGGAAAAACAATACATCTACCTTTGATAGGCATTCTTTCCTTTCCCTTCCTACCTTGAAGTGCCCCCTAAGTAGACTTGGACACTATCTTTGGAGAATCTTTCCAAGTCAGCAGAGACTGTAAATAGTCCGGAAACCATGTCTGTCGTCTGCCCTATATCCCAGTGCCTTCTACTGACTAGACCTATGAGTCTCCAGAGAAACTTCTTCAATAGCCTTCTCATTTAATTCCCATTAAATCACAGCCATTTTGCCATGATGGTGCTCTGGCTGGGCTCCCCAGGGCTGAATTTCTGTTGCTTGCCTCATGTAGCTGGAATTGGGAGACAGAAATCTAAACCAAACCAAAGCTTTCAAGCATGAAAGAAAAAAAAAATCTTGTGAATTTATAGTATAGTCCTTCAGATTGCTACAGTTTTGCACTTTTCCTCATCTCTGGCTTTTCTGATTGGACTTAGGTTATCCTTAGAAATTTTAATATTTGAATCAAAAATACAATTTTACGCCCCTCACCACAAATCCACAATCCCCACCTTAATGGAAAACAGTGTCTGTTTTTGTTTGTGCCACATACTAGTTGTAATAGACCTTATTTAATCTTCGCCTTTGGTCTTTAGCATACCTGATATTTGCTGCATGGTAAGCACGACAGTTGGAAAGATATCATGACACAGCAAAAAGGCCCCTTATCATTTGGCAAGGGAAAAGTATTACTAATATAGTAATATAATATATTACTAATATCTTTTATTTTATATTGTACAGCTGATATCTTATTACTGTGAGCCAACTCTCATATTCAGCAGGAGTAACTCTGTTGGTTACAATAATAATTTTTAACTTTAAATATGCTAATAACAAAGCTCATTATTTACTGTGGAATATTTACTCTTATTAATGATAATTAAGTAGCATAATATGCTGATAATTATTTGCTGATAATTAAATACATAATATACATGTATATGTATGCATATATATCATAATGTTTACATTGGACTTGAATATTTTGTGTTGTGCACATATGTATCATGTCAAAATTACAATCCTTCCCATCCCCATTTTTGACTTTCCCAGAAACTCCCCCCTCCCTCCTAATACCCCCTATCATCCCTATTTAGTTTTATAAAATGACTATATTCTGGGTTTCTCATATTAGAGAAACCATTTGGTATTTAATATTCTGCACCTGACTCATTTCACTGAGCACGATGGTATCAAGTTGCCTCCATTTACCTAAAAAAGCCTCAAAACTATCTAACTTTTATAGAGAGGTAGGTAACGATTTAACCAGCTCAAACCTTTGAGCCTGGCTCCAACATCGCCCTGGAAGGTTCTTAAAATGATTATTCGATGCCCACAATTCCTGTCTACTTTTTCTGATCTAACTGGGGAGTAAAGGTTAGCTGATTTATCATGCTGTTATATATCTTACTAATAAATTTATTGAAATAAAACCTTTAACCACGAATCCTTGTCCTGAGCCTATGTACCCCTTACCCTGCCACCCTTCATTTTTCCAGCCTTCATATTTTGGTAACTTATACATACACATATGAGTGCGTGCACACACACACACACACACACACACACACACACACACACACACTCAAGCTGTTAATAGCTGGGTTGTATCATTTGGGAGGGGTAGGGAAAAAGAGAACCAGAGAAAAATGGTGAGAAAATGCTCAAAGAATAAATACTTTTGTCCTTTCAGCATTTTTCAATGATTCTGAAATTGGGGCTCATTTTTTAAATCAATGTCAAAAGAAAACTTGCACCTCGCTGGGAAGAGGAGTATGTTGTGACACTCTTGTCAGTGCCTGTTGGTGTGTGCTTAGCCGTAGTAATGATGTATCTGTTCAACCAGGGGTCACCTCGGATGAGCTATTTTTATTAGTATCATCATGGGCAGTGGAATTTTGCACAAGAATTTGGATTCATAAGTACATCTTAAGTTGTTGTCACATAGATAAGATTGTGACAGCTTTGAAATTAACTTCTTCATACAGAACAAAGAAGGATGGGTTCCTAATGTGCACATACATATTGTGTTAAAATTACAATTTATAAACAAAGCCAATACCAGTCACTCATGAAAATGTGACAGTTTCATGATTGTTGCAAAGCTCTCTACCAGCTACCAAGGGAAGATAGCCATAAATGTAGCTATATTTCCTTTTTCCATCAACACACATGAAGCTACCATATTTGCCTGCCATGTATTATGCAATCAAACTACAAAAGCAAAGTGCTAATATTGTTCACTACACAATGCAGAGCTTAAGTAGATTGTGTGTGTGAGTGTGTTCATGTGTGTGAGTGGGGGAGTGTATTCAGTGCAAGTCTTTTTTACTATCACAGGGCCTAGTGCCTCAAACGACCCAAAAAGTCGTGTAAAACTAAAAATACAAATGCCATATGGTCCAATAATTCCTCTGCTGGGTATATAACTAAATTTATAATAGCCATAAAATGGAATCAACCCAGATGCTCTGCAATGGACAAATGTACAAAAAATGTGATCCTCAATGGAATTCAATTTGGCCGTAAGGAAGAATGAAGTCCTGTGATTCGCAGCAACATGGAAAGAACTGGAGACCATCATGTTAAACAATGCAATAAATAAATAAATAAAGCCACAGAGACAAATACCACATGTTCTTAGTCATGTGCAGAAACCAGTAAGTCAGCCTTGGGAAGGGGCAGTATACGCTTGTGGTCACTAGAGACTGGAGAGGATAGAGAAGGAAAGACAGAAGGAAATTCACTAACAGGCATCAACACCAGGAACAGGGAAGAATTATTCCTGATACTGCTTTAGCATATTAGGTTTCTATAGCCTAAACCAGTCTACGATGTATCTCAAAACAACTAGAAGGGTGTGAACATTTCTATATACCTACAATTATTGTTTGAGGACATAGAAATGCTTATTATCCTGTTTTGATTATTTCATATTTCTTTAACATAAGGTGTCCCAAACAAACTGGATTTTGATACACTAGACTATGCCATATAACATGCTGCAAACTTTTACCCCAATTCTAAATACATTGAAGAAAAGTTAAGAATGGATTGTCAATTTCTATATCATCTGTGACTATGCCACACTCAAGAATCAAAATTGTTTCAGAAGAATCCATACACCCTGGAATTAAAGACTTTAAATTCAACTAGTTTGATAAAATTTTGTTTTACAATTATACAGTTGAATACATTCTATAATTGGTTATAATTGGTATATAAAGAAGTGTTCTTTGCTGTTAAAGGAGAAAGCGCTTTTATTGCCTTTCTGTAAATTTGGAGTCAAAAAGACTTAATAACAATGGTAATTGAAAAATAAGAATCGGTCCAATATATGTTCCTTCATCTGACCTTTAGCCCTTTTTCTTTTCGCTTGGTATATGCATACCTTTCCACTCTATCCTTGAACCTCTTGTTTCTTTTTGTACTCACTGCTAGTGTGATTTCGCTCAATCTCTGGCTGTTAGGCAGGAAGAGCTCCCTCGTGTTGAAACAACAACTCCCACTTTTGACAAAAGCAAAGCAACAAGGTCAATTTCTCACTCTTGCTGAGTCACTGTGAGTCAGCTGGATGCTATCCTGGAAGTAAGCTCTTCTCATTCTGAGGTGAGATCAATCACCACCTGGAGAGCTGTCAGTAGATAAGGAAGAAGGAAAAAAAATTATTGAGTCTCTTGTATGAAGTGACACAGTCCAGCCCTGAATGCCTACTTCTCATGGCTGTTTCAAGGCCCCACCTAGCTACAGAAAGCTACAAAATGGAATTGTACCATGTACCCAGGAAGCAAAGAACTAGGAATATCTGCTACTGTATCATCTATTTCTCTCTAATGTGCCATAATTTCTATCTTTAGAGTGAATCTTGTATTAAACTCATATATCCAACTTCAAAATTTATACTAACGTTTGAAAGATCAAAAGACCCTCAACTTTTACACGTCCAATATTTGATTACCTACTTACGCCTCATTGATTCTCTCAATAAACTATTCCATCATTTTCTATTTTTGAGGCCTTATATATACACAACTGTTTTGTATTTTCCCCTCTTTCATAAATCACATATTTAATGTACTATTACTTTTTCTTTATCTTAATTGTCACAATATGCAAACCAATACCTGATACTCTATTTCTTACTAACTTCACAGTCTAAACCATGACTTTCTCCAACTTGCACCCCTAAAATTATCTCCTTTTTCTTCCCAAAATTCACTGCATCACAGCAGCTGACATAACCTGTTGTCATCAAGAATATCATTTGATATTCTATTTATACATCTTAAATGACTTCCACAAATACTTCTATTACATAGCAATCCCTTTACCATGATCTCTAAGGTCCTAAATAATGTAATACGTACTAGAAATGTTTTCTCAACTAAGACAAAGATAATTCGGAAACATCAGGATACGTCCCTGCTCAAAGCCTTCAAGTAGCTTCCCATACTACTTGAATTCAATTCAGTGGTCTTAAATTTTCTCATCTTTGTGTGTCACTAATATTGTCTTCAATAGCATCTCACCGGCCTCTGCTGCACCCATCATAATTCAGGATCTTCACTTTACTGTTTTTATGCATCTTACAAACATACTGCCATTAATGTCTTTACCTATGCTACTTCCTTGAACGTCGACTTTCTGGCCTACCTGTCTGTGGGTCTTGCTTCTTCATTTTATGATCTTTACTCTTACAATTAGGATCTCAAATGTTCCCCAAACGTTCGTATGCTAGAAGTCTGTGGTCTAGCTTGTAAGATTATTGGCGGGGAGAGAAACATTTAAGAACTGAGACCAAAGGGAATGATGATAGCTCACTGAAACATACCGTGGAAGCGGATGTTTGCCCTCTGATCCCTTCCTCTGTTCCTCTTTTGTTTCCTGGAAGCCATGATGAGGAGGACAATTGTTTCCACTTCACGTTCCCGGAAGTGATAGTCCACTTCAACCCAGACCCAAAATGGTCAAGCCACATAATTCTGAAATAAAACTTCTGAAACTATGACATAAAGTCAATCTGTCCTCATTTTAAGTTGATTTTCTCAGATATTTTGTCCCACACATGCAAGCTAAGCACAGTTACAGTTGAAATATCACCCTTCATGTAAGCCTTCTTCCTGTGACTACTATCAAAAATAGAATTTCTCCTCCCTTTTCCACAACACTTTATCTCTTTAACCTGCTTCTTTCTGTAAATGCCCAAACATACGGCTTTTAATACAACTTGAAAGCAAAAGAAGAGATTGTAATGACAATAAAATAATAATCCCATCTTTAATAACTCTTTCAAATAAGCATTGAATACAATTTGATCCTAGGGGAGAAGTTGCTTTCTTCTTTATTCTTATGCCGCAGGACGGACAGCATTCCACCGCACAGGTTGACAGGGATGCTTACGCAGAGATTTTGGGCCCTTCCCAAGCTCCCTGCTATGCTTTCCGAAAATTTTGTAACAAGAGCAGCCTTCCCTTATTATCTCCTGGCTTCATTTTCACTTGATTTACTGATTATTTTGGGTATTTTCTATGTCCTTTCTCACTCACATTATTCTGATAAAAGTCAATATCTACTCAATAAAGAAATAAAATTAGGAGTGCTGCAAAATTCCTTCCTACAGGTTTTTTTTTTAAGACAAGAACTGTTTTTTTTTCTAATCAAATATAAAAGAATGAGAATTCAAGTTTTAATCACAGAGACAGTGGTTTCCTCACAGTCAGACTCAAACAGAGCATTTCTGGAAAAAAAATCCAATTTGATTTGCATTCAAATTCTTTTCCCTCAAGCATATATTGCATAAACTTCAGTTTGGATTAATGTGATCTCCTTTACATAAAAGGCTTCTTCTTTTACATAACACTTCAAAATTATCATGCTATTAATAACCTCAAAATATGTTGATGAGGGTGTGATGAGCACAAGAAATATTATATACAATTTGCAACAGATCTACATAGAGATTTCTGTAAATCAGACCTTGTGAACTTTGAAGACAAACTTTAAAGTCTGGAAATTAAAGTTATCATCAGGTTCAGTAATTTTCAAGATTATTTAACTATTTTGAATAATCACAGCATCACAGAAGCAGATAGAAAAGATTTTGAACATGCTATAATGGGCTAAGCAACATCTTAAAGGAACTTAAACTCCTTTCTTGAAACTAAGCTGTTAACCAATAGGGTTGTCATCAAGTTGGGTGATTTATTCAGGTAGCATTTGCTAACAACCTATTCTCTATGCATCTAAAAGATGCCAAACATTAGAGAAAACTTTACAATGAAGAAATTTTAAATGTGATTATCTATTTTGTTAAATACACACATGCACGCACACACCCTTCAACACACACACACAAGCACATTATATGTTCATGAAACACAAATACTAAATTTCTGAATACAGTTCAGAGTAGCATAAGCTTTGTGGGAAGTATACAGTATCTGAGAAACTCAACACTCCGAAAGTCAAAAAAGTACACACTACTGATGTCACCTCCTCATATTTCGCTAATGTTTTTGTGGGGTGTTTTGGCACAAAATTACTTTGTATACTTAAAAAGACCAAAGCTCTGATTTAAAATTAATTGAAACGTACACCTCATTTAAAACTCAACAAATAAAAATCTTAAATTCAGTGCATTTTTTCTTGTGATTTTGAGTTTCTTTTCTTTTTTTCCCCATTTTATTGATATGTACAAGTGCAGAATTTAAGGTTTACAATGGAGTTGAGCATTTTGTGCACATACTTTTCTTGTCAAAGTGACAAAAGCTTTCCCGCTCTCCTTTTGTCACTCCCCCTCCCTTCCCTCCCTTCACCCCACCCCCACCGTCCCCCTCTTTCCACATCGGATGGTCTCTCTGATATGAGAGACCCAGACCACAGCCATCCCCATGGAACTTTAAACGAGAGTTTCTTTTCTATTGCAAGCCATCCACATACCGCTGTGAGGACTTTCTCTTGTGCATACAGCTAACAGTACGGGCTTTTAAGGCAGGCTACTTAAGTTTTCGCTCCTGTTCTGCCACCTTCTGTGTGACTCTGGATAAATTACCTGATCACTCTGTTATATTTTTTCTTTGTTATACAAGAAATAATAGTAGATTTATCTTGAAGAGTTGTGACAAGGAGTGAATGAACTGGTAGCATGTGAACACCCTGAAGAGTTTCTATCACTGAGCAAACATCTAGTACACACTGGCAATGAACTTTACATTGATGTTTGGAAAAGTTCAGTAGTAAAACATCATAAAAATTTTTTGGTGTCTTGTTAATTTCTGTGTTATCAGAAAGAGACCTGGTATACAATATCTACTATTCAAATGCTTGTTATGTAATGAAAATGACATTTATTTATTTATTTATTTATTTATTTATTTATTTATTTATTTATTTTGAGACAGGATCTTGCTCTGTAGTTCAGGCTGGTTTTGTTCTCACTATGTAGCCCAGGCTGGCCTCTGACTCACAGTAATCCTCCTGCCTCAGCCTTCCTCTCCCAAGTGCTGGGATAACAGGCGTGTGGCACAATGGCCGATTTACGTGGTGTTGGGGAATCGAATTCGGGTACATAGAGCTTGACTTAGTACCTGCCAGGCAAGTGCTTTAATGGCCGAGTCATTCCTCCAGCCTCTGAAATGACTATTTAAATGACTTACTTTGTAATCTTTTTTTTTTTCCTTCTGTCTTGTGCTTACAAACTTTAAATAATGAATCGTACATCTAGGCTAAATGTGTGAGTTACAATCTACTGCAGAAATTATGAAGAATTATTAGGGACTCTCTAATTTGAATATATAGCACAACATATGAGATCAAAAAAGCAACCTAAATTTATATCTAGCAAAAGATTCATTTTCATTACCTTTGAGTGGAAGTTGCTTTTGAAACAATGAAAGGCAAAAATGTAACTCCAAAGAAGGGGAAAAAAGGAAAGAACAAAAAAAAAAAGAGAGAAACGGAAATGAAAGGAGAATTAAAGGAAGAAGTGTGTCTAGTTTCCAGTAACACCTGAAAGAACCTGTTCAAGTAAGTATAAAATATCACATTTCTGAATAATTTTGTTTTTTCCCTCCCCGTAACTTCGTAATTTATTGTTCAGTTATGGACAAATCACTATAATTCACTGCACATTGCTCAGTTCCATAATCTTTGGTAGATGAGTACTCCCGTCCTTATTATTTTATTTGGAACATGAATGCTTTTTAACAACCGCTATTCTGATTTTTAAAAGTGTTAAAGTAGCATTCAGATAAATTAAGCAAGTTACTTAAGGTCACACAGTGGAAATTTATAAAACTAGCACTTGAATCTAGGGAATCTATTCTTCTAACCAGAATGGCATTGGTTGTATTAGTTAAGTTCTTACTTCCTGCCACTGGAGATCGTCCTCACATTGATCAACACACTGTAGTACTTACGCATTCAGCCTCATGTCAAGAAGTCGTGGAGTTTCAGATGATGAAGATAGCATTGTTAGTACTTTTGAGGATAATTCTGTACTCTAACTAGAAACTAGGCTCTATGTAGAAGAAAATGAAGAAAACCGTGGTTTTTTGGCTTATTCCTGAAAAAGATCATGCATAGCTGATCTTAGGAATTCTAGTCAAATAACTCTGTCTTTATAAGAAGGCACAACTAGATGGCAAGTGGTCTCTAGCATTTTTAAAGTCTCAAAGCACTAATCCTATCCTCACATTATTTGATTTTCATCTCATACATCCTGCAATCTGATACCAGGAAGATAAATAAAACCTAGAATTTTTAAAGAAAGTCTAAGTTGGTGCAGAAATCCAGAAGACTAGATACCTAAATGAACAATTTATATAGTCATAAAGACTACATTCTTCCACTGAGGACCGTCAGAATTTACTTTGTAATTGCGTTGCAGAAATATTTAGAAATGCCTAAAACCATGGAAACATAGTCCTGTGTTCTCTCTAAATGTTTTGTGCAGAGAAGTTCACAGAGATAGAGTCTGTAAGGATGTTGTTGTGGCTTACACGTGAAATAATTTCAACATAGAAAACTGCCAAAAATGAGCAAAGAAAACTAGATTCTGAAGGAGAACAATTAGAGATCGCTTTATCTATTTCTCTCTTTTGTTTAGTTTTCATCTTTTGATCCAGAGGGAAACATTTCCTTACTGTTTATCGTAAACAATAAATATATACATATATACACATATATATACACATATGTATATATTTGTGGATTACACAAATATCATTAACAAAGTGATTCATAATAAAAAATGTCTTTCAGTACCTCTGCTCAGAAAATCACCTCCCAAATAATTCAAAGACAAAATTATTATTCTTCTCCTCCTTTTTTTTCAAGTACTCGAATTCTAAGAAAAACTGAACATACTTGGTGAGTAAAATTTCAGGGTTTTGAGTATTTGGTTTTGATGCCAAAGACAGAACCATCTGCAGGTGCTTAATTCAAGGACTCTCCATCCATTTTCCTATCTGCAACATAAGAAACTGGTCTTGAAACAAGGAATATAAAATTTGACCCAGCCTACAATCTATTTATGATATAAGTTTTCTGCTCACTTTTGTCTCTTGGCCATTATTTATGATTTGCTGGGGAGTCATTGTACAACTTGCTACCACACAGTCTAATTTGCCCTGGGAAAGAATGATGTATGAATGAGAGGCATTCTTTCCCCCAACATCACATAGCCAACAGCTGTCAAGGATAACTCATAATGTGTGTGTGGTCATTGTCTTTAAATCAATATATACAACATATTCTCCAAAATTGTTGAAAGATACTTGAAAAATATCTTGAAATTAAAATTTTAAGTGCCGCCTTTTCATAGATTAGGTTAGTTTTGCATAATTGATCTACTTGGAAATCTCATGAGTGTCTTACTTGTAGGAACAAGATTTTTTCTAAATCTGAGGAAAAGACACTGTTTCTGTCACAAAAACGTCACAACTCGTTCAAAATATACACTACGGAAATAAATTCTATTGTACTCAATTTTCTGAAGTGACAGAGAGTAAGGTACAAAAAAAGGTGACAAATTAGATAACAATGTTCTCTCAGATATATTTGAGGAGATATTTTGACTTTCAGTGGAATTTTAATTGTGGAAGAAATTACATTAGAATTGTTACTAACAGAGATAATGAACATCTCCTAATTTGTAATCATGTGTTCACAAGACACTATCCTAAATACTAATATGATTTCTAATAAATTATTCACTAAAAAAGTACCAAATTTTGTTTTATATATTAATCTTAGTTATCTTAAAAATAGATTATATTAACATCAATAAATCAATATTTTAGATTGGGAATTTGGTAATGGAAGCTTTCTCTGTGATTGAATATGTTGATGCAAAAATAATGTCTAGAACTATAATGAACTCATTAAAAATATTATCTTCTATTTTATACCATTTGTCCCATGAGGTGTCCTCTTTTCTTATCACTTAAAGAGCAAATACTTTTCTCCATTAGTCCATACTGAAAAATAAGGTTGAAATCTACTTGATGGTAATGTCAGCCTTATTAATTCAAAAATAAAACACAGAGAGTCACTGAAATGTATTGTCAACTAACTCAATATTTGAAATAAGAACTCTTTTAAAAATTCAACATAGATGCTTATCATAATGATTACCTATAGCCAGATGGACATCACAAGACTCTTCTTGGAAAATTGACTCAAAATATGGATCGAACCAAATAAATTTATTCATTTTACACAAATATGCATTAATATACATTCATGAATTTTGTGATCAGTTTGCAAAATTACCAAATTGAGTAAATGCTTCCATTATAAGTAAATATCCTGCACGATGGGTTTGAAAGCTCTTCCTTTTTGGGATTGAAGGCAAAGTTTACAATATTAATAATTCTGTTATTTTAATAAATATACTTGCAAAAATTGGTATATACGACATTCTTGTGCCTTTTGTGAATTTCTGAAAGATCTCAATCTAGGTAGTCCTCTCATTAACTAATGATATTTTTTTATCATCAGAGTGAACTTTTTTACTTCAATATGTAATTATACTGAGATTCACATTATTCTAGGAATTAGTATAGGCATCCAGTATGTTAGTTCCAGCTTATAAGACTATCTTGATATGAATATAGGCCATATTTTATGTAATAGATTTTAAAAGATAATCTGTTTTCTTACTGTTTTAATAAATTACAGTAAAATCTCAATCTTTTTTGTGATACTTTCTCTTGTTTCTCTTCATCCTCTTTTTTCTTCTGATTTACATTACATGAAATCTCTCTGAATTTTGGAGACCTAACAAGTATATTAAGGTTGTTTCTAGCCTTACCAAGAGATCTTTCATTATTTTAGGGAATTTTAACATATATGTTATGTACTTATGAATCAAAGAACTTTCCCTATAGACAAAGCCACAAAATATATACAATTTAAAAATATGAGCCACAACTTCAAAATTCAGAAGCACATTGATACTGTTTGCTATTTAAACATGAACATATTAAGGACATTTTCCGTTTGAGTGATTTCAGTCTTCCTATAATATTATACTTTCATAATGTCTCTAGTAGGTCTTGATCTTCTCAGTCATTCCATGATGTTTTGTAGAGGAAAAAAATAATTGTTGCTCTTGGCATTGAGTTTTATGTTTGGATAGTCCATGGAAACTAAGTACAGGTTAAATTATTCTGAATTTTTAAATTGATCTGTTATAGTACAGAACATAATATATGACTATGTTCACTCACCTAACAAGAATTTAGATTCCTGTAAACATATTATCAGTTGTTAGAATCACAAAGTAAAATGATATAAGAGAGCAGAAATTAAATATGAGGGAATTGTAAAACTAGTCTGTAGGATTCCCATGTTGTAATTGTGTACTGAAATTCTTGACCATTGCTACACATAGAATGTGGTTTCTGTATATGACCTGAGCTTAGCGATAGTTACCACTGGTTCCTTCCCAGATCTGGTAACCTTCCCGTCCTTAGCAACCTCTCCAGAGCAGGCATACCAACGTGCTTGGCTAGGGCAGTTTGCCGAATGTTGATGACGGCCCTGAACCCCAGCAAGAATTTGTCTTCTTTAACGCGTAGTACACCTGTCTGTTCTCCTAACTGATTAGGTAACTTTGCTTTGTCCTCTTCTGCTTGATCCCAGCAAAACAGCGCAAATCCAGACCTCTGTGCCAGCCAATCCACCCAAATTAAATAAAAGCTCTGTTCATCCCATAATTAGGGCTTTGCACCTGGCCTTGCCAGCCACGCATAAGGTCACAAGGGCAATAAAATTTCACTTCAAATTCTATAGATCCTCTTCATATTTTTGATCTTTGACACGACATAGCCAATCTAGAGGTCTAGCAAAAAAAGTCAATAAAAACATAATAAAATGATTCACTGAAGTATTGTATAGAAGTTATAGAAGAGTTCAGAATGGGAAGTAAGAAAATAATTCTAGGAAGACTGCATTGCAGATATGGGTGAGAAACTGTGCTATGAATTCTAACACATGTGAAAGACAGCGTGTATCTTTATTAAAGGATATGGGGTAGAATTACTCAAAATATCTTCCCTATGCCACGCCTCTGCAGTAAAGGGAATACATCAATCAGTGTCGTAAAAATTAGTAAAAATGTACATTGTATATAATTTCTTAAATATAAATCATACATTAGTAAATATATATTTATATAAAATTAATATATATTTCTCAATGTGTCCCATAGAAATTTATAAATACTCATAAAAATGGATTGAAAAATGAATCTTGTTCGATGTTCTCTTCCCCACATTTCCAAAAATCAATACATTTGGAGAAGATAGATGCTTTGCAAAAGTCTAATAATATAATCATAATAATTACACATTGCCCTGAGTAACAAATACCCTTCTTTATTTTTTCTTTCTTATATTGCAGTCTTTTGCTGGTTGAGTGACTCTCTGTGATGGTTTCCTGTAAGACTGATCAAATAATCTGAGTTGCTTTCATTTTTCCACTTTAATTTCACCATTCTATATTTCTTTCTTTTCAAACCTCAAAAACAAAAAGAGGAATAACGGAGGCACTATATTTTCTTTCTTGCCTCTAACCACAAATGACACATCACTTTACTTTTTCCCACATTTCTATTGGCATGAAATCAGTTGCATGTTTCCAACCCAACAACAAAGAAGCGACGCAATCTTTCTTCATGTCCCAGAAAAAAATCCTGGTGGTAGACAACGTTTTCTCTGGCACACATCATATGTGCTTCCATAACACGAGAAAAAAAATTAGGTAGGAAGCAGGAGTCTTCGTATTTGCATCCTGGTTCTCCATCCCCACTTCAGCGTTTCCATTCATGCTCAAGACACGCTCATTCATTTAGTTGACAAGTATGTATTAAATGTCTCGTACGTGATAGACAGTAGTCTGGGCATCGGGGATGCATTTGTAAACATGAAAGGGAAAATCTTGCCCTCATGAATTTTAGAAACAGTCCATGAATAAGAAAATATTCTTTTTCTAAATACTTATCATTTTCATCTGCAAAGCAGTGTCTGAGTAGAGCTGTTACATATCTGTCATTGTGGTCAAAATATAGCATCCTAATTTTGATTTAGATCATAGACCTAAAAGAAAGACTGTTAGAATTAAATGAATATGTAGTAAATAGCTAAATATATCTTTTAAGTTCCCTATTCCATTTAACAGTGTTTCTTTCTGAAAATTTCAAACAAACAGAAAAATCACAGCAATACGAGAAGCAAATATACAGCAGTGATTTAAATTTTTAATCACTGTACAGTATTTATTTCATTTAATCTTACAGTTATACTCTCTGAACAAATAAAAATAGAACTTGTTTTATATATACTTACTGATATTCTTATATTCTCTTATATATTCGTTTGTAGTTAAAGAGCTAGAGAAATTTTTTTAAATTTAAATCACACCTAAATTATATATTTCACAAAGATAAGGACTGTCTATGGTAGATAGGTAGCAGTCAATAAATATTTGCTGATTTGAAGAGGAAAATTAACAAATATTTTGCAACTTAGTTTTACATAATTGAAAATAATCTTAATGGATTATTAGATGTATCAAAGCACATGGCAAGAGGCATTGTTGTTGGCAGAAACGTAAGCGTAAGAAAGCAAGATTCCCATCTTCTGTTTGTTGAATAAAATACTAACCTAGGTATTACTATAAAGGGACTTTACAGAATGTAATTTATGTTGCAGGTCTTCAATAAACACAGTCATATACAAGAAGGCTCACTCTACATTCACAGATTCTTTTAAGAGAGAGAGAGAGAGAGAGACAGAGAGAGAGAGAGAGAGAGAGAGAGAGAGAGAGATTTCCTTAGCTGGAGTCACAGAGATTCAGAGACGAAAGAGAACCAGGAGAGGCTGGGTGGGAAAGAAGATGAGTCAAAATGGAGGACTCAACCACCATTGCCAGCTGTGAACACAGAGCCATGGGCAGAGAGCCTGTGTCACATTTAGAAACCGAGAACGAACTTTGACAGATAGCCAGGGAGAGACTGGAAGCTTCAGTCCTGCCGCCATAGGGGACTGACTTTTGCTAAAAATCTGGATGAGTCTGGAAATTCATGAAGGATTTTTTTGTCCAGTCTCCAGAAACGAACGCAGCCCAGATCATACCTGATGTCGGCCTGTGAGACACGAAATGGAGAAACAACCAAGGCTGGTCTCCTAATGCATAGAATTATGAGATTGATAAGTAAGTAGCATTCAAAGCAATATTTGCAGTAATTTAATACTGTAATGATAGAAAAATAATGCAGCTTCAATAAATTATCACATACTAACTAAGCTTAAGTAGCCATTATCCAAGCCCAGAAATAAAGCCTATACTAACCATCAATTTTCTTCACTTTCTAAATATAGCCATTTTTACTTCTAAAAATATATTTTGATTTTATCTGTCTGAGTTCTATATGAATGGAATCAGTGGAATATAGTACATTGTGTCTGCTTTCTTTCACTCAATAGTACATGTAGATGAAGCATCCATGTTTGTGTGTGTACCATGTTAAAGTGTTCAGGCTTGTCATTTTCATTTACATGACATTTTATAGCATGTACACTTTATAGCATATGATATTTTATAGCTACGTCTCATTATGTACTCACCTAGTCATAAATTTTATTCTAGACTAATGATTTCTCTCACCATGCCTTAAAATACAATTTGTGCAGCTCATTTTAAACTGTGAACATAGCAAATATCCCTAACTCTTGTACTAGTATATATATTTTTAAAAAGAAACTAGAGTCAAATCTGAATATTGGGGGTATCAACTATTGTCCTCCTTTTAAAGAATGAGGAAACTTACACCCTAGCTCTTTCTTTGAGAAAAATATTATTCCCTATGCCAGAAATAACTCGTATAAGGAGAGAATGGGAGTGTTTGAGAAAGTAGCTCAGAGGAGAGGAGGAAAGAAAAAAAAAATACATGAAGCAAATAAACTTCATAAATATTGCTGTTTTGAAAAATCTAAAATATGCAAAAATGTTAGACCCATCTCAAAAATTCTTTAAACAGACTAAAATTATAGGAAGAAAACCATGCTTTCAATTGCTACAATCAGGTAGACTAAAAAAGAATAACTCATTACTTAAGAAGAGTGAAAAAAAACAATATTTGTATTTTATGTAAGAATTTTAAGGACTGACAATTGGAAACCCTAGATAAAAACACACGATCATACCGATTTAGTACATTCCTGGGAACTTCTTCCCCCCCAAAATGTAAAAATGATCAGAATGTGGTATAAATTAGATGAAAAGAGACGAAGCAAGAAGAACCAGGGACAGAAGCAATTACTCATCTATTGTAAAGATATTATCACATACGTTCATGTCAGATAGTGAGCAAGTTCCTCTGCAAGTGAGGCACCCACAGTTGGTAGCACATACTTCTTCTGTAGTCACAGTTCTTACGGTAGAAGTAATTGGTGTGTCGTGTAAACTCTCCCTGTTTTATCTACTTATTTGGAGATCTTCCATTATTTGGGGGGGGGGGGTGATAAGGTGATACTACTACCACAGACCAAAAGCTTTCCAAATCCTAACATTACTAACTTAGAATCAGAAAATTCTTCTTTTTAGGGGTCTCTCCTGTGCATTTAGAGAATTCTAGAAGTATCCCTGGCCTCCACTTGCTAGATACCCACCCCATGAGTGTACGTGCCCTGAGGGTGAGGAAGTTGTCTGTGAACCACTGACTAAAATCATCAATTTAAAAAGTACAGCACCCACTCTTGTCTCTTCCAGTTTATTCTTCAGTTTTCTATCGCTACTGTGAATCTATGAGCCTGTAAAATTCTAGAATTATGAAAAGAAGTGGTAACTAGAAAGGTATTGTGCAGAATGTGTGAATGTGTGTGGGTGTGTTAGAACTGCCTAATGTGAAAAACTATATGCATGAAATAATTCAGTTACCCTCTTCTAGAAATTAAAATAAACTGTACTGAGTGCAGTCTGACCACTCAGAAACCTTGTGTGGAAAAACTAAGTACATTACTGTGTACAGGACTGGTATGGTAAAAGAAAGTATTCCAGAATTTAAAGGAGAACTAAGCAGTCATTAAGTGCTCAATTTCGGGGGCCAGATCTCTGCCTACTCTTTCTTCTTGGAGTAATTCCAGATAATATTTGCACATTTTAATGATTTCTGGATTTAACTAGCTTAAATAATTAGAGGACCGAGCCAACACTGCAAAAATATTTTCCCAAAATGAACAAAGCAAGCCTGTCATGTTTAGGAAGGAACTTTGTACTTATGGCACACAACCTTCTTGGTTGTCACGTAATAGAATTGCATTGAATTGTACTAAGATGTAACACCCCGGCTCCACATGGATTGCGTCAGACACCAGGGATCCCTCGTACCTTCGGAACAAGCCTAGTACAATGAGCGGTTATGAGAGAAGAGGAGATCTCTATTGTGTGGAATTTTCCTCTTTACCGATCTTCCCTGACAAGGGTAAACACAGCACCGAACAAGTTTCTGCTACTAATTTTTTTGATGGAATAACACTGCAAAAACTATCATTGTTGCATGTTTTTAGATTCCTGTTTTATTATATACTCATAGGCATGTGGGCAAAATCCTTCACCTGGAAATGTCCGTTAAAGAAGTATCAAAAACATCTCTGTCTCAAGTATGAAACATACAAAACCAGCCTAGATTCATCTCGTTTGCTTTTTCTCTTTTCTTTCATACATTGATATAAATAGTATTTTTCAAATATGTACGTGTACCTCTCAAATTCTCGTCAATTGTTCAAATATTGCAATTGAATAATTGAATGAAGTAATCATTTCTGTTTTTCTTTTAAGTGAAACAACCTTTAGACCAAATGTGATGCATTGTATTGACATAACAAATGTGGACATTAATTAAAGAGCAGCAGAATCCAGCAGAGAAGTTTGCCCTCCATCTGCTTGACCTGAGGTAATAACAATGTTCCATTAACCCAAACTGACAGATTTGTTAGTGTTTGCCTGCATCTCTAGAGTTACTGTGCCTGGTATGAATTACCGTATGTGTGACATCATCTATAACACTCCATGTGAACGAAAATGACTGCTTATGCAGTTTGCTTTTTTGTGTTTGTTTCTGTTTTGCTTGGTGTTTTTTTTTTTTTTTTTTTTAGGTCTGTCTTGTTCTTGAGGTCTGTGTTACATGTAAGCGTTCACAGTTTTCAATGGTTTCTTGCCTATGTGTTTTTCAGTACAAAGCACCTGGTCCAATTATGGAGTCCAAGGTTCTGATAGCTATTTGTCAAAGTACAGAGTTTTGACAAAAATACACAATGCTATCTAATATCAACAATGAGAAAGGAACCAAACTGGCAACAGTGAATTATAGCTTCATTAATCATTACAGTTATTATCCGAGTCAAATTTGAAAGCAGAAGGGTGCTAAGCCTAATCGCAAGGAAGAAGAAAGAGAAATTACAGAATTTTCTAAATAATAAATTAGTGGGAAGGGAGATCTTCTCCCAGAACTGAAACCCGTATCTTTGAATCTGTTCATACCCACGATGTATTCGCTAACCAAGGGGACTGTTTGCCTCTTGCATCTCATTACGGATCAAACATCAAAAGCTTTGCACTGGGAGCAGGCGCCCAGGAGGCATTTTGCTTTGTCATAATACAGTATCCACAGCCTCCCAGAGTGGAGCGCAAACTCTCTCGGTAGCCTTAAAGAACAGCGCACTTATTTGTTGCGCAGCTCCCTCTCTTCCCTTGGAATTGTTGCTTCACTGTAATAGGTAGCATTCCTTCCAATTATCCAAGCTCCTCAAGTCCACAGAGGTGACCCCCATGACTTGAGAGCAGGCTCACTGTTTAGAGTCATTAATCCAAGATTATAAACATGAAGAGAAATGCATGCGAAAGGGCTGATCTCATGGTTCCTGAAGGAAGACAATGGCACGCAGTGTTTTCTCAGAGGCTTTGTGTGCGAGCACGTTCGTGTGTGTGCGTGTGTGAGTGTGTGTGTGTGTGTGTGTGTGTGTGTGTTCTGATTTTCAATCCTTCCTCTTCCCTAAGACAATTTTTCTCCTCGTCTTCTCAACTGCCACCATCCTCTGGCTTATTCTTGGTTGATGTTGGGCAGCAACGCCTCTTGCAGCTGGTGTGTCAGAATGCCTTAACTTTTCTCCCTCTCTTTGCCTAGACAGCGGATTCCAGAAGGCAGTATCCCGATGGGATAGTGTAAAAGATGGGCAGATTAGCCTTTCAAGTATTGCAGCTAGCCAATGCCAGAAGTTAAATGCAAATTGCTTGTTCTACTGTCAATCAGTGAAACTTTGTGTATGTGGTGTGTGTGTGTGTGTGTGTGTGTGTGTGTGCGTGTGTGTTGATTTAAAACTGCAATAAAACATTGTTGGGAACTCTGTAGAAGTTAAACTACAGATATGCATACATATGCATGTATATGTACATATATATTATATCACATAAATTTTAAGTATGATATTGATATAAAGAAGCATCTTCAAGTTTTCATATCCCCTGTCTTTATCTATTCTTATGTTTTAAGGATGATTTCCTGCTTTTTGGTTTCTAAAAAGAAGAAACTGCATAAGACACTTACATAGTCTATAGTGTTGTCTTTATAGGCCAAACTGTCAATAATTAGAAACTTTCAACTCATTAGGTACTCAGGTCTTTCATCTTCAACAGAGATCTGAGTAAAATTTCTGAGATCTTTTTGTATGCTACAGAGAAGCAGTACCCTCGATCTGCACGATTTTGATACTGTATTATATAAGAAATTAAAAAATTCATTTTGTTGCTGGAATTGGCCCTAAAACAGAGAGAATGTTTCCCCTAGAAATGGAGATCTGATGTCAAGTTGAACTAAACTATTCCTCCATCTATCCCGCCTCTGTTGCATTTTCTGCCTCCTTGTAAAGATTATACTGACGCTGCTTAGCAAATGAAGAGAGGAATTAGTGATGCTCTCTCATTTCCTGTCTGCCCACAGATGGTGATAAATTCAAGTTCAGACTCCATTAAACCTGAGTAGAGCAACCCAGCAGGTGGCTGTACTAATGGAAAATCCTGGCTTTGGAATAATGGGAATCACAACCGACAGCTCTTCTACACCACAAAAAAGATGATGTATCCTTATTGACAGTGTCGCATTTGAGTCCAGAAGGCTGATCTGATAGTTCAGTCCTGGCACAACGAAAGCTACAAGCCCCCTGGGTGTTTTCTTGGCCACACCACTGTAATTTTTTGTCATCTGAACTTTCTATTACAATTCATTTAAAAAATCCCACATAGGTTGAAGAGAGCAAGAGGAACGGAAGGGAAGAAAGGGGGAAGAAAAAGGGACCCTTATTTTGCCTACAGGCATACTTTTATTCGTTTTTTTCTTGGAATAAAGGACAAATAAAGGTTGACATACAACAGTGTTTGCAGCCAATTCAGTAGTTTTAATGCTGACATCCTTGGCTCAGGTTCTTTTAGTGATTTCTGACAAGCTCATCTCAGAGTTTCTGTTGAAAAGATGTGTAGAATGCCCTAGAGGTAGAAGGCCTAATGTTCCACCAGAATTCTTGCAGAAATCCTGCATTTCTGTGTGTTTTTTTTTTTTCCTTCTATTTTCCTTAGCTCCACCTTCCTTTTTCTCAGCTAGTTATTTGGAAAAAAATTGGTTAAACTGATCAGTAAAAGCATCTCATATTTTCACTGAACCTCCAAGTCTCAGAAAAATATAACAAAGAGTTATCAAAATATTTCATTGTATTTACCATCTGCCATCTTTTTGAAAATATGATATTAAGATTAATAATCATACTTTGCACTTACTTGATATAGCATGTTTCTTTTTAAGAACTGTTAGTACCTTACAAAACTGAACCAAGTCGTTGACATGTTTCCTCCTTTTTGGGTAGGAACTAAATGAGGAAAATTCCAAAGACAGGTAAGGTTGGAGATGATCTGGGGGAGTTAACACTGAGTCCAACAAACACATGAGTTCACTAACTTCCGTCTTTCTTTTGTGACACATGAGTAGCTTTGTTCTAGGCAAAGAGCTTGGCCATTTTGTTGCCATTTCCACACGTTCAAAGATAACAGAAGAGCAGATCTACTTGGAAACTTTGTCACAGAAATAAAGCAATCTTTTCTTGGAGAAGAGGAATACGAACAAGGTGATAACAAAAGAGGAGCTTGTATTCTTGTCATTTTCTTAAGCACCGTGAGTTAGAAGTGAATTAGAATATTTCCTTGCCTGTAACTGGAGGGTGGGGGCAACACATGCATATTTTATTTGATGGGTGGAGTTCTCATTATATAGGGCTTTGTAATTGACTGTCTTCGTCATGGTGTTCTAAAAACAGATAATCAAACAAACATAAACCTTGCATGATGCGGATGTCCCCACCTGAAATGTTGACAGTGACTCTCCATCACATTAAAGAAGGGACAGTTTAGAGGAAGAGGGCAATACATGAAGAATGTTGCTTCAGTGATGATCATTTATAACTCTGTGTGCTGGAAAAATAAAAGATGAATTCAAAGAATGGTAAAATAGTGTTGTTTTTAATTCAAGTTCTATCATGTAAATGCAATAATCCCAATGCAGAAATTTTCAGCAAAGAAAGGCTCAGATGGTCATGTGATAAATGCAGTAGTCCTTTAACTGGTATCTCTAACCCTTATTTTCGAATCTACCACTACTGCCTACAGGCATAACAGGGAGGAAATTAGATGAAAAATCTGAATGAGTTGGTGGTGTAGAAATATTACCAATTTGTGTGTAACAAGGGGCATAATATTTATCAACTGCTTTGCCTGTGCTGAGTCCTGTTCATTATATTATTTAAGAGTTGAGATGACCTGTTAATGCCCCTAGTCTAGGTTGTATAAACAAGAACTCTTTTGAGTTCGCCAACATCACTTTCCTAGAATGAGGGTTGATTTTGGCCTGAGTATTTCCAGAAAGCATACAGGAATCTCACTTATGAAAAGCAGTGGTTCCCAAAGTCCTGCTCTTAATCAAGCAACATGGGGACTTCCTGCAAAGGCGAACTCTCAGGTTTCAATTTACATCTATTGAATCAAGAATTTTGGGGCTGGAACCCAGCAATCTATTTTTTTTTAAACCCTATAGGAGATTTTAATGTGTACTACTGTTTGAGATTAATACTACTTTTCATTTAAAAAATCTAATTTTCAAAATAATATGCTAAAAAGTACAGATTTAGTCGAACTTCCCAGTGTATGGATAATCATGTAAAGTATATTAGAAAAGAAAAATAATCCCAACATAAGATTAAGTAAAAGTGCATATTAGCTGAAGTAAATATGAAAAAAAGAGAGAAGTGTTTTAAGAGCTGTAAGGTTAAGGAAATAATTGACTCATATTCAAATAGCAGTGTAAATGAACTTTAAAGAGTTTGTTATCAATTTGCATGAAAATTGTAATTAACAATGTGTTTTACAGGAGACACAGACGACGTGTTAGAAACTTCTTTTGGGATTATTTTTATTCTATTATTGCCCTCAGAAGAAAATATACAGCTAAGAATCCTACTGAGGGAACATCACTGTTGTGTTGTAATTCAAGATTTACATCGAATATCAGGAGATTCCTACAGTTGTTACCAAACAACTTTTTTTCTGTCTCCTAGAAATTTTTTGCCAAGAATCTCTACTATGGAAACAAATAGAAAATGGGTGACTAAAGCATAATTAGTGTAAAAAAACAAACTAATTTGTCAGAAGGAAAAGAATTGGGAACCGATAAGGTGGACAACAAATTAAGAGAGAAGAAATTACCAAATAAGCAAAAAAAAAAAAAAAAAAAAAAAAAAAAAAAAAAAAAAAAAAAAAAAAAAAAAAAAAAAAAAAAAAAAAAAAAAAAAAAAAAAAAAGCAGAGAAGTAATCAAACTGGTGTCAGGCTCCGAGAGATATTCCAGCTGCACTTATCACAGAATCATGACCTTGAGACCTCTACAGGGACAGAAGAACACAGACTCCTGGCCCCTTAACTTGCTACTCTGGAAAGCGTGACTTGTGTTTTCTTCTAAGATAGATGGAGTTTTATTTAGATTAGAACTTTTATTTTTGCTGTTTGTTTGTTTGTTTGTTTTTTTGTTTCTCTGAAAACCACAGCTCTTCATTGGTGTCCACAAATGTTCAATAGAAAACTAAAGGTAAGCTGGGCATGGTGGCCACCAGGAATACTAGTACTCGAGAGTCTGAGACAGAAGGGTTAAGTCCAAAGCCAGCCTGGGCTCCATAGAGAGCTGAGGATCTGCCTGAGTTACAAATTGAGACTGTGTTTTAAAAACAATAAACAAACAAGCAAATAAATAAAAAAAACTAAAGGTAGAATAAATAAATCTTGACCATCATTTTGTAAAACTGGGTCAAATCCTCAGCTCTGCTTATAGGTACAATAGTCATCTAGGGAATATCCATGTAAAAGTTAGCAAAATAAGGTTCATTCACCTTAAATTTACCTAAACTAGCTCATTGGCCCTTTGGATTGAGAACACCTATGTCCACAAGTCTTCTCTGCCTTAAACCTGAGATTTCAGCAGGAGTTCATTTGACCAACGTGGTCCCACATCATGAGGATTCCTCTCAAAGGAGCAGAGTTGCCACAAGCCGTCTCTGGGTTATAAAAGTAGGACTGAGATAATACTATCCCAGACCCCAGTCCATCACAGAACACTCTAAAACTGGTCTCCATCTTTTTCTGAACAGGCAAGACTGATTCTTTTCTTTAGAATGTGCTCTAGTTGAAGTGTTTTTCTGATTTGCTCTTATTTTCTATGTTAGGGAATTAATTTGTCAGAATTCTGTCCCCTTTAATTTTTGAGTTGATGACACCTGCATTTTGTATAATGTAGCAGAAAAAGACAACCTAGGAAATTTGACTTTTTAGGGGAATCTCTGTGAGTCTAAGGAAAATGATGGCAAAACGCAACCTGGACTTGAGCAGAGCCAGTGGCAAAGGAAAATAGCAATGAACTCTAAAGATGTTTGGATTGACGTTGAAGGGACCAGTGATGGCGACCCCAACTCTTTAGCAGCACATATCAAAGTAACAAAGCAAGGGGTTGGTAGAAATTCCTAGTAAGAGATTGGAAAACTTGAAGGTCAAGACTCTTCAGAGAAACAATCAACAGAATTGATAATAGAAAGGATGGGGAGAGAGGGACCATCAGTGAAAGAAAGAGAAGATAGATGTAAATAGATGATACTTAACTAGATGATAGATAGGAAGAAAGACGGATAACTACACAGGTTAATTTACTCTAAGAAAGTTGCTCATGTGTTTGTGGAGGCAGGCAAGTTCAAGACCTCCCTGGTAGGTCAGCATGTAGGGGAAATATTGCTGCCGCCCACTCAAATCTGAACACCAGAGCCAGAATATCATTTCTCCAGGCAATCTCACTCTGTTATCTCTTACTACCCTCAACCGATTGGTCAAGGCCCATTTATATTATAGAGGAACCTGAGCTTTACACAAAGTCTATTGATTTAAATATTAACCTTATTTTAAAAAATGCTTTCATAGTGACATTCAGAGGAGTGTTTGAGCACATACCTGAGTACCGTAACCTAGTCAAGCTAACACATCAAAAGCGGTAACTATCATAAGACAAGTTATGTTTCACTTAGAATGAGTACTCAGTACATTTAACTGTGGTTGTTAGTGAGCCAAAGGGGGAGACACTGGGTTCTTTCAAGAAGAGAAATGATAAATTATAAAGGTTTTCATAGAGAGGTGGGTGCTAAGTCCAAATTGCCATCTCAGCTCAATTTTATTGAGCTTCTGCTACTATTGGTACCCCTTCCTAGACTTAAGTCTTCAATATATTCATAGATAGAAAAGATACATTATAACCAATATATTATTTCTTCTCTTACCTTTCAATAAGATTTACACTAAGTCACCTTGTAGAACAATGACCAGTGTGTAATCAAATTATAAGAGCTCTCCATTTCCCACAATCATTCCTTCATTTTGATCAGATGTCCTACGTTGAGATGTTGGTTTGCAAGCAGTCTTAGGTTCAGAGCCTGCACTGGGAAGGTGGCTGTGTCACCTCATGGGCATAAGACAGGAGTAACAAGTTCTTAATTCAGAGCTTTCTTGCTCTTAAAAAAAATCAGAGGAAAGAGTACAGGCACACAAAAAAAGAAAATGTATGTAAGAAATATCTTCAGAAAATATCAAAGAGAAAGAATTCATTATCACTGGTCATAGAACCAGATATATAAGAGACTGGCAATTTTACTCACTTTTAGGAGGTGAAAAGCTGCATAGTCAACAAAAATAAAAAATCCACCTTTAATAACACTTGAAAGAAAGAGTATGGATATTGTAACTGATGATGAAAAATGTCCAATACTAAACTCAATTTCTCCCACTGTCCCAGCAACCTTCTTCAGACACCAGAACATGAGAGCTGTGTGATCCGTACACACACCAAGAAACGCTGCAACAGCAGACACCAGCTGGGTGTCTATCCTCTAATTCAATTCCATCTAGTCACTAAACACCTACCTAAAATAGTGTCAGAACCCAACGACCGAGGCCTCAGTCTCCAAAAGTGTCTCTGACCATCAGGTGTTTATGGCAAACTCCAGATTGATGTACCTGTGCTTCTGAAAAAAAAAAAAAAAAAAAAAAACAGCTATAAGTCAGCTATGCTTTCCTGGGCACCAGGCCATCACAGAACCCTACAAAACTGCTCCCTTCTCTGTTTCTATTCATTTGTTGGAGTGGCTCACAGAATGTTGGGAAACATGTGTGGGAAGCAGCTTATTAGGAAGGATCTTACAAAGAATGTGGATGAAGAGATGGATAGGAAGAGTTCTGGGGAAAGGACACAGAGCTTCCGTGGATGCTCCTGAAGGTTCCCAGCTAAAAGGACAAGGAGATGCTTCTTTTATCAAGTACACGCTGGCCTTGCTTCATTTCTACAATGTTCTATATAAAACTTAGTATATCAAGTTATAGAAGGCTTGCTGCTCCCTATCACACAAACCACAGCAAATCTTTGTTTCTTTAAGTTCTCATTAAGATCCCACATCAAATTCTCACAATTTCTTCCAACACTTTTACTAAGAGGCCTTACAGTTTCCTGGATTGCATCGTTTTCTTCAGGATATTGTACCAGTAAACCTGGCTTTTCTCACTCTCTGATTATTCTTTTGGCCTTTTAGGGCATAAGGCTATTATAAAAATTAAAGTGAGCCACTCAAATTACATATTTAAAATACTATACTGTTTATAGAAAACTTAAGCCATTTCTTTGATTTTTGAACAGAAGCAAAATTCCACATAGATTATTTTTTTATGATTCTTACTTAGATTTTTGATTTTATTTACAACAAATATGTCTTTGCTTACGCACCTTTTGCACATAGACCCTTTGCCATCCATATGCATGCATAGAAATGACTTTCCTTTCTTTAATGTTTGCCTTCAACACTAGCCCCTGGGAATCTTCAGGACTATTTAAGCCTTCCACACAGCTCTTCCTTGCACAGTTCTCTCCACACTCCTGCACCCAAACGACACTCAGTCTCCCTTCCTTTCTTCACATCTCCATGGATCCTCTAGCACAGGGCCCTGTACATGGTGATCATCATGGCTTTGGGACAGTAGACGAAACTGTAATTCCAGATGAGATGTGTCCTACCAGGTATCAGGATTCTTTATAGCTGAAAACAAGCCAAACCAGGTGGGTTGGTGGGAGGTAAAATCAGATACTCCTGATTTAAACAGCCAAAATAATATGTACCTATGCACCAAGTGTATTTATTAGTGGAGACTCTTCTAGCTCTGAGGACATAACTTGTTGTGAGTGACAAGTCACAAATCTCCCTTGCTTAGCGGTCATCTTTGATGTCTCATATAGTGTTGGGGCCCATTCTTCTACCTCTACTCGTTCATTCAGTACTGACACCACAAGGAACAGTAATAATGCACATGATCACGCTTGTTCCTACTCATTCAGCACCTGTCTGTTTCATGCTAATATCAAATTGACGTATCTATAGATGTCCTGGAGACAACACTAAAGTTATCTCCCAGGAATGATTACATTACATTGTTTTTGGGAATCTCTAGTATAAATGATAGCTTGATTTTAATTTTAATATCACAATACAGTTTTATAGCATGTGTCAATGATATTGACATATTTTCATCAGTGATACAGTCAGGTTGCACATCATTACTTTCTTGACCGAGTAACAGTTCACCATCGTACTGTAATAATTTATTAAAATATAATATTTTCCTACTTCAAATAATATTTAGTCATGGAAGTTTTACAAATTTCTTTACAATATTTTCTCTGTATTACTTTAGAAAAACCTCCACGAGGTAGAATTTTGTAGTCAAAGAATGTCATATGTGAGAAGTTGGTATATCGTCCTGAGAGATTACGTGAATTATAATATTGAATGTGACATTCTCTCTTGCTTAGGTTCAACAGCTACATATAATTAATAATGATGATTATACAGCATATTTTTAATATTTCCCCAAGGCAAGAAATATGTAAATGTTTATTCTTTTTGTTGTTTAAAATGTGAATTTTGACTTGTTAAGTTACTGTAATTTCTTTTTTTGTGATTCTCCTAATCTTACTTGCTCTATTTTCTTGGCTACAATTGCTTTCAGATGTATTCTTCACACCTAAGGATGTGACTCCTTAACCTAGAAAAGAGAATAAATATTTTTTCCAATTTGTAAAATAACTATAATGAAAATTCTGTATAATTTGGTTTTTCTTTATAATTTTATGAAGGGAAATCAGTTAATCACTTATGAAGTCTATTTTGAGAGCCCACGATATGAAATCATTAGACCTTTTTATTATCATTTTTCAGATTTGATATTAACGTCATTCTACTATGGTTAAATTAGATGATATCTGTGAAAGGTTTGAATTCCAGCACTTAAGCTTTCTTTAAGTCTCAATCAATAGAGATGAGATGCTTTTAAAAAATCATTCTTCACCACAGCTATGTAAGTATTCAAACTTACTATCTCCTAATGACTTAGTGATTCCTCTTTGTATTTTGTATACATTATAGTAGAAGGTGCCTTTTTGTGTGATAATAAATCTTTTATCTAAACTAGACCTTTCATAATAGTGAGCTCTCCAAAACCATTTTAATTTTGCCAAATTATTTGAAATGTTATTTTTTTAACAGACCATAATACCTCTCTGTTTGCACAGGTGCCCACACATGCAAACATCATCACACACAAGCCCACAAGTGCACACACTTGATACACTTGTAGATTTTTACTTATTTGTTTGGTAACATCGATAGTTAACTCTGAGACCAATATGACAGCTTCACATAATGTCTTTACTAATATCAATTTATACATAAAACTCATTTGCCTTCCAGGCTACTTTATTTTGAAAATATATTTTGTGATTTTTTTCTATTGGGGAACAAAATAAATAAGAACTTTTCAGCATACTTTATTTGGATTTTTAAATAATGCACATTATGTATATGTGCATATTAAAAGTGTATAATTTATAAACTAATTTCTCAAAAGTACTGATATTTCTTAAGAATGAATTGCTACACTACTCATTACAAGGTTGAGATTATTCGAGAAACTTATATTAGACATACATATTTTTAAATATGAAGGGGCATATTTTAAATGCATTTTGACAACCTATTGTAATTGTGATTCTACTAGTCATAATCTTGAACTTCCAGCCTATGACAGAACTATGTCATGGACTCAATAGGGAATCTCAATTTTTCAAGAATTTAAACTTTCCTCTTAAAAGTGCACATAAGAGATTAAATCTTAAGGAAATGAATGATAACAAAGAGCATAAAAAGATTTTAGAGTATGTTAGCTAAGGTATTTAAAATATAGTAGGTATAAAAGCATCACTGCAAGCATTCTTTGAAAGAAATCAACGAATTAGAACAAAGTTGACTATTTTATCTCATTTTAAGACACAATAAACCTCTAAAAATACAGTATAAATTGGTGTAAGTATAGAAATAGAAATGAAAAACATCAAGATACGTGATTAGATTATAAGTACAAATTTGGACAATTGTTATCTGACGAAGCTATAAAGAAGATTCAGTGAGAGTCTTTAGCACCAAACCTTGAGTTTGATCCTCCACAATGAAATAAATCTGTAAAGAATAAATCTTTATCTATACTTTGAGTCATACACAAAATTTAACTCCGAATTATAGACATAAATTTAAAAACTAAAACTGTCTAGAAGAAAATAAAAAATATCTCTTGTTGACATTGGCCTACACAATTTTTTTTTCAGATCGCAACAAACAATTCACAAATATCACAGAGCACAAAAGGAAAAAGAAGTTTCATGAGAATTAAAAACTTGCATTATCCTCAAGGAAATAATTCTTGTAAGTAAGACACAGACAGGTAAAAATATATTTGATATGGTATTTTTATCAAGAATATATTCAAAAACCCTCAGAATACAGTAGTAACAAAACAACCTCATTCTAGAAAGAATCCAGTGAATTGGAAAGGGCTTTTCACCCAAGAAGAGACAGGCGATGACCAAGCATGTGTAAAGATGTTCAAGATCATTGTTGATTAGGGAAAGACAAATGTAATAAGATTCCACTACACATTTCTTAAAATGCCTGATGATTTTGCAGAACAACAACAACAACAACAAAAAACCCCGTCAAACATTGTCCATGGGAATGCCAACATTTCACAGTCATAACGGAAAAGAATTTGACAAATCCTGATACATAAAACATCCAGGAAACATAGAAAATGACATTCTTATTCCTATGTATTTTCCAGATAAATCAAAATACATTTCCACACCAATACATGTATACAGTTAGTCTCTAACCATTATTGAAATTATGAATAATAGACCAAAACATAAATTCATGGTGAAAATTTTTTATGATTATGAGTTACACGTTTAGAATATTTGTAAAACCCAGAGAACTGTACTTTCTAATGTATGTGGCTTATGCCTCAGTAATGCTGATCTTTAAAAAGCAGAAGTTTTGAGTTAGAGAGATGTAGAACGAAAAATTGGTTACAAGAGATATTGACCTTGTCAATTCAGCCAGGTTTTCTACACGTATAATCTTAGTGTATCAATCTTTCTATTGGAAATAATAGTAGTGCATGCAAAGTGCTTGGCACAAATCCTCACTCTGGATGCTAGTTATTATGGAAAGTGTGTGATGGTAATCATATCCTACTTAGCAAGAGAAGTGGGAAGTGGTAATGAGATAGAGGTAAGTTCAAGTGCACAAATGTAACTCTTCTCAAATGAATAGAAAAAAAAATCATGCACCCCATCCCTTCAGAATCTAAACCCAGCTTATCAAACAGACTCAAAAAAGAGGATTCTCACAGCTTACAGAAGGTAATTTAAAAAGTTTCGTTGCCAACACAGGAAAATTATAAACTATAAATATATGTGTGTATATCATATACAGTTTGTTAATTGAAGTGTGAATGCCGTAGAAAGAGGGTATGAGTAATAGGTGGCTTAAGCCAAATTTAGTTCAGGCGTGTCCTTGCTCTGCCAATATACCTCCAGCTTGAATGGTCTCACTGAAGCTGTTTCAGCCGTGAATCGCTCCAAAGCATTATCTTTGTGCCAACTGGGCTGAAATGTACTGGTACTTTGCTTCTGCAGCCAGAGTGCCTGGATCTTGTGTGTCTTATTTATTGACAGCATCTCTTACGACAAGCCTAACTTCATGTACACTTATAAGGCTAACCTCACAACTTGTGAAGCAAACTCATGATGGGAAATAAGCAGTTTACAATAAGACATACATTTCTAGCTAAAAACACTTTTGGATATAGTGTTGTTAAGCAGTCACTCCCCAAAGACTATTTGATTACCTTGTACAATCACTAACATTAGCAGTTTTCACCATTTTTGTGACATTTTACTTGTTAATTTGTTTCAAATTTAGCTCCGATTGCCTAAAACCTATCTCCCCAGCATACATAAGTATATGAGCAGATATTTTTTTCCTTTCTCATGATTGAGTAACAGACATCTTAATTCTCAATAACTTGTCCAAGAAACAGATTTGAAGCACAGAACCAGATTCTAATCTTAATTTGTTATTTTTCTTCATTTGTTTTTTTCATTATAACTTGCAAACTTTCCTAAGAATGTTTTGATTCATGAGAGGGGTAACACATGTTTGAGAGGTGGTTATACTCATTTTTTAAAATCCATAGATTTTTGAATGTTTATTAATTCACTTTATATCCACACACAAATATGTGTTTATAAATTAACTTTAAATGGTGTGAATTAAGAACTCTTTTCCATCTGGAGTACACTTAGGGACATACTTGAGTACACTATGACATAGATATCATAGAAAACTTAACCTAAGTTTCTAAGCAGTGTTTGGTTTGAGATTCTATGCCAAGAGTAATGGTTTGCTAAAAATCAATCAAAATGAACTCCCATGGTTCAGAGATTCTCATGAAATCCAACAGAGAAAATGATTTAAGCTATAAAATAAGCCATTGATTAATATTTTAACTAGTTTTAATCATGAAAGCAACACAACCACATTATAAAGAAAACAGTTATTCATAATTTTATTCTCCTAAGAGAACTATTATTCCTTATAGCCTTTTAAATGCCAATGTGACTTCTGCACTGACTCTTACTAAGCAAGATAAATCCTATTTCTATAAGGGAGACTCACAAGCTATGGCCTAAACTTCAAACTGAACCAGCAAGCTGAGCTAGCAAATAATCGTTTTTATTATTTTAAAGAGTTGAAAATCAAAAGAATAATACTAGTTCACACTAGGAACATTACAGTGTCAACTAATAAAAGCATTTTGAAAAACAGTTATGCCGATGTATGTATTTATCCGCTGTTTTGCAGTGCACAAGGTCAAAGCTAGAGTCAAACAACTGGGGTGATCACTCAGAGCACAGAATGTAAGATGCACACACACAGAAACTTACTGATGCAGCTAAATGTTGCAATATTCATTGTCAGTTTCGTTATGGTTATTGATAACAATGCAACGAAATCATTTGGAAATTAAAATTAACCAAAAAGGAATAAACAAACTGGCACTACGAACACAGAGCTGAGTAATTGTAACTGAGCTTGCATGGCCTATAAACCTGAAATATTCAGTACTCGGCTACTGTGGTTTGGATCTCTTGTAGAATTACTCCTGAAAGCCTCATGTTTGCAAGCTTTTTCAATCATGGTGGTTAATTTCCTGATATTTTTGTGTTGTTAGCAGGTGGGTCTTGATACAGAAGGAGCAGATTCCTGGCACAAGATCCGGAAGGGTGGAAGGGTACACATTAACATCCCCTTTCCTCTCTCACTCGCTTTCTATCTGCCAGGCCAACAGTTTCTCCCTGGCAAGGCCTCTGAAAGCCCTTACACCCTTGCCAGATGTCCATGGATGGACTGAGATTTTCTGAAATTGTGAGCTAAACTAAATCTTCCCTTCTTAAGTTTTTTTGGGTTGGCAACATGTGTCCCAGTGGCACAAAAGTAAATGAGGTGCTTGCTCTTCACAAAAGAGGTCACTACTTGTTCATAGTATTTAAGCCCTCGTGTTGTTTTCAACCCAAAAGGCTTTTTTTTCACATAAGACACATTTCAGTAAATATTTGTGGAACACAGACAGTCCTTGCCAAAGGCTTTCTGTTGGTCAGAATAGAAGATACGCATCTGACGATTTGTATTTAGTCATCAATATGGCAGAATGAGCTGTTCCTGTTCTCACTGTTGCTTGGTGTACGCAGCCATTGGAATCCCACATAGAACCTGTTAGTATGCATTTTATACATCAGCTAAAATGAATTTAACACAAAATTAAATAAATGACAAAGCAATAAAAATGAGAAGAAGAAAGGGGAGTATTGAGAATTGCAGCAAAGAGAAAGGTCCTTTGTCATCGATTTGGATCTGTGGGAAAGGGTAACTTGTATTCTCTCCGATGTTTAATGGGACAGAGGTGAGACAACACGAAGCCTTACAAGAGCACCACTTATAAAAAATTCACTAAATGCTGACGACTTAATAAAAAAGTTTTGTGTACTATGGTTGGTATTGGGTATTTTCCATCATAAACTCACAAGGACGAAGTTTATCAGGCACCATGCTTGGACAATACCTAAACAGAAGAGGAAAAGATTCTGCCAACAATTAGCCTGTGCTTCCCCATTGCTTTGAAGAACTAGTTCTTTTTTAAATAACCATTGCTAAGGCAATGCCTAATGTTAACATTTAACATGATATATAGTATTACATAATATGAAAATTTTCTCCACCACTTTTATTAATATATATGTGATACATAATGTTTACAATGAAATCGAGTATCTTGTGCACATATACATCAGATCAACTTTACAATCTCTTCCCATTTTTGGCCCTGCCACACCCTCTCCATCCCCTCTAACTCCCACTATCTTGCGATATTTACCATATTTAATCTTCTGCGTCTGGCTCACTTCACCACTCAAATCACCAGGCTTTAGCTCAGAAATATAATTTCTAAAGATTGCTTTTAAAATTCTTGTTGGCTAACCTGAACTCTAATGTTTCACTCACAAATTTTTGTGAATAATATTGTTACCACTATTAAGAAGTGATGAGCTGATGGTTTTTCATACCTTTCCGAAGAAATTTTTTTTTTTTTGAGACAGGGTCTCACCCAGTAGCCCAGGCTGGTCCTGAACCCACTATGGAGCCCAAGCTGACCTTGGTCTCAGGACAATCCTCCTGCCTCAGCCTCCCCTTCCCGAGTGCTGGGATTACAGGCATGCGCTACCATGCCAGATTGAGAGCCTGGTTTAATGCCCAGTTTATGTGGTGCTGGGGAGTCAAACTCTGGTACTTAGCGCTTGACGTAGCGCTTGCTAGGCAAGTGCTTTAACCACTGAGCCATTCCCCCAGCCTCTCCAAAGATATCTTTGACATCAGTTTTTCAGAAGGTGGGGAGAGGTAAGACGGGAGGAGAAAGGCAAGTAAAAATGATCCAGATGCGATATGGATGTGCACAAATTCCTCAAACTGAATGTAGTATTATTTATGATAAAATTATACAAGTAGAAATAATGATTTGGGAAAAAGAAATATTTGCCATTTTTAGAAGTCTTTTATTACAGTTGACAATCTTAAGCAATTATTTCTAGAGATTCATTCAGAACTCCCTGTCCCTTAGGATTCGATTTGACTTTACAAAGATTGTGTGCCATCTGTGTGAACCTACCATTTACTTGCTTTTCTAAATGCTGAAATAAGGACATCTGAGATTTCTATGGTTATTAGTAAATATCTAAAGTTAAAAACTAATTTTATTCATAATTAAAGATTTAAACAAACATTCAAGCGATTATATTGTAAACTTATTTGGAGAATAAAAATAATATTTTTAGCATACAGAAATATTGCATGATATTTTTAAACATATTTTGCATTTCAAACAAAAATGTTCAGTTATACACATTTGCAACACTGAAGGCATTTTTGAAAATTATTGTATTGTAATATTATCACAAGAAAACTGCATCTTATTTATGCAAAACATTCAATATTCATTTTAAGTTTATTTGTGCTTTTAAAATTTTTATTTAACTATCAGATGTTCAGAGTGACAAATTTATGAACATTCTAAATTACATTATGATCAATGAACTAAATTGCTTAGCATGATTAAAACATCTAGTACCTTATAGAATTGCATCTAAGGTTTATCGGAAACAAGTCACTCTTTACAGAAAGAAAATACAGAATTCTAGAATTTCAACATCACAAAATTTGAATGTGTCACTTTTAGCATTGTACAAATTACTCGCATTCATAATATATACCACCATATGCAGAAAAGCCTAGTGGCTACTCACCTTTTTGTTACACGTTTGCAGTGAGAATACTCCATTGATGATTAGCTTTGAATATATGAACTCAGAAGATTTGAACGCTGATGTTACTATATTAACACAGGGTGGAACTTGACAACCTCTTCGAGCATTTTTAGATAATCTTCATTAACATTTGAGACTATTAGTAATGTTTAGGTGATGAATATACGTTAGATCGAGACAGACAGATGAGTATATTATGCCTGTGTAATTGAAATTAGAATCACGCCTGAAAATGGTCAAGTTTTTCTTTCTTTATATCTAAGGGGGAAATCTCTGGTTTTTGTTCTGTTTCTTATTTGCTTGTTTGTTTTTTCTATTCCAGAGATAATTGGAACCAAAATTGTACGCAGGAACAAATAAAATGCCCACCAAGCAGAGAGTCATCACTCTGCTCACCTGCTCACCTCTGAAGCTGGCGAAAGTAGCTTGGCCTAGGGGATATTAGAAAGAAGATGGACTTTGTGGAAAGGAAAAGGGAAAGGCACGGGGTGAGAGGGCGGGAAGGTGAAAAGGGGGTGATATGTAAATTTAAAAAAATAAAAATTTAAAAAATGTCATGGCTTTCATCTGTAATGCATTTGTCCCGCGAATCATTATCTAAAAGTGGTTCAATAGCAGTTCCTAAATCTAAAGATCCAACCAGTAGTGAACAAGTAATTGCTGCTAGAAGAATGGTGTATGAATTAAATCTACTTCAACAGCTCAAAGGCCTCTTACACTGTTCCTAAATAAGACAAGCACCTGAAGATTCAAGAAGGAGCGTGGCAGGAAGGCAGATATGTACTGCAGAGAATCCTGCCTCCCTTCTGCTAAGAGACATCTGGACTACCCCCTGGAGGTCAAGGATTGTGGCTTTTGTTGGATCAGGTTAACAACTGGCTGTGTGACCCTGGAAAAGTCACTTAATCTGTACCCTCAACTCTTTGACCCCTTAAACAGATGAGGTTGCAGAAGGATTGCTCTAAAGTGAGATGTCTAAGCCACAGTGGCATCTGTGGCAACTTATCAAACCAGTGAGGAGAGGAGGAAATTACCTGAGCTCACTTTGAAATGACAGAAGTTAAACATCAAACATCAGGATGCACAAAGGCTGAACATGCCCATCCATGCCCCACGCTGCAATATGCCCCAAGGAAATGTCCTCAAACTGCACACCTCGCAGGCAGGTGAGTGGGCAGCACACTCACTTGCTAGTTGGTGTGTGTTGGCTCACAGTAATTTCCATCCAATAGCAGAGAGCAGGCCGTAGGAAGTGGCAGCGTTAGAGCAGCAGGAAGGAAGGAGACCCGAGGAAGACTGCTAAACTGCTTTTAGCTCTTGTAGTATATTTAGTCTAAGGTATCCTTTAATAGCCAAGAAAAGAGATTTTTTCAAAAGGAGAAACTTAGATGTTTCCTACAGCAGCATACAAAGCAATTAAATGAAACTGTTAAGGCAACTCTCACAACCTCTTCTTTAGCCTTAAGTAAAAACCAAGAGACCTTTGAAAAATGATAAGTGTTTTTATATTTAGTATATGATCTTTCATGTTTCTGCTGTTGTATGCTTTTGAGCTTCTAGCAACTATAGCTATGTAGCTAGCACAAGGGCAGGCTTGGCTCGTATCCTGTGAAGAGGTGACTACCTGAAGAGTGTGAGTGAAAGAAAAAAATAAGAATTCTATGAAAGGTTTGACTACAGAGAATACGGGGCCAAGACCTTCATCTAACCCTGGACACACATTATTCTTAATAATGCATACCGATATCTTTTTTTTTTGGCTGACTTCAAGTAGTGGGCTCACAAAAATTGACAATATTTTACAGAAACAGATTTTAAAAAAGCATAGTTCTATTTCCTGTATCTTTCACAGTTCTTTAATTTGAAACATATCACTTTTATCTCATCTTGCTTTAACACCGGATTTGGTTTAATTAAATTTATGTCAAATGAACACATGAAACGGAAGAAAAAATCAGAAAGCCCGCAGTTGCCCATTAGTGAGTCAGGGACTGTAGTGAAAGGCTTTTGAAGCCTGGCTTACTGCCAGGACAAGCTTGCAATGATGCTCGGAGACTCCCATGATGCTTTGAAGGGAAGGACTTAGCTGACCTGAGCCTGCTCGGTGGAATCAGTCCAAATCCTCCTGGGCTGGATGTAAAATCTATAATAAGTCTTCTATCTGCTACCATTTACCTGTCAAAGGAAAAGGGGGGAGGGGTAAAACCACAATCCATATAAAATTACTTATACTAGACTCATTTACTTATATTGCTTTTATTGATTATGAGAGTGATTTTGTTCATTTTGAAAGTAGCATCACAAACCATTTGAAAGGCAGGGCCGAACTGTCAATCCTCGAAGCTGTCCTATCAGGGCAACATTTAACTGAGCCTCTCATAATCGAAACATCTGCCAGTTAGTCAAATAATATATGCTGTTAGAGAATATAAAAAGCATAACTTTTTTAAAGTAATGTTTAGAGCTTTGCAAATGTGTGATTGCTAAAACACCTAAGTTTAAGAATAGACAGAGCCCCAAATGTTTTGAATTCTTGTTAAAATGAAAAATAAAGTATCACTTCTTGCTCCTAATCCCACATGGTCTTTGTGTTTTTATACTTAGAACATGCTTAATATACCCAGCTTTGACATTTCTATAGAAATATTTTGAATAATTTTACCAGTCAAATGCAGTTTGTATTATGTTCATATATTCAGACATTCTCCATCAATAACATTTATTCCTTTGCTTATTGGGATCTGATTTACAGGTTCAATTGCATTTTATATTTTCGTATATTATACATTAAAGCATTTGCACAAATTTTTAAAAATAAAGTAAGTAACGCACTGCATGGGACACTGACATCAGTAAAATAGGATATATAAGTGTCAACCAAGTGTGAAAACATCTACAGCCACTAACGGCATTAAAGGAGTCATGAAGGATATTCAGGTTTTGTTTTGTTTTGTTTTGTTTTGTGTTTTGTTGGTTTGTCATACGTGTTCCTCGCGTTAAATCAATACTATCTGAAGTGTTTCAGCAGTCCATTAATGTCAAGTATCATCAGTCTACTTTAATTTCTAATTTTGCTCAGCTTTAGTCATCTCTTTCAAACATATTGCCTTTTATTTTTCACTTACATACGCTTTTCTCCCTCCCCCACTATGTCCCTTATAACTGAAAATGAAAGCAAAGCAAAAACAGTAAAGTAAAAAAAGTAAAAAAAGTAAAAAAAAATCCCCAAATTAGTGTTTGTTTCATTTGAGCAAAAATCACATCCCCAGATCCAACGTGCACTTGTCTGCTCTGAAGCCTGTGTCTGTTTGGAACTCCGAGTTGCGTCTGTTTGGAACTCCGAGTTGCTTGGAGTAGAATACAATATTAAGAGAAAAGTTTGCTTCCTGAACAGCATATGAGACATCATTTCCTGGGCAATAGCAAAGTCCTTAATTTTGTGGAATTTGTGCAATGTGTTCAGCTGGATTCTATCACTTGCCTCTAGTTGGATATTAGGAGTCAGTTCATTTTCATGAGATTAAATAAGATATAGAAATATTCAGTGTTTTTAAATTCCAGAGGATATAATACAATCCTAGCAATATAAGAAAAAAAAGATAGGTTTAATTTGCATTTGCAGTACCTTGGATAAGGTTAAAAATGTAAGTTGATTTCCTAATAATTCATTTCTAAACATCATTTGTTTTTGTTGTCAATATACATTTAATACTTAAAGTTTATGTAACGTCAATATATATTTCTCCAAATAATCTTAGTGATAATTAAAAAGAAAGCTCTGCATGGTGAAGAAAAAGCACTTGATAGTTCATTTCTTATTTCAAAATTCTTATTACCATGTACATTTTGCTTTATTAAAAATCACCAATTTTTTTCAAATACTTTATTCAGAAAAATACAAATTATATGTTGCAAATTTCACTTGTTCATAGCAATTGAAAAATATTTAAATGCTCCATGCAAAGGCTAACCATGGCTTTCATGCCTAACATATTTATCCCGTCAATCATTGTCTAAAAGTGGTACTGATAAATTAGAAGAAATTGATCACATTTGTGAACATGATAAATACTAGCAGTATCAGTTTTGTTTGATTAAGAAATGATTTGATACCTGCTTTGTTTTACTCGTAGAGAGACTTTTTCAAAGAAGTTGAGCATCAAATGAACAAGCTCTCAATATAATTGGAGAACTGCTCAGAAATATTTATTTCTTCCTGAAAAATATTTGCTCAATCTAAGCTATTTTCAAATTAGAAGAGATAACAATCACAGTATTCAGGCAAATTTTCATCTTTCTAAAAAAGTTATCCTGCTAACTGTGTAGTACAGATTTTCCCTCTGGACCTACTGACCAAAACTTTTTATTCCACATTTTAAAATGAAATTACCAGAAATATGTGAAAGACAGCACTTCAGGAAAAATGAACGAATGAGGGAGAAAGAGAGAAAGAGAGAGAAGGGGGAGAGTAAGACACAAAGCTCTTCAGGGTCAAGCTTTCACTAACACAGGGAGCGTTAAGAGATGAATCAAGGGCGAAACAGGATGCTGAGAGCACCTTTGCACCAGCATCAAAAGTGCATCTCAAGGAGTCAACATTTTCCCTGAAGTTGCACTCCCCGACTTTCCTATTGCCTCTAATGAAGTAGCTAAAAGGACATTTGGGACAATTCCGGGCCAAGCACTGCAGTCTTAGATCCACCTAAAGAATCATAGCCAAAAGAAAAACTGGATCTGAGAAATGTTTCAGCCCACTTTTCTGTATTTGTCCAGAGAAGGAAACGTGTGTTGAGACCTAGCCTCGTTCTCCTGAGAGTCAAACCTTAGGTTCAATCAATTTTTTTTCTGAACGGACTCCCTCAAACAGCTACCCATTTGAGCTGAGGGATCATTTTCATCCAGTCATTGTTGGCTTAAAATAAAACTTACGTTTGATTAGAATGATAGCTCTCAGAATGTATTATTTCTGCTTTGTGCTTGGGCTGCACAAAGTAGATATCATGATAATAAAATGGTAAGAGAGGAAAACATTTTAAATGATTTAAAGAGTATTAGCTCGTATGCAGCTACTAACAGAATGCTTATTGGAAGATCTAACTTGAAGTAAAGATTAACACAGAGCTCTGATATTCTGATTATGCCAATGATCAACAAAGTGTTTTTAGATCATTTCCAAAGGAGAGAAAATTGCTCACAAGTGCCATTTATTCACTTGTATTCACACAGCAAAGGAAAGAGATCAATAAATTCATATGAAGAAGCTGGAGCCCAGGATGCCAAACTTTACTACAACATTTTTTGTCAAATAACAATTTTATCCCTGTCTAATGCAGAAACTAAATTACAGTTCCACAGTTCCAAGTCCCTCTTAAATAAAGATTTCTTTTCAAGAATTAAAAGTATATCCCCTACCTTCATATCATCCTCAAAATAAATAAATACATGCTATCTTAGGTTAAAATGGTACCACTGAGAATAATGGCTAAAGGCAAAAAATATTTAAATATTATGTTTGAAATATTATCTCTCACACATATTTAAATGGAACAAATTATATTGTATATGTGATTTGAATTTCTCACTTAAAGGCTTTTCACTTAAGTTGAAATTAAGATAGTATACTTGTTCACATTAGCAATTGTCTATAGGAGTCTCCATGCCACTTTTCTTCTTAAACAAGAGCTTGTTGTATCTGTTGTGATTAGGACAAGAGATGTTTATAGTTCTGTTTTTGAAATGACACCGGTTCTGTCTTCAAGTTCTGTCCCTACAGATCCCCCAATTTTATCATTACAGAGTATTAAAAGGTTCACAGCAAATGGAGATGCAATTTCAAGGTTCCAGTAAGACTGATTATACAAAATGATAACACTAAGATTGTCCTGACATAAAAGCTGACAAGCAGAAGTGGGGATAACGTGCGTTTTTCCCGGCAAAGGATAAACGTTCAGTGGGAGAAGGGCAGCCATAATCCTGCAACCTGAGCCATTCTAGGAAGAAAGGATTTCGATAAAGACCTTGAACTCGGAAAGAAGCAATTTGAAAGAAACGATGATGGTGAGCGTGCCCAATGCACATGTAAAATATTAATTAAAGCACCTCTACACAGATGAGCGCTTACGTTTCAGTTGCACGGGGAGGGTGAATTCATGACCTTTGCTCAACATTCTCCCTCTCGCAGAGATGGGGTGTAGAAAAGGAAGGCAGCTACCAAGTCACTTACAGTTTGCAATTCAGCTGTCACGTGGAAGCCGCAGGAGATATGAGCACAGTATACTGTGCATACTATGTGGCTCAGTAGTACACAGCAAAATCGAAATTGAACTTTGCAACTGCTTATGCATAATTAACTACCCGGGACTAGCCTGCTCGGGTGAGCCACTTTACAAAGTAAAAAAAAAAAAAAAAAAAAAAAAAAGAAGCAAAAAATACAGGCTCCAAGGTAACTGTGGTCGCAGGACAGGTCCGTCTTTCTTCCTGAATCTGTGGCTGGCAGGTTCCACGTGCACACATTTTTGCATCTATTTTGTTTATGTGCAAAGCTGGGCGGCGCAGCCATCTCCTGCTGAGGCCCCTTCCTACCATATGCTTCTGTTTTTCTTCATTAGGTGATGTGATCCCTTTTGACTGTTGCACGCACGTGAAAGGACAGTGGGCTTTGGGGGAGCAGAAGCCCTGCTTTAAGAGAGTACACTTCAGTTGGCCTTCAGCTCTTTGGGGCTGATTGGATCTGACAAGTGTTGTAGCTACTCATCGTAATGGATGTCTCTGCTTTAGCAGAGGAGAGGTGAAAAGGATGTAATTCCCAGTGAAAGACAGCAACACGAACTATTATTTAATTACTGCCTAATATATAACTCCCTAGGAGTCCCTGTTGATTTACAGTTCTAGGCTCTTTCTTTCTTTATTAATGAACATTTTTGTCCTTTAATGCAATGTGGTTACGCCACACCTGTTATGGATAGGGAATTTCCCAAATGAAAATGGCAAATGATCCATTTTTAATATTCAATGTACGTATGTGTCTTAAACACTTTATTTTTGCGAGTATACAATTGAATCTTGTTTTTATCCTGTTCAAAACTAACTACAACAACAAAAACCTTATACTAGTGCTACTCAGGTTTCTTTCTTTTACTGGTTTAGAAATCATTGAGCATACATTTGTGTTACCGCATATTGATACTTTTAACTCTCTGGATTCTAGGAATGAAATAAATTCTATTCTCCCCCAACCCCCACTCCATTTCAATGTTTACACCTATAGGTTAAGTAAGCATATTTTTGTTTTGTTTCTTAGTGATGTACTAGTTCTAGATGTGCTGAAACTAATATTTCTCAGTAATCAATCTTTCAGACAAATTCTCTTTTTCTACCAAGGGTGTGCAATTGTAAAATCTAGGAGAAAGCATCAAGGCAAATATGTTATTCATTTTCAAGTCACAGGTTGTTTTCCAACCGACTTATGAAGTGGTCTTTTTTTTGCCATTCATTCCTTTTGTCAAAACCAAAAGTAAATAAAAATAAATGGGTGGCCAGCATTTGGATTTAATTTGATTGTGTAGCATTAAAGGCTATTTGCTATTGAAAAGACACTGAGTTTATTTACATAGGTTGGCTTCAAGCCACATCTTAAATACATAACAAAAGATTGTATGATTTTATTCTATTCAATACACATGACTTAAGAATTATATTGATAAACTTTCTCCAATTTGCCTTTTTATATCTGTGCTACTGATCACTTGTGTCTTATCCAATTTTGCCAAAGTATTATTTTTAACATGCATAATTAAATGATATATATAAATATGTGTATGTATATATATCATTTATTTATACTTACACATATAATACATAAAATATGTAAAAAATACATTACAGTAATGTAAACTCTCATATGGAAAGGAAAATATTCTATATTATTAGACCGTATATTTATTTCAAACATCTTTAACTTATATTATTTCAATCACTTTTTCTTTCATTTTTCTATGTCCTCACATAACTTGACAAAATTTAAAATTGTTTCCTTTAAAAGATAGCCACTTTATTAATTTACTAAAATTAAGAATTGCTTAATATAAGGCTACTAGACAGTCCTCACATTTTAATACATTTTTCCTGAGAAATAATCATATCTTTCTAATTTTCTTGAATATTTAGAAATTAAAAATATCCTTCAAGTGATGTATATTTTACAGATAAATGCCTTTACTGAATATTTTTTAAAAGTGAAACTCCTGACCTTTAATATACATTGTAATGTTGAACTTTGCAATCAAGTTGTCAAATAAGCTTTTATCCAGTGACTGTCTCATTAATTTAGATCTCTGTCTTGCATAAAAGTGTGTATTTTTTCCACTTGTGCATGTGATTTACTGCTTACTTGTTTTGAAATATGTTACTACTTACTGTAAAGCAGAGTACAAATATATAATGCATGAATGATCCAGCTCTTGAATTTACTTGCGTACCTGTATCAATAATAATAATCTTAGAGGAGAAAAATATCCACTTGTGTGGTAGTCTCCGAAATGACACGGTAACTATGCCAAATTGAATAATTTGAGCCTGTATGACAATTAAACAGTTTGATTCTCATTATAAAATTGATAGTTTGAAACCAAATGTTAAAATGAGAGAGTTAAGCTCATCAAATGTTTTGAAGATTAAATAATATTTTCAACTGTTTTGTATGGCACCATAATATTTTTTGTTGCATTAATTTGTCAACACACAGAAATTTTCCTTCTCATATGGTTTATCAAAAATTGAAAAAACTTTACTATATTAAATGGATGATAATTTATAATTACATAATTCCTGATGGTATTGATATTTCCTCTTGTTTTTTACAATATTTTTAAAGGAGAAAAGCAAGCAAAAACTGAAAAAATAAAGGAAAAGTAATAGTTTTTGCATTTCATTTGACAAAAATTCATCTTTATTTATAAAAAAGAAATGGGAGATGTCATGCATTTGTTCTGTGTATCACAGAGAAAAAACAGCTGATTATATTTAAGTATAAATTCCACCAGTCATTCAGTTACAACAAAACATTTTGACGTGGTGGATCCTTATTTTTCCCAGACAAATATCTTAGTATTAATTTATCAGGTTGGATATCAAGAAATAAAATATTTAAACATATTGTATTTGATATATATATATATATATATGTAAAAGATATATATATTAAAGTAAATATATATATATATAGTAATCTTTTACTTTAATCTTCTACCTATTGAGTAATTTTTAGAATTTTACACATTTAAGATGGAATGAATAATGGAATTTTTGGTGAGGATGAACATAAAGGATGAATATAAATTACACTTTTTTTGCTGATATGAAAGAAAGTTCCTTGTCGAGGTCTGGATGATCAGAAACTTTAATGTTCCCTGTGCTGCTGTTGTTTATTTAATGATAAAAACATATACACATCACCCAAAATAATGTTGTTACTTACAACTGGGTTGGACCAGGCTGTCACTGGCCTTTAAGGCAGAACTCTGGATGATTTTAACAATGAGAAAACTTCATAAAGAAATTATTAGAGAAGGGCAGCGAATTCCCTCTTAGGTAAAGTATTTTCAAGTGATTTTTTTCTCATTCTTCTAACCAAGAATAAAATAACCAATACATAAAATTTTAACCAAGCAAAAACCACTGGAGTAGGCCTTCTTGAGTCTAAGGAGAAAATTTCATCCGCAGAGCTCATAACATTTTTATAGTCATTTTTACTCAATTCAGAAGTGTATTTGACATGATTTTCAAGTTTTAAAAACAAGTTCAAACTTCTCCCTGACTATTGTATAGATGCAAAGTTTTACCTGAATCAAGTATAACACTTATTTAATTTCCGAAGTCTGTAATTCTTAACTCTCTACAATTTTGGTAAAAAAAAAAATGCTCCAAATTTGAGTAGAAGCTAAAATAAAACCGTAGGTCTCTGAATTTTGTTCATATTTGGCAAGCTCTTTAATTTCTACTAAACTAAATCCTTTTGTCTACTAGGTCCTATTTTAATTTAGAACTAAAGAAAGAAAGAAAGAACACCAGCGTCCAGCCCTTCCCTCCAGTTACACAACACACAGAAGATGCATCAGCAGAGGGGTGGCGATCAGTTTAACAGGAGAGACACCCCCGCAAACACATCAGCACTTTGAAAATCAGCAACTGAAGTTCTGTATCCTTGTTTTCAGAGAACGGCTCTCACTGTCGTTGGCTCTGTACACCGGGTGTGCTAAAGACTCAATCCCAAATCCAAAGGGAAACCGTTGAGGTTTACAAACTACTTTTCTTAATCATCAAAAGTACAGGGGGTGGTATTCTTGCTTCATTTGTGGGTCCACTCCAACTCCAAACAGATCTGAAGCCATTACAACGCATGGCAGTTGGTCGATAGTGTGGAAAAACCTCATTTACTGACTGGCCAGACAGTTTTAAAGCCTTCAGATTTTTCTAAGTCTAGGTTATTAGCTGTCTGACTGTAATCACATCTTCACCATAGGGAGTTTCGGAAGCTTTTCATTTGCATTGAATCAGTTGCCTTCCTCCCTGTCTTTTTTTCCCTCTGGAAATAAGCTTAAATAATTCAACAAACTACACACATGGCTAGTGATTATTGAACCATTCTGAAACACTCGAGGCAAATGGACCATTATGTGGTGGGAATTAAAACTTTCCTCTCAGTCACTGGGAGGATATGTATTCATATATAGTAAATATACTTGTCTGAGGGATTTCTTCTACTTTCTGTCCTCTTTAAATAACATGGAAAAACAAAATACGCCAGAACTTTTATTCACCATTTCTCTTTTTAGAGGTTTTTAAGCCAGTTAGCGCCTGTTATGATACAAGTAAATTTAAAACATTTCTTCATTGTGTTTTGAAAGAAAACACAGCACCTTTCAAAGACAGTGTAGATTACACTTATAATACATCAAATTATTTTTAATATTCTATATTTTCATGATATTTAAAAATGACTATGCCTGCATGGGCACATGACTTCAGAGTACCACTATATACATTTATGTGTCTTAAGAGCTGTGTGAAAATATTTTTGAATAGTTTGTGCTTTCAGCCACACAAAGTCTTGAGATTATTCCAAATCCAAATGTCTATTTTGTCATTCGTACTGCAGTTTCTACAGATACATAAAGAGTGAAGGTGCAGACTCCACCCATGCAAAAATTTCAAGCTATGAAAGATTTTTAAAAAACGCATGATGCTTCTACTTCAGTAAGCAAATAGCAACAAAAAATTAAAGAAAAATTTCAGGAAGCACAACATTAATTTTATACATAATAAATACTCACTGTAACATATAGAATATTGAATAACCATTAATTATTACACAGTCGACATTTTATTAAATAGGATTTTAGTCCTAAACATATTAAGTTTGTAGTTTTAAAGAATAAATGATACTGCATTGCATAAATCTAATTCAAACTTTTTAAATTAAGGTAACAAGTATTAGATGTAGTTTATTGATGCTAATATAGCTCTATAAAAGTTGCTAATAGTACAGAATCTTAATCAAACATGTGTCTAGATTATAACCTACTTAAATATATGATTACAACAAAAAGGATTGACATGTGTGGGTAGTGATCCACGACACATCGGTTGTCCTAGATCTTACTCCTTTGACCTCTATATACCTTTTTACTGATTTTCTATCACAGAATGAGGCATCATCTGTAACCAGCACTTACTGAATACCTACTGCTGAAGGAATCCAACTCTTTTTTTGTCCAGCATGCACAACCATATAAAGCAGTTTATAGCAATCCAGAATGTTAAGATATATACTTACATATTGTGTTCATTTGAATGTAGATTTTGTTAGGTTTTTATTTTAGGTTGCTTTTGCTACCTCTCCTTTATATTTTCTAATTATTTCTGACAATTTTTGCAATAGCCTTAGTATCCTAACTGCTCTGGTATTACCATATCCACTCAAGGCCAAATATTTTGTACTTCATTATGAAATGGAGAATGATGAGGAAGATTACTGACTGCTGTGAGAATCTAATTTTACAGGCAACCTTTTGTCCTAGTTCATTGCTGGGAGGAATCCCTAACATCTACAAATTAAAACAGGAAAAAATTACTTTAGCTCACGGTTTCAGAAGGTCACAGTCCATAGAAGGGCAGTTGGCAATACTGGAAATGCGTGGTGAGGGAATAGCCAGAGGGCTCTTCATGGCTCCGTGGGCGGGAGGCCAAATGAGTGAGTTGGCCATGCCTACTGGGTCAAGCCCTAGTGTGCTGCACTCTCGGACCAGACCCCACCTCTTAATGTCATCCACATACATGAAGATCTTGGAGAACAATAGAGATTCAAACCATAACTTTTTTCACCAGATATACAGCTTTACATAGCATCTTGAAAACTATCTACATTTCATGAAACTCAAATTAAGAGCACCAATATGAGAGGAGTTACATGCTTTGGTCTTTGACACACCTTTTAAGAAGAGAAGGGCAATAATTCTGTCAACTTTGATGGAAAAGATCAGGGTTGGGCAAATTACTGTCCTCAGGATGAATCTAGTTACAATTATGTAAAAAAAAAGGTTTTGTTAGAATTCAGCCCTGTCCATTCATTTACATATCATTCGTGGCTGTGTTGGTGTACAACTGATTTGTTGAGTAATTCTACCAAAAACTATGTGGCTAAAATGTACAGCAACAACTGTGTGTCCTATTAGAGAAAATAATTTGTCAAAAATGGGTTAAATGTGTGATATGAATACAGTAAACTTTTTGTATTCAAAAAGATAAAACTCTTAAGTATAATACTTTAATGATATAATCTGATCTCTACGAAACTCAAGAACATTTAGTTTTATTGAAAATTAAAAAAAACAGATAAGAGAATGACAATGACAGCTGATAAGACATTTAAAGACTTATATAGTTCTGAATCTCACATTTTAATCACAACTCTATGGAACTTAAAACGAAAAACAAAGTGAAACAGTGGGGTAGGGTGGGGAGGGAGGGTTGAGTAGGGTGAGGGACAAAAAGAGAGTGGGAAAGTCCTTGTCACCCTGACAAGATACGTAGGTGCACAAAATGCTCAACTCCACTGTAAACCTTAAATTTTGCACTTATACATATCAATAAAATGAAAAAGTACTGTCTTACTCCATTTTCTTTCACTGAAGAATAAGACTAAGATGACAAGCATACATGAAAAAAATGAATTGAGAAAAATATTAAAAGAATGATGGTGTTTATTATGAAAATAATTGGAGAGTAGTGGAGGCTAGTAGAAGGAAATAAACATTTAAGTAATTTTTGTGGAAGATAGATTTTGTTTATGTCATGCCAGGGACAATTGTATACCGCTCAACTTCTGACAAAGGAAAACCACCCATGATATATTTGCTTTTTTTTGTGGTATAAACATTTTCACTGTGGCTGATTTCACACTTCCAATATGAACTCCTTGAATGTAGATCTGAGAAGAGGTGGATATAATTAGCTTTCCTAAGTACCCAAGTTCAATTCCACAGCACCACATAAGCCGGTGTGGTGGCACATGTCTGTTATCCCAGCACTTAGGAGGCTGAAACAGGATTGCCATGAGTCCAAGGCCAACCTGGGCTCCATAGTGAGTTCGGGACCAGCCTGGGATACAGAGTGAGACCCTGTCTCAAGAAAAATGATAATAAATTCTTTTGTGGAGATTAAGTTAGCAGAGGTCTGGTAGGATTTTCATGAGCACAAATTCTGCATACAATGAACAGATTTTCTTTCACTCCATGCACTGGCTTATGTCCTGATGAGTCAAATGTAATTTAAGAACTTCTGCCATTTCTTTCAAATTTAAAAAAAAAATTATAAAATCAAGGTGTGTAAAATACAGATTTGCTCATTTCAAACCCTATAGAAAAAGTCCACAAAACATTAACTTATTGATAATAGATACTTAAACATAAATATATGCAAAATGCAAGAAAAAAGTTTTGCATACACTTCTCAGTCAATTTTTCATTTATTCTCATGTTGACTATCCTTTATGATGCCTAAATTATATTCCTTTTGCTGCAAGCATCCTTGAGGTAAAATATGTCGTTTGTAAAAACAAAGTAAGTAACTGGAGGTAATAACATATTCATTTGCTTGTAGATTCTTGAATGGAAATGTTTTGGAAAACTCCCCAAATGTCTGAGACTTTGTAAAGATGTCATTGGTATGTATGATAATTAATTTCCTTAAGTGGCTAGAATGTTCTAAAATCATTTTTTCTCAAAAGAATGCACTTTATAAGATGAAATAAACTAGCATTTTTACAAACCTTGCATCTTATCAGGTTGAAATGTTAATAAATGAGGCAAGTCTAAGTTTGTTCTGTTGGTTGTCTACTCACCACCTGATTCCTGCATTTTCAGAACTGTCCCAACCTTAATTTATGCATTTTCAGAACTTCAGTATTTTGGAGGGGTTCAGGTATTTTAGGAAGAGCTAGGCTTCTATACAACATTAAAAATATTAGTAACAATCCTCTTTTTTGAAGTATATTTAAAACAAAGTGTCTTAGTCATTTTTTCACTACTGGGGCATAATACCTGCCACCCACAACTTAAGACAGGAAAGGTTTATGTTAGCTCAGAATTTTAGGAGGTTTCAGTCTATTCTTGGGCAAACGGCAAAAGCAGAAGGTTCTCGCAGTGTGTAGCTGGAGTAAAGCTGGTCATCTCATGATGGGCAGAAATCAGAGTTAAAGAGGAAGGGTAGAGCTAGCATATATCCTGCCACATAATGTCACAGTGATTTCCACCCCATCAGATCAGGGCTCACTTTTTAACAATGTAGAGAATCAATGACAACCTGTCGTGACTGAATCATCTCCCAAAAAAGGCTTTTGAGAACCATTTCATATTCAAACAATAACAAGAAATGTGTAATATGAAATAATTGATGTCAATATGCCATCAGAAGGGAATAAAAAGATATTCTCCTTTCAGATGTTCACACAGGTAAGTATGAAATCCTTTGGACTAAAACAGTCATACTATAATTATAGCTAAATGCTGCTTATGTAAAATGCATTTAGTCCATCTCTAAGAATTGCCAAAGTTTTAGCAATTCCAGTGCTGCTAAAAAGTTCAAGTCAAAAATCTTTTGAGACTCAAATCAAATACTTAGCTGTGTGCTCCTTTGAAAAATCAAAGAAAGTTAAGCATTTTCAACATACAATGAGACAGGGTAAATATTCTCATTCCAAAATACAGGAATAAGAGAATGGGAATGACATCAAAGCAAGAACAAAGCCAGACAAGGCAAAAATTAACTCCCTCAATAGTTCTGAGAGCAGCACCTGGGCCAAGCATCCAATCTCGGCTCAGCTCTGTGGCATTGTCTCTGTTCGCAACCTCCTTGGGTTGCCTTTTAGATGTGCCTTACTCATGACCTGTGGCTGTTTTTTTTAACAGATTATCTATATTCCTGACATCTCCAAATTTCCAGCTTCTCCTCCATATTTTTGTCTTTATATTCACAACTTAAGACACTTCCTTCTTTTCTCTCTTTCAGCATTCTGCTTGGCCTACAAGACTTTTCTCTGAAATCTAGTGGAAGCCTTCTTGACCCCACAACTGTTGGACTCCTCATGCTTGTGAAGCCAGCACCCTGTGGCTGATGCCAAGGTCTGATAGACTTAAGCAGTAGTCTGCCCCTTGGGAGCATGGCCACAGATGACTTTGGATTCTTAGATGGCAGAATGTTTTTGGGAATTCGTTTTCACAGTTTTCCCGGCAGGATACCCAGGGACTGTCTTTTCTAAACAAAATCTTCTGCCTTTGTACCCTTGCACTAAGAAAAAATTGGGTCTTGATTCCTTAGATGTCTTTAAGACATCTTGCCTATAGTCCTTATTCCAATGTTTTTGTGCTATTCTTTTCATCAGTCATGCACTCTTTCGCTCTAACTTCGTGATCTCTTTGATTCTTGCAAAACTTCAATGTTTTTATACCTTTTTCTTTTTTCCCCTTTTTTTCTGTTTAATAGTACAAAGCTGCAAGCTGTACATGTGTAATTTATTGCCTTGACATTTCCTCTGACAGATTAAGCAGTCCACCTCTTTGTCTCAGGACAGGACAAAACTCTAACACGTATCTTGCCAGAACATAGCACAACTAGTTTCTAAGCAAATTGCCAATAGTGTCCTCCTTCCCATACAAAAGCTCCTGAGCTTGTTCATGCTAATCTGCACTTCTGGCATTGTGAACTTAGACTAGAATCTCCTGAATTCAGTTTAGTTTTCCAAGGCTCCTTAAATCCGCATATCTAAACCTTCCTAAACTCTTCCCCAAATCAGTTTCAATGGCTTCTACAGCTTATTGTGGGGTTAAGTCAAGGAAACAATCTCTCTTCTCCGGTATCAATATCTATCTAGTTACTTTTTCACTCTGGGACAAAATACACGATGAACTTAAGAAAAAAAAAGTTTATGTTAGCTCACAGTTTTATTAATATATATGTACCTAATTAACTAATCATAAAGATAAAAGAAAATTGATTGAAGTACTCTTAAGTAACATAAACAAAAAAAGAAAAAGAAAAAAGAAACAATAAAACATACAGCGAGTAGAAAACAATTCAAAAGATAGTGAGTTTAAATCCAATAAATAAAACGATTGCATTACATATTCATTATCCTAATTCCCCAATCAAAGACAAATTATAATAGATTTGTACTTTGCCTTTAATAAATACACTTTTAAATAAAGACCTAAGTATAAAGTCTTTAGGAGAAGAGGTAATACAAGTAGTCATGAAGACAGTTCTTTCTCCAGAGCTGTGGCAGTTTGACAACTTGAAGGTCAAAAGTGTTAAGAGCCATATGAGCCAGAATCCTTGGGTTCAGTGGTAAGTAATAAATTTGCTACTTAGAATTCTAAATGCAAAATCTAGGAAACTTCTGTCTAAAATATATGGCAATATATCTTATTCAACACTACTAATCTCTGTAGGCGTTATATTTTGAAGGATGTCTTTCCTGTATGCAATCTTTCTTTTATTCAAAGTAATATTCTGATTTTAAATTGAGAGATGATTTACGCAGTTTAACAGAGTAGATTAAGTCAGGTTAAAAGTAATATCAACATGTTTAAGTATTTTTTATTTTAATTATAACAAATTTCTTCTTCCAAAGTCTGCAGTGTTATTTTGCTATTTCTGTTTAATTACGTTTTATACATCTTTAATATTTTAATACTAAGATTCTTTCAAATTTTCCCAGTGTGTCAAAATATTTCTTCTTTTTGAAAACTATACATCTCAGTAAATATTTTCATTTATCTTTAAATGACTGTATTCCTTATGAGTATAAAAAACTAATTTTTTTTCTAAACTTGTTCCAAGTCTGAACCATACCTCAATGAATAGACAATTTTCAAACACTACGACTTTCACAATATGTCCATCCGTGTATATTACATTAAAGGGTAAGTGCCATTAAATGCTGCTTCAGAAACTCAAATTATAAATAAATACTCATAAACAGAATCAATTGCCAGAAAGAAGATTACATTTCTTTTCAAAGCAAAATGTAAAAGATGTCACTTGAGATACTTTTATTCGTTTAGTCAGACAGCATATGTTCATTGAGTTTATACTGGCTACTGGTCTTAGCACTTCACATACATAGGGGATGAAAACTCAAATTGGTCTCTGTCTTAAGCAGCTTAGTAGAGAAGACAGAAATATTTACTTCACAACAAGAACAAAAAAAAAAGAGAGAAAATTTGGCTGTGTGAGTGCTATGAAAAACTTATATAAGCAAAGAATGGCCATGAGAGAGAAGAGTTGGTTTGTGGCAGTGATACATCATCTCAGATCTGACGAACGAGTCTGAATTGCTAGTTGAAAAGGAGAAGAAATGGTTCTAAGCAAAGAGATCAGATTATACAAAGTCCCTGTGGAAAGAAACGTTGCTTATCAGTATAAAGAATCAAAAGATAATCATGTCTTTAATATTCAGAGTGAAGAGTCCGATAGAAGATACAGCTGGAAGAAAGCTCACACCGATCATGTTAACTATTGTAATCTTACAATGAACAGTAAGAAATTGCACAAGCAGATTTTAACTTCACGAAGAAAACAATCCAAGTCGGACTTGCTCCCCACCCACCCCCCAAAGAGATACACAATGGTTACGTTAAACCTGAGAACTTTGTACACTAAATTATGGCATCAAGATCACATTCCCTTCCCCTCCCTTTTCTTATTATCCCGCCCCCCCAGACATCTCCCCCACCTCCCAACATTTCACCTCTTTGACTCTATTGTTTATTAGACTCTGAGTTCCCCGAATTAGAGATACTCTGTGATATTTAGGCTTCTGAGTCTGATTCACCTAACTAAACATTATCGACTCAACTTATATACATTTTTCTTCAAATGACTCACATCTATCTTTTATGACAGTGTAATACCCCAAGTAGTGTCTCACCCACATTTTCTTTATTCCTTGGTCTATTGTAATGAGTATCTTGGAATCGTCAATAATTTAGGAATTATTATCTGTACTGCTACAAACATGGGTACACATGTGTCTCTGTTATATAGTGCTTCTAAGTCTTTTTAGCATTAGATAAATACAAATCAAAACAACACTGAAATACTACCTTACCTCAATGAGAAAGGCTTTTGTCAAGAACTCAAAAAGCAAAAGCAATAGATGCTGGAAAAGAAGTGTGAAAAGAAACCCCTTTCACATTACTGGTGACACTGGGGATTGGTATGATCAATTATGCAAAGCAGTATGAAGATTCCTCATCCTGAAAATAGATATTTCATTTACCCAGCGATATCTCCTTTGAGTATCTTTCCAAATTGTATATTAAAGAACAAACTTCCATCTTTAGGAAATGGAAAGAAAGTAGGCTGTATTTATTTTGTTATTACCTTGTACAATATGCAGAATTTGAAGATGACTCCTGCTATAGTTTTAAAAACAATATCTCCAAGATCTATGTGTTGAGGTCTTGGATCTCAGGACATCTGAGGTACTATCTGGGGTTAGTAAAACCTTTAAAAGTGGGGCCTAGAAAGAGAAGGTTAGGTCCATGAGGGCATAACCTTGAAGACATTAACAGGATCTTGTTCCTTCTCCCCTTTGTTTCCCGGTCACTGTGGGGTAAGTAGGACTTGTCTACCATGCGGCCCCACCAGGAGGTGTTTTGCAGACACAGATCAAAGCAGCAGAGCCAAATGTCCATGGATCAAAATCTGTGAAACTGTGAACCAGAATAAATGTTTCTTTCTTTTAGGCTGGTTATCTCAGATATTTTGTTATAGAGACATAAAGCTAAGATAACCCCTAAGTTTTTCATTTTCTTCCTCTTGTGTGTATATAAGACTTAAGAATATGATAAAAATCTCACAATCTTGATTGTAGTATATGACAAATGGGAAAATATCTTGAAGATACAATCAAGGACTTAATCAGTTGATTTTTTTTTTCGTTTTGGTATCGGGGATTGAACCCAGGGTCTTGAGCATTCCAGGCAAGTGCTCTGCCACTGAGCTACATCCTCAGCCCTTAATCTGTTGATTTTTGATTAACATGAAGGAGATTATCTTGGTCCTTATCTAGTCAAATATTTTCTTTGAAAGAGGTCAGTTCTTTCATAAAACAGAAATCTCAAAACAAGAAATATTGTTCCTTGAAGAAACAAACATCCATAATTTGAGTTGTTTGTGGGGATGGACACATGGCAAAGACTTGGGTAAGAAAGCAGTGTTCATTCCAAATGCCATGAGTGCTCCTGCCAAATGGAATAATCTTGTGTTGAGCTTCTGCTGAGCATCTGGAGAAGTGACAGGACCAACATTTTGATTTGAGTTTGTGAGATACCAGGAAGAGGAAGCTGTATGGATATTTTATCTTCATGAACTGTGAGGTAACAAAACACATCATTAAAATAACAATTGTGATGTAACTTGCTGCATGCCACAGATGCCAATAAGCCAAAGGACAGATGATGGAGCAGGACCCAACGTGATGGTGGTAGAGTAGAAGTCAACACTTGGAAATGTTTTGGTTTTAAATAGGAAGGAGGAATGTAAATTTAAACTTTCTACTTTGCTTGTCTAGGACTGAAATCTATCAATTATTGGAAAAAGAAACTAAGACGAGGAAGACATGATCACCGACTGAGGATGAGATTGAATTGTAGCCATTTTTAGGATTAGTTTGTTTGAAAACAATTCAAACTAACCATTTCAAAATGGTTATGAGAACTAAATGAGATATCATAGTGTTAGTCCCAGAATAAGCATCTATGAGTGAAAGGGAAGTCAGAAGATATAAGAAAATGAACGTTGGGGAAACAGGGAATGTAAATTGACCCCAAAATGTAGTAGAATTCATGGTGACTGCAACATTCTTGGTTCTGGTGATTAGAAATTTGTGACAGAATATAACTATTGTGAGATTGACACATCTTCAAGCAACTTCATGCAAGCTTGAGAAAGTAGACGGTGGACCTCATCATCTGTACAGTTTTCCAGATGAGAAAAATAGAAGGGCACAGGAGGAAAGGTGTTTTGGGGCAGTCGTGCAGCTGTCATGAAGCCATTACTTACAGATTCTATTTTGAACAGAGAAGGAAAGAAAAGAAATGAGGCAAGAAGAAAAATTGAATGAGTTGGAAAGGTGAGGCTAAAATATTTAAAGGAGAACAACTAAGCAACAAAGGGCAACTGAATACTATAAAACAAGTTCAGAGCATAGCTACTTGATTTGAGTTTTGTTGTGCTTAGCAACGTTTTTCTAAGGAAATCTAAGGGAAAGGAATGGTGTCAGAGTTGTAAGAAAAAAGGTTGTAAACTGTATTTTATTCTACACTTTTCCTTTTTCTCTTGAAAGTTAAGAGAATTATATCGGGGAAAAACAGTCAAATATTAGGTAAAATGACAAACTGTAAAGCCTTTTGTGTAAATCCTACGTAGGCAGTTCTCCATGCCTGCAGGTCCGCACTTGTGGGTGAACCAGTGACTGATTGAAAAGGTAAGGAGGCCTATAACGACTGTGCCTTTGCTGGGCACAGGCATGCTTTTTTTTAAATCATTGCTTCATCAATAATACAATAACTATTTACCTAGAATTTGTGTCACATCAAGCACTATAAATACTGGAGGATAATTTAAAGCAGTAGAAAAGATATTCCTAGATTATATGCAAATGTTGTCTGTCATTTTACATAAGATAAAATTTATGCATTGGTTATTCAATGGGTTCCTGGAAATAACACTCACTGATTCTGAGCCACAATTTTGTTATGTTTTTTCATACTATAAAATACTTTGGTGTTCTGACCCTTAGGTCATTTATTAAATGGTGGCTAGCATATCATTCTTTGAGGTATGACTGATGCTAAGTACATACTCCATTATGTGAACTTACGCAAGTGGCGCCTCTGAATTCCATTACATTATCTCAAATATGTGGGCAGCCATAGTACATAGCTAATGGGATTTTTGTAATCATTAAGAAAAGAGAATGCACTGACTACAGACTTAAAGTGTTCCTTAAGAAATAAAACCGCTACTAAATTTTATTTGCTTTTCCAAAGGAAAAGGAAGTGAATAGCAAGGTTATGCTCTGAGTTACTGGCATAAAAGATGCCACGTCACATGACAAATATATTCTTTAGAGTACACCGACTAGACTAATACAAAATTTCCAAATGGCTAGAATTGCAGCATCAATTCTCACAGCCATAATAGATATGGACACATAGAGTGGTGTTCAAAAATAGGACAATAGCATGTTGATTATTATCACATAAACAATAACTAGCAAAGCCTTCATCAAATGCCACATTGCTCTTAATTGGCAGCAGTAGAAATTGCAGTGCATTTCGAATATTACTTAGCTTGAATATTTTGTCCAATATATTGGAAAATTAAAACAAAATTAATAAAAATGAAGGAAAAACAGGATCACTTCTTTCCTTTAATAATTGGCCTATTAGAAATTGCACTCTTATCATATCACACACAGAATAATTAGAGTGTTAAGCAATTTGAGTTTGTTAGACAGTGCAGTTGGTTAAATCAGAGCAATAATTCAGAGGGCACAAGGGCTACCAAATTAGTTATTCAGCAAATGCTTCTTTTATATCACCCAAGGGGCCTGATTTTTCATTTTTTTATTTATTTTCCATGTGCACCTGTTTAGCTGTTAGATTTCTTCCCTCCCCTGTTGCTGCCTCTTGCTCCATTTCTTTGAGGATTGCACACACAGCATTATTGTAAATTAAAGAAGTTCAGTGGGGAAGGAGAGATAAAGAAGCTCTCAGGAGATCGGAAGGTGAAAGGGACACCGGAGATGAAGCACATTAAATGGGTTTTACTCTATAATTCCGTAATAAATAACACCTTCTAAACATACGCCCATTTTATAAACATGTCCTAATTAATTTTAAATCGTCATAATGTTTTATTTTTTAATAAACAATTTAATATGTGCTTACTTTGGAGGAATAGGTGCAATATTAATTTATTTCACTGTCCTCACTAAACTTCATGCAATAACTTCCCATAATGCTCTATGCAACTAGAAATATCTACTGTATTCTAATGAACATCTGCACTGCAAGTTTAGGTTGTGGTATGCAATTGGCTTATCTTCATTCCCTTATGCCATCAACATGTACTGATGTGGAAAGTTATATTGATCTGTTCTATCTAGAATAGATTTGGTACAGATGGAATATCAGCCTATCAACTCAGAATAATCTCTACACAAGACAAGGTCTAAACAACAGAAGATGAAATTATACTACCAAATAACCAGAGAATCATTAGATTTGGAGTAGAAAATAGAGGCCAAAACATATTGACTATGTCCAAATTCTTCATTTCCTTCAAATATTTATTTCTCTAAACTCACGTCTCACACTTTCATAACTTGTTGCACAGAAGTTACGTCCCCTCCGTTTCTGTTCTTCCCTTTGGCCACTATGAAAAATATTTTTCAATTAACACTTTACTGGGAAATATGAAAATGTTGCCCAGTTTAAAAAAAAAACACCAAGCAAATAAGACCATACCAAAACGTTTTTCCATATTTACACATGGCATTCATTCAAGACTGAATAAATCATAACTGGAAACTAATCATTATATAAAATAATGCTAAAGTCTTCTTTATTTACATTTGGTTTTGAACTGATTTGATACCACATTTATCAAGAATCAGTTTCATGACTGCACTTTGCCCTTTACTAGAATTCTTTTTAATGCCATTGAATTGTAGGCTTGGATAGTAATAATATCAGCAACAAATTACCCTAATAAAACAGACTTTCTGTGAACTGCTGTCTGTTGTCAATCATTGATTGTATTTTACCACATGTTTCATATATTTTCCTTTTTACAGGACCAGAGAATGTGTTATACTGAAAACAAAGCACATAAATGTTCAATACAAATTTATGAATTAATTTAGCAATATTTGATTCATCATTTTTTGAACAAATAATTATATTTTATTGAAAAGTAGCACAGTATGTATAGTCACAATTTATTTAAAAATACTTGGTCAAAGCAATAGCTCATTTTGAACTCTATTGTGTTACAGAAATGTGAAAGTGAAATTGCAGAACTTCCTGGAAAAAACTCTAGAAAAGAAATTAAGAAAAAAATTAAGGCTCCAAACTCAGGATGATTATTTCTGCTTCATCTGGCAATAATTAAATCTCTCTGATGATAAATTTTGTTAAGGGATTAATTCTCACATAATAAATTCTAAATTGACTCAATATAATTAATACAATAGAAGTACATGACATATTGAGATAGTTAACTAAATTCATAGATATAAAATTCTTTATGTAAAAATATATAGCAATACTTCAGGAAATGAGCATGAAATACCAGATAAAGTTTTGAATATACTATCTAGTATGCTGTAGATACTTAAATATCAATTAAAATCATTAGATCTTTTTACATCATATTACTGATCGATGTTCTAGTCATTTTAAATATGAGGTCATGGTTTGATTTGTAGAAACTTTGTCTTATTTTCTTCTTTGGCTAAGTGAAAAGTGAAATGCTACCTGTCGATCTGACCTCAGAGACAGATGGAAGGAGTTTCCTCACCATAATCTATCCAGTGACCTAAAACAAATCGTTTGTGCTTCGGCTTTTTTTATCTAAATATTTAGGGATGCTGTGTTTTTAAGTTAGTTTCCTGTTTGTGATGAGAACTCACATCCAAGACACACCTGTTACCAGAGAGGTGCGCCTAAAGAGAGCAAGTGAGCATGACCAACAAATAAACAGGACCAGAGACCAGCTTGCCAAGCAACTCGATCTAAGCCAGCAAGTGCAGTGGTAAGGGGTCAAGCTGCAGAGAAAAAATGTCTGTGTCACCTCAAAGTAAGCGTTTCAGTGTATTTTAGGGAAATGAGGCGCCATACTTTCAGAGTGAACACTTTGCCAACAAAATGATTATGTTATTATAATTTTATTTTCTGAGCATAATCAACAGAAAACAAACCACACTAATATGTTTTAGTGAGTTGCCTCATATATTCAAGCAACTCATTGAAAAAGATCTGTCACAAGTATTTAATTAGTCAGAATATTGGATATTGAAATCAATAGTTCCTGACAAGCAGAAATTATATTAAGCCTAAAGAATGTCAAAGGGTTTTTTTTTTGTACATCTTTTATAAATGAAAGCAAATTTTAAGCTACGGATATGTTTTATAAAGTGCTACACACGTGAATTTATTATTTGTCAATTTCCCAATTTTTTAATTTTAGTATCATATATGTTATTATTTGATACACTTCTTTTACTTTGATATCAATCAAGTTATTCTTTTCTTTTTGCAGTTATGATCACTTATAATTATATCAACGTATCAATATATTGGAAAATTTCTCTAAACTTGTCTTTACTAATTTTTCAAGTTAATAAGGAAATGGAACGGAAATTGCTCAATCTGAATATCAAATTTTATTTATTCTTGCAATATCATAGCCACCTAAGCCAGGACAGAGTCCTATGTAACAAACAACTTGTAGATTTTTGATTCTACAGTATATATGTCAGAGAACAAAGATTCAAATACTATATAGATCTTTTTAATGATGGTAGAAGTTTATTGCTGCAAACTACAATTTATACTTTTTGTAGATAATATGAAAATGTTTCGTAATGACAAAATTTCTCACATTTGAGAACTAATGAGCACACTTTTAAAAAATCTCCATCTTCGGTGAAGGTAGCAGAGAAATCACGGACCCATGTGACTTGCTTCATTTTGAGCCCTGGATTGTTCAGAGCTCAACATTTTCTCAAGCCACATAATGGTACTGAAATATAATGATCTCTTTAAAGTCTGAGAGCTTGGAGAATAAGCAAGAATATAAGAGAAAACAATGTAAACTAAGCATTTGCTCCAGAAGCAGATGCGAATTCTAGTTCAATCTTCGATGGAAGCCAATTTACCACGTGAAGCAAGAGATTGCACTGGGACATCATCGTAAGTTTTTCAGTTGTGCTATCTTCTACTATATTGGGAGGCAGGAAGAAAGGGAGGAAGGCAGAGAAGGAAGAAAGAAAGCGAAGGAAGGAAAACAGAAGAGACCGAGGAAGAGAAAGTGAAAAAGAAGGGGAGAAGAAAAGGAGAGGGGGAAAGTATTGAAGACTATATTATCACAATCATTAATTTAGTGTAGGCCAGGGTAGACAGGGAAGAGTCATTGGGCTACCAAAACTAAGCAAAAAATAAAAATAAAAAATAGACAAGAAAACATAGAAAAAGCCAAACAACACGCTCAGTTTCTAATGCAAACAACCATACAAATTCCTTCAAACAACAGCCTTTATCTAAAAAAAATAATGGTGCAGTGGTGCATGACGATAATCTTAATTATTCGAGAGGTGATGGCAAGAGAATTTCAAATTTAAGCTTCAGTCTAGGCAATTTATGCAACTCTAAATAAGGCTTTGTCTCAAAGCATAAATAAATAAATAGAAAGGTGTAGCTTAATACAAAAACTGTAAGTTCAACTTCCAGAACTAGAAAAAAAAGTGATTCTTTTGGAAAATGCATGACAAAAAAAATAACTGACTTGAGGTTGTTTTCGCTAGAAACTGTTTTGTGAGCCAAGGTAGATCTTGGCTTGACCTTTTGGAAAACGTATTGTAATAGTTTATTATATGTAAACCACGTGATGGTGAACAGATTTCATAGAGTTCTATCATCAAGTCAAAATAGAATGCATCTAATTTCAGTGGGTTTAGGTTTCTCAGGGATGAAATGAAAATCATTCTGTATAACACAAGACACAGTGGACTGATAACTGAGGAAATGGCTAAGAAAAAGCTCAGAACAAGGCATAGCTCAGAGGAGGCATTTATGCAATGAAGAAAATTCAGTCATACCGTTGCCATTTTAAAGGCTAACAATATAATGATACAGAAATTAAATAATATTAGCATGTTCTTCACTTAAACGAGTTTTTAAAAATTTATTAATTTAGATTTTATCTAATTTTTGTAACTCTGAATGATTATATAAATAAAATGTAAGTAATGAACATATTCATTTTAAGGGATGTGCATAAAGAAAGCATGGAATATCAGAAATGCATAATTTCCAGGTATACAGAGTATGACCAGAGAAATACCCTACACAAGTAGAAAAAAAAAAAAACCCTGCATTACTTAATAGAGCAGGGAGTCAATTAAGAACAGTCCCTGATCCGGTTTAATTAGGCCAACTACAGGTAAGGGAGTCCTGTGGTACAGGGAGGAGCACTAGGTGGTGAATTGTCAGGGCGTCTCTTTCATCTATGACCCCTCCACTGTGGGGAGGGTACAGATGCATAATGCTTGACTTTCACCTAAAATTACCCTTTTAATGTGGAAATTAAACGAAATAACACGTTCAAGTTACTAGAAAGTGAGCTCTCGAAGTACCTTAATGTTGGGAAGGAAGTGATATTACTTGTTTTTTCTAGATTACCACGAGTTTATAGCACATTCACGTCTCATTTCCGCTTTAGTAAATTGGTGTTCTGAACAATCTAGACACTTTCGGTGTAGAAGAAAAGAGTAGTGTCAAAAACTGTGTTTTAAAATGTTGTTGAATGATGCACTTGGAAAGCGGAGAGAATAACGTTTCCTTGCCTGATATGGCTGTGGAGTTGCAACTCCGACTTAATTGATTCCTCTTTCAGGTTTCAAAAAAAAAGCATGATGAAAACCATGTCTCTATTTCTTTCTCTTGTCACATATTTATTTTTATAATAAGCAATGGTCAAAATCTACAAAGGAGGAGAACTAAAAAATAAAAGTGTCTAACCTAGTGAACACACACACACACACACACACACATTCATGAATACAACATTTGAGAGAAAAAACAGCAAATCTGTCTCAATTTCTTTAGATTAAGGCAGAACTTTGCCAGAAATAAGCAGAGAAGAGAAGCTAATCACAAGCAGGTGCGTGAACACATCTGAGAAGAACGTGCTGCTTCTCTGTAATCATCTTGGTCTGCACTCACACTCATAGAGCATGGACATTTCACCATTTTGAAGTATTGATTTGCCTATCTTTCACTTGGAATTTTAAGAGAAAGCAATTCTTTTATAGGCTTCTGAGTGAAAAGTTGAAATTACTGAGAATTCAAGGGAAAAATATCTATCCACAGTACCACTGCAGATGTTGTGAGATATAACTGTACAAACAATATAAAAATTGGGAAAAAAAGCATCCAGGTCATGTTCTTGCTAGGATTTTGTTCCCTAAGCAATATTTCTTTTCTCAGTTGGAACAACTAAACAATAGGAATAATAAATTACGCATTAAGACTGCTGTAAGTTTTAATAACAAGTTAACATTAAACAATATTGCAAATCATTATATATATATGCATTGTAAATCTGTTGGTATGTGCATATAAAGTTCTTCTTAAAATATATTAATAACCAATTCTTCACCTGTTGGTATGTATCTGTGTTCTATCTCAAAACCTTTAATGTCTTTTTGTGAGTACTCAGTGAAAGTAGTCACCAAAAATAAAATGTTAGCAAAGATAAAAAAGCGTATCTTATCAAAATGGATTATGTAACAAAGCATGGATAAAATTTATGAAACCTGATTAGCTTCTGAGTGCCCATTTTTTCAGGGCCATATTAATGAAGACTTTCATAAATACTTTGTTTCTGTCAGCCCCACAGCCTCAGTCAGCCTTATTCTTCACAATAGCTAGTATTCCATTGGTTACATAATATCTTTCACTTATTTTAAAACAGAAAAGTCATTTAGAATTTAATTTTCAGATTCCTGCCAAATATATGCAGGCAATTTCACACAAAGGCAATAAAGATTATACTTTTTTACCTCTCTAGTATTTTTGATCTCTGCATCTTAAATGATGCAGTATCTTAAAATATCACAATAAATGACATTCCATGATTAGTAATTAAGCATCATAATACAAGCAAAACTTCATGTAAGCATATAATTTTTATGTAAATATATTTTAAAGATTTCATTTAAAAGCAATATAGCTTTGCTCTGCATGAAGAAAATATTGTTCAAAAAATGTATTATGCAACCACTCCATGCACTTGAAATATGCTAGTCATTTTGGAGGGATGCAAAAACCTTATTATATTATATGGTTAATTTCCCCAAAAAGAAACAAAAACTGTACATGATCCTATATATTGCTGCTGAATGACCCTGGGGAAAATTCAGTGTAAGGATTTGTGTGATTTGACACAAATATAAACTCAGAGGCTTAGTTAGCTTCAAATCAATGCTCAGCGAGAAATTTGAGGTCAGAAACATTTGTCCAAACTACACATCTCATGCAAATATGTAAACTATATTTATCACATCTTTTATATTTATACTTATGAATTATCAGCAACATGGGCTGCAAATGTACATTGGAACAAAACAGTTATCATAATACAACATAAATGTCTTGAAAAAGTGATAGATTGTCCTTAAAAATAGTAACTTGATAGCAAAAAAACCCTTAATATTAGAGCATTAAAGTTAGAAGGGCTCTTGTGCATCAAAAACACATGGAGTGAAAAATTAAAGTTAATTTATAAATTAATAAAAGAAATATGCATCGGTGAAGTTTACAGTTGTGCTGGAGGGAAATATTGCAGAAGTGGCATCATCCCTATGGGTCATAATAACAGGCCTTTTAAATTTTAATAAAATAAAGCTCAGAGGCCTATAAACAACATTCAACATTTAAGGAGTGTGGTCAATCAGATTGTGTTCCTTTTGAGAAAGCTTTCTGACGCAGTTGTTTATTCAGCGAAGCAAAATTGGTTCCTGTGTCCGTTCACAAGCCCAGCTCTGTGCGACACAGACTTCTGCCAGGCTGACTCCTGTTTGGAACCATTTCACACTAATTAGAATGAGAGAAAAGGCGGTGTTCATAAGCGCCACAGCTCTTGGCCCTTGTGTGCCGCTCTCTCTCAAAATTAACTCGGTTGTAACCCTGCATGAATAATAGCTTTGCGACAACTGTTTAGAGAAATATATTGTTAATAATTGCCATCTTGCTGTGCGTAATGCTGGGGCAAATTTTACATAACAGTGCAAGACATAATAAAAAAAAGGGTGACTGTCTGCAGCTGAAAGACAGTTTTCTGTTCAGTTTTGTTTCTCAGACCTTCCTCAAGATGATTTTGAAGAAATCACAAACAAGAAGAAAAATAGTAATAGAAAAAATCCTGTACTTTTTAAAGTATATTTAAGGTATGAATTGCCCGTGTTGATATCAATCCTTTAAGAAGAGAGAACTGTAAAAAGGAAGTTTCTTTTTTATATTGCACATACAAAGAAAAGTGCATTTTTCTTTGAAGCAAATAAATCACTAAACGGGCATCATTTAAAATTAATAAACATTGGAGATTTTGTAGCTTTTTAATAATATTTGCCTTAGAAGGCACTTATGATTATGTGTATTAGATAGACAAAATGGGAAAGGTTTGCTGAGGAACAATTTTTTTCAGAAAGAAAAATGACAGAGCAACACACCTAAGGGCTTGATTTAGCTCCTAGAAAATATCAGCCTAAGTTTTAAAAAGAAATCAAGAAGGATGTCACTTTGTGAAACAATGTATCCTATAAACATACTGGTTTCTTTTATGAAACCAGGGGTTTTTCATTTGGTTTCCTGAGATTTTGTTTGTTTGTTTGTTTTGTTTTCTAGACCATACACAGGATTCTATGCTTACTCTCTAGCCTTCTCTAACATCTTCTCTAAAAGAACAAAGATCTGTGAAAAATGGAAATAAACTGCATGACCAGATATTCTGCACGGTATCTTCCAATTAAAGTCCTATTTGTGATAAATTTATCTTCTCTTCTGCAGGGAGGTAGAAGTTTGGTTCTGATTATTAAGTCAGCGAAGACATTGAATGAGATCTAGAGTCCAAATGAAAAGTTTGCCATGGAATCTTTCATAAACTTAATCAAATAATGTTTATATGACATCCATTTTCCAGGTTTCTGGTATGCAAAGAATAAGCCTATTCTCTGCCCTCAGGTCGCAGATACTTTTTGTTTAAAAAAAAAGTATGATAACTCATTAGTGCAACCTCCTCTGGGAGCAGGAAGGAGCTCGAATCACCTGAAGGTAGAGAAAGGATGGGACGGAGTTTGAAAGAGCTTCATACAGAAAGTGAAAGTCAAGTCTTGACAGGGCAGAGAGAGGGACTCGCTTTCATAAACTGGCCGTGTAACCCACTCGGGATATGTGATCAAATAATACTATGAACCTTTAAATTCCAATAATTTATTACAGTAAAAGACACTTTGCCATTAATCTCCCTCAAAATATTCTCTCTCTCTCTCTCTCTCTCTAGCTTTAAACACAGTTGGCCCATCACTCTTGTCACTTTCTGAAGGAGTTCTGGAAGTTTTCTTTCATGAGAGCCTGAGGAAACATGACCAAAAATACAGGGAATGCCCCAACTGATTGTCACCCAACAGCAAGGTAGGCTTGTGAAGCACTGTGGTATGTCCTCATCCACCTTTAGAACTGGGCACCATGCGACTTCTTGCCCTTCCAAAGTTTGTACAACCAGGACAGGTTTGCTGTACTTTGGATTGATTCAGGAGATTGAGATTTCCATGACAATGCAGATAAATACATGAAGGGTGACTTCCAGAACTGCTTCACAAAGTGGCAAGGGTGAGAGGACAAGTGCGTTCAAAGAAAGTAGAATTAATGACCATGTGTTATTTTTCTGTAGTAACATTTTTAGTTTCAACATTCACTCTAATTTTTTTTTTCAATCACATCTTGTATACAGGCCCTCATAAATCAAAGTATCAAGTTCTTTCTTTCATACTTATGGAAGCATTGTTCACACACCCACAGATAGACTCAACCCAAGTACCCATGAAACAATGAATAATGCATGAAGAATATAATGTAATTATACACAAGGTAATACTATACAAGCATAAATATATGAAAATCTGTTATTTGTGACAACAATAATGGAAGTGAAGGGCATGTGTACATGAAATAAGGTGACACAGAAAGACAAATGTCAAATGTTCTCGTTCATATTTTGAACCAGACATTCAAGTCCCAGAATAGAAGAACAGGGTAAAGATACCACAAGGAGGGTCAAGAGGAGAGAGGAGGGAAGAGGGAAGAGGAAAATTAGGTTAATGGATAACAAAACACAGTTAAACCCAGGAAATAATTGCTGCAGCACATTGGGATGACTATAGTCCACAATAATTTATTATGTATTATAAGAATTTTAGAAATACAAATTTGAATATGCCTCCTGTATAGAAGTGATAAATGTTTAAATAGAGAAATGGCAATTATCTTCATTTAATCATATTCACTCTCTATATGTATCAAACTGCCATACTGTACCCCCAATATACATACAAAGAATATTAAACTTTTTTCCAAAAATAGATTAATTCTCTACAAATTTCATCAAATGATGATATAAGTGGACCATCTTAATCTAAATGAACTACAAATGAATAATTATATAATTGACCATGGCCCAAGAATGCAGATCCAGGTTACCCAGGTTACCTAAGGAGCCACATTTCAATGCTTTAGCAGTTTCATGAAGTATTTATAATAAAAGACGGGAAGAAAGTCTTAAATCAAAGCAGTTATAGGGGGAGGAGCCAAGGTGGCGATGGAATAACAGCTTCAGGAAAGTTTGCTTCCAAGGAAATGGAACAGCTGGAGTACCGCAATCCAGAAATGAGAGGTGAAGCCAAAGGTGACCAGTTACAGGCTGGGGAGGGCCCAAATGGTGAGGGGTTTTCCTCACCCCTCCTCAAAAGACTTGGGGGCAATAGAGGACCTCTGTAATGCGCTTTCAAGTGCACCTTAGAACAAGGGATCTGGAGATCTTAACACCCTCCGGCACTGGGAACTGGAACAAATGGGAGAAATTGGCTGCCGTCTTCTGCGAGGAGGGCACAAGGGTGCTGTGGAGTCAGACAACAGGGGCTCCAAAAAACACACAGCTGGAGATATAAGTGAGAAAGAAAGGGAGCGCCTATGCACCCCCCACATAGATGCATACCATAGAGCCCTGGGGGCTAGGAAAGAGAACTACAGGGGGCCACGGGGCGGGCAAAATCTGAAGGCCAGCAGCGCCACTGGGAGAACAAGCAATACAAACCCAGACATTCTCTCAGGCCCAGAGGCAAGGGAATCAGGGACCCACCCACCACCTCCTGCCCTCTAGGGACGCTGAGAGGCCACGCCCACAGAAAAGGATTGGGGAAAAAAAGGGACTTGAAACACTGCAAGCTGTCACTGAAGTGAACCTCCTCGGGACCGGCAGCTCAGCCCTCCGTGAGAAACAAAGCATGACTGGGGAAGGTAACAAAGGCGCTGACTTTAGCACAGGCCCCAGACAACAGAATCAGGGACCTGCCTCCCATGCCCAGGTCCAGCCCGCAGGGACAAGAGAGGTCACACCCGCAGAGACAGTGAGGAGAAATGGCTTTTAAACAACCACCACCACCGCCACAATAAAAAGGACAGCAGGCGGCAGCAGGGAGTCTGCGCAGGACTGGGAGCCACAGCGTCGGGATCCAAGGCAGAGGAGAAGGGCATCGCCCCATGCGTTCCCATCCGTATGAACCTGCGGCCACGCAGGGCAAAGCAAAACCAAACCCCAGCTTTGAGCTTCGCGGGGTAGGTGGACGGAAAGAAGAATAGAGACTCACGCCTCACACACAGCAGACCTCTAAGAAAGGAACAGGATCCCGCGAGGAGAGAGGGGAGCTGCTGTGGAAGACAGGGATGGGAAGATAGGGATGCTCTGGGCACGTGTCCCTCTGAGCCCAGTGTCCCTGCTTGGCAGTTCATATCCACACCGCCCCGCACAAACAAACCAGCGTGACTCGCTGGAAGGCGAGAGGGTGGCAGGCCGGACAGCTTCAACCTCAGAGGAAAAAAACTCTTTAAAGCAGACCAATGAGGCTGGAGGAAAGGCTCAGCAGTTAAAGTGCTTGCTAAGCGAAAGCTAAATCAAGAGCCCAGCACCACATAAACTGGGCTTGGTGGTGCACGTCTGTAAGCCCAGCACTTAGGATGGCTAATCTGGAATAGGTGTGCTGTAACAAGAAACCCCTCGTCAGTAACTTAGACAGCATATCACATAGCCAAAGACCAACATTCCACTACCAGAGAACAGAGACCCCTCAAAGATCGACCACAGCAAGCCAAAGGGACACTCAACAGCAAGATGAGAAAACGTGGGAGCAAGATATGACAGAAAGCCCCAGCTCACCAAGGGAGACCAGATAGAACCAGAGGAAGAGTGAAAGTTCCTACACTTCAAAATAATAATAATAACCTGCTGGAAGAACACAAGACAGACTCAGATAACAACCTACACAAGATACTTAAAGAGTTTTTAAAAGATTTAATCAAATAACTTAAGGAAAAAACAAATGCAAAACTAGCAGAACCATAGAAGTCAATACAGGAACTAAATGACAAATTCACTAAAGAATTCCAAAATATATGAAAATCTATAGGAAGAGCATCAGGAAATGCAGACCTCTGTGGGAACAGAATGACCCATAATGAGGAGGAACTTCTGATTTAGAAGACAAGACAGAAATAATGGTCCAGACTTTTAACAACCATCAAATACATTTCCTGACCAAGGGAGAATTACTTTTGTCAGGGACTGGAGCTGTATTTGGAGGTTGGCTGGGATGACAAGCCACAATGATTATGGGGGAAGTGGCAATGCAATAGATTATAGAAGACTCAAAGAAACTTAATCTCAGAATATCAGGAATATAAGAAAAATGGAAATCCATAATAATGGACTAGGAAAACTATTCACAGACGTCATAAGAGAAAACTTCCCATCTTAGTTACTTTTTCGTTGCTGTGACTCAATGCCCGACACCCACAAACTCAGGAAAGGAAAAGTTTATTTTGGCTCACAGTCTCGAAGGTCACAGTCCATTCAGGGGTGGCTGGCAGCAATCGAAGTACATGGCAGAGAGAGAGGCGGAGGCAGCTTCCCCGGACACACAGGAAGATAAGCTGAGGCTAGTTGAGACTAGTCCCAGTCCTCCAGGAAGGCAGGTGCAGCTTATATACCCTTTCAGGTCTCCGCCCACTAATTAGTCCTTCCTGCATCCAGGTGTGGCCACTGCACAGCGTTAATCCTAACTTAACTGCAACCCACCCCTCCAGACCAGACCCCAATCCACCAACATCACATGGTTCCATTAAAATACGTGAGGCTTTTGGGGGACACTCCAGATCCTAAGCACAACAGTTCCCATACACAGAAAATGAAACAGACATACAAGTGACAGGAACATACCATACCATAGATATGAACAAAAAGAAGCTTCCCTAGATATATTATAATAAACTCCACTGATACACAAAGCAAAGAGAGAATCCTAGAGGCTATAATAGGTAGCAAGTTGCATATCAAGGCATATCAAGTTGCATATTAGCGTAACAGCAGACTTCTCAACACAAATTCTAAGGGCCAGAAGAGCTGGGAGTGAAATCCTCAAAGCCCTAAAAGGCGTTAGCTGTCAATCAAGATTCCTGTACCCAGCAAAGATATTATTTAAAATTGACATTTAAATAAAAAACTTTTCATGACAATGAAACCTTGAAGAAATTTACGACAAACAAACCAGCACTACAGAAAATTCTTGACAGTCTTCTGGGTAGGGAAACAAGGAATAACCACAACAAACAACGCTGTGGCAGGCTTACCCCCCATAGAAAGAAAAAGTAAGCCAAAAATTCATAGGATGGCAAAATGGCAGGACATAAAATTCACATATCAATTATATTCCTAAATGTCAATGGTCTTAATAATCAGTCAAAAGACATAGATCAGCTAACTGAATTAAAATTGATTGCAAGAGATTCATTTCAAGCATAGAGGTAAACATAGACTCAAATGAAAGGTTAGAGTTCTAAATTTCTCTCAGCTGGGAGACAAAACAAAATAAAACAAAACAAAACAAAACCAACAAAAAACAAACAAAAAAGCCAGAGTTTTAATTTTCCCTGCTGACAAAGTAGACTTTAAACCAAAGCTGGTCAAAAGGGACAAGGAAGGTCTCTTCATGCTCGTTAGGGGAACAATGCAGGAAGAAGAATTAACAATCATAAACATTTTTCCACGAATATTAGTGCACCTAACTACGTAAAATAAAAACTATTTAGACTTAAAAAACAGATAAACTTCGATTCTATAACAGTGAGAGACTTTAATACCCAACTCTCCCAAGAAGACAGATCAACTAGACAAAAAATCAACACAGAAATACAAATCTGAACTACACTATTAAAGAAATAGATCTGACAGACATATACAGAGTTTTTAATCTAACAATAACAGAATACATATCGTTCTCAGATACCCTTGGAACATTCTCCAAATAGGCCACTTTTAGGCCACAAAGCAAGCCCAAACTAATACAAGAAAATTGATATGATCCCATGTGTTCTGTCAGATCATAATGGAATAAAACTAGAAATCAAATACAATACAAAAAAGAGATACTACTATTTAAAGAAATGAAAACTAAATAGTATTCTTTTTAAAAATGGGGTTGCAGAAGAAATCAAGGAAAAAATTTAAAAAGTTCATAGAGACAAGTGATGATGGTAGTACAATACCACACAGCCTCTGGGAAATGAACAAGGCAGTGCCAGGAGAAAAATTCATTTCCATAAATGAATACATAAAAAGACCTGAGCAAGCCCGAAAAGATAATCTAACCGTGCAGCACAGGACCTTAGATTAACAGGAATAGGCCAACACAAGAGCTAATAGAAGGAAAGAAATTATTAAAATAAGAGCAGAAATTAATTAAATAGAAACTAAGAAAACAATATGAAAATAAATGAAGGAAAATGTTGGGTTTTTTTGAAAAGATAAATAAGACTGATAAACCCTTTGCTAAACTCACAATTACAAGGAGAGAGAAAGCCTACATCAATACAGTTACAAATGAAAAAGATAAAATTACAACAGATAACATCCAAAGGATTATAAGAGGTTATTTTGAAAATATTTACTTCAATAAATCCAAAAAAATTAAAAGCTCTAGAAGAAATGGATGAGTCACATACCAGCCTCCAGAATTGAAAGAAGAAGAAATAAAACATCTGAATAGGCCCATATCTACCTGCAAAATCAAAGAAAAGCCTAGGGCCTAAGAAAAGCCCAGGACCAAAAAGATTTTCAGCAGAATTCTATAAAAAATTCAGGGAAGATCTAATGCCAACACTCACCAAACTTTTTTAAAGAAATTGAATAGGAAGGAAAATTGTCAAAACAGTTTCTCCAAAAAACATAACTTTCATTCCAAAACCAAAGAAAGATTCCCCCTGACCCCACCAAGAAAAACAAAACAAAACAAAACAAAAAAAAACTTCAGGCTAATACACCCAGAAAACACTGATGCAAAAATAGGCAATTAAATTTTTGCCAACAGAATGCAGCAAATCATAAAGAAGATTGTACAACAAAACCAAGTGGTTTTCATTCCAGAGATGTGGAAATGATTCACATACACAAATCAATAAATGTAATGTACCACATTAATAGATGCAAAGATAAAAATCAAAGATGTATTTCAATAGATGCAGAAAAAGCATTTTACCGAACCCAACATGCATTTATGATAAAGACTCTTAAGGAAATAGGAATAGAGGGACCTTAGCACAACATGATCCAAGCTCTTTACGCCAGTCCCTCTGCCGACATAATCCTAAATCGAAAAAGACTGAAAGCATTCACAATAAATTCAGAAACAACAGAAGGATGCCCCCCCCCACCCAGTAACCTTTATTATTCAGTGTAGTGCTTGAAAATTTGGTAAGAGCCATCAGGCAAGAGAAAGGAATAAAAGGAATACAAATCAAATGAGAAGAAGTAAAAATATTTGTATTTGCAGATGACATCATGCACTCCATAGAAGACTCAAAAAATTTCGCCCAAAGACTCTTAGAGTTAATAAATAAATTTGGCAAATAGCAGGCTACAAAATCAATAAAATTTCTGTACGTGAATAATGAATCCAAAGAGAAAGAAATTTAAAAAAACCTTCACAATAGCAACGAAGAAAGAGAAGACTTAGGAATAAACCTCACCAAAGAAGTAAAAACTTATACAAAGAAAACTACTAAACCCTGAAGAGAGAGATGGGACTTTCAAAAATGGAAAGACAAAAACATCCCATGTTCCTGGATAAGAAAAACTAATATTGTCAAAATGGCCATACTCCTAAAGCTACTACACAGATTCAATACAATACCTATTAGAATACCAGCTACATTCTTCAGAGAACTGGAAGAAACAACTTCAAAATTTATATGGACCCAGAAAAAAAAAACAATTTCTAAAGCAATTCTAAATAACTAGAGCAAAGCTGGAGGAATTACAATTTCAGACTTCAAAAAACACTACAAAGCAGCACTGAATAAATCTTCATGATACTGGAGACAGGAGGATCAGTGGAGCAGAACGGAGGATACTCAAACAAACCCAAATATCCTCATTCACCTGATCTTTGCCAAAGGGTCCAAAACAATCCACTGGAGAAAAATGATGCTGGTAAAATTGAATAACCACACACTAAATTCAGATCTGTCATCACAAACTAAAATCAGATCAAAATGGATCAAAGAACTGGACATCAAAACAGGAACACTAAATCTGGATTTAAAAAAATAGATTAAACCTTAGAAGACATAGGGACAAAAAAGAAATTTCTGAACAGATTGCCAGTTTCTTAAGAAATGGAACTACATTAAACTAAAAAGCTTTTGCACAGCGAAAGAACAGAGTGCATGAGTATCTTCACCAAAGATTTCAGACAAAGGTTTATTATCTAGAATTTACAAAGAACTCATAAAAGTAAAACCCCTAAAATAAATGATACCATCAAGAAGTGAGCAGCTGAAAAAAAAATCTTTTCAGAAGAAGTACATATGGCAAACAAACATATGAAAAAGTGTTTTCCACCACTGGCCATCAGAGAGATGAAAATAAAAACAATGCTGAGAATGGCCTACATCAAGAACTCAAAAGAAAACAATTGTTGGTGAGAATGTGAAAGAAAAGAAACCCTTCTCCACTGCTGGCAGGAATACAATCTGGTTCAACCATTATGGAAAATGGCCTAGAGATTCCCTAGAAAGCTGAGAATAGAAATCCCATTAGATCCAATGTCTGCTTTACTGGGCAGGTACCCAAAATACATAAAAATCAGCATAGCAAAAAAACATGTGTGTCTTAGTTATTTTTCATTGCTGTGACTCAATACCCAACACCCACAAACTCAGGAAAGGAAAGGTTTATTTTAGCTCACCGTTTCAAAGGTTACAGTCCATTCAGGGGTGGCCAGCAACAATTGAAGTACATGGCAGAGAGAGAGGTGGAGGCAGCTTCCCGGACAAACAGGAAGACAAACTGAGGCTAGTTGAGACTACTCCCAGTCCTCCAGGAAGGCAGGTCCAGCTTATGTATCCTTTCAGGTCTCCGCCCAGTAACCAGTCCTTCCTGCATCCAGGTGTGGCCACTACACACCATTAATACTCACTTAACTGCAATCCACCCCTCCAGGCCAGACCCCAATCCACCAACATCACATGGTTCTATTAAAATACGTGAGACTTTTGGGAGACACTCCAGATCCTAACCACAACAATATGCATATCCATGCTTATAGCAGCACAATTCATAATAGCCATACCTGACTATCAACAGAGGGATGATTAAAAAGATATGGTACCTATACAAAATGGAATACTACACAGCCACAAAGAAAGATATGAAATATTTGTATGAAAATGGGACCACCTTGAGTCAATATGCTCAGTGAAATGGACCAAACACAAATAACTGACTCCAGACTGCTATCTCTCATAAAAATCACCAAAATATTGGCATAAATAGGCCCCCCAAACAGCTGACAGAGTGGAATGAGGAGCAATGAACTCCCAGGAAAGATATGAATATCCGAAAAATCGGGTAGGGGCATCGATGGATATTGATTCCCCACACCTCATGTCTTCAATATATTATAGAATTTGGAATTCATGTATATATGTAAAATTTTACAAAATCAAAGCACTTTTTAAAAATGTTGGTGGAAGCCTCACATAGGTGGGCTACTTGAAAAGCGAAAAATGTTCTGCTCCAGCCTCTGGTGCTGTCTGATGATGTTCTATCTCTGCAGTTAGTGGACACTGGCAGTCTGCTCATACGTTTCAAAAGGGTTACTTGGTAATCATGGGAATGTTATGTCAGACTCCCAAGAGAATGGCGATGTGACCATAAAAGCAGCTAACAAGCCCAAGATAATTTGACTGTGCAGCATGAGCATTCTCTAAAATCTAATCAGTTTCCTTTCATGATTCTTAATGCAGATGTGGCAGCTTTTTCTGAGAACTTCTATCCACAGATTCTAGTGTTTAACCATGACTGAGAGCAGGTTGGCCATAGTTGCTATATGCCCAACCTAAAAACATGTCGGGAGAAAATCTTCTCGTTTGCAATAACACATCCACAAATGTTTTCGATACATAGAAAAGGAATAGCTTGAATGTAAATGCACTGAATTTTTACTCTTTTCCATGAAATTAATAGTTCAAATAGTGTATTTCCAGTAAATATTGACTCAAAATTAATAGTATTCAAAAGAACTTTGACAAACAACTTTAAAATAAATGTTTCCTATTTCCAAGTTTTATCTAAATGGCAATTACATTGGCACAGTTTTTGTGTTGATGGAATTCAACCCAATTACGTGTTCCTGTTAGAAAGCAGGGCAGTGGGCCAAATTATGAAAGACTGGCTGGATTCCAAAATTATTGATAACTGAGATTTTTCTTTCAAGGTCAGACACATACATGTAGAAGGGACCAAGTTAGGGCAGTAATTGAGGTTCATTAACAGAGATTTGCAAATTTAAGGCAAAAAAAAAAACCCTTATCCTAACCTTAAGCCTCAGAAATGCATAGCACACTTACAAAAAACTAGGTCACAGCTCTTTAAGAGAAATCTATAGGTTTTCCTGCCATTTTAACAATTCCCTAACAATCCCATTCTTAGACTAACAAAAAAGAAATGTATGGAAAAGTACTGGAAGGCAGGTCAGTACATTTTGATACATTCAAGCTCTTACCAGTTGCTGGCTAAAAAGATTGACATTAGTTAGTATTCAAATAGTTAAAGACATTCTTAAACGTTTAGTGAAGAAAGAGGACTTACTAGAGTCTGAGTATGCAAACTCTAAAGGTAAAATGACTAAATTCGAATTTTAATCTGCCATTATTCCTAACTACACTTGGTCAGGTAGGTAGTGATAAAGTCTTATTAATTTTCCCTATAAATGCATCTGCTATGGTATTTACTCTCTTTGCATCTCTCTATACTTGTGTCTGCCTTTCTGTCTATCCCTGTGTGTGTGTGTGTGTGTGTGTGTGTCTGTGTGTGTGTGTGTGTAGGTATATATGCATCTGTGTGTCTGTGTGTCTGTGTGTGTATGTATTTTCAGGAAAAATAATAGATTTGTTATTAAACTTGTTTTTGGCAAACTTCATAAAAATGTGATTAAGAATGTACATAGTGCCATCCTCAAAGTAACAAAAAAAATAACTTTATTAAAAATCTACCAATGGTACAATTTATGTCATGGCTAAGAAAAACATTGCATTTTGACCTTATAAAATATAGTTAAAGACTATAATTTATTAGTGCAAAGTTTGGATGAATACTTTTCCTTTTGATATATGGCTTTATAATGAGTACATATGGAAATCTTATCGTTTGTTTTCAATATCATACAGAAAAAATATTTGATATTCTTTCAAATAATTAAATTATAAGTGGACATTTCTTTAAAATAATTATAAAAATGTAATTTAAATATTACATTTGTTTAAATATGCATAAAATCAAAATAGAATTTCCAGACGAACTCTTGTTGGACCAAGAATATGTAAATTTACAACATTTCACTCCTAGTTAATGATGGGTCTCGAGTGGACTCAAACATTTTGCTCAGATAATTGAACTTTTGTCTTTACAATTCCCATTGTAGTTAATAACTTTTAAAAAATTGTATTTTAACTCTTCTATTTATTTCCACAAAATTATAAACCTTAGAAGACTTGCTTTATTACCATTAAATTTTTGTAGAATAAAAACAGCAGAATACAACTTCAGACTTACCATATTACTTTAGAATATGGCATAAAAATCAGATTTATATATTATATTAAATATAATTATTTTCTAGTCTTTTTTGAGTTAAGATATTAAAGAAAATCACTATATTAATGATGCCACAATTATTTGCTTCTATTCATTTGTACGAAAATACAAGAAATATTTTATTGGACATAATAAATCACTCTTGCTAGAATCTAAGAAACAATATCAAGTTTTTAAAACCTAAGACAGTGACTGACAAAAGGTTTGGTCAAACCTCAACAAAGATGCTGATGATTAAAAAGACAATAGAAAAATAAAAAGTGGCTTCATCTTCTTAATTTCAATCTAACTTTACTTGTAATATTTTAAAGATACTATCAAGATACCCACAATTGTTTTCACGACAAAGAAATCAATTATATTGCAATTAATGAATTCCCTTTCGACTAGTAAAACTCTGGAAAGAACAGTGTGTCAGATTTTTTCAAAATAAAGTGAATTCAAATAGCACATGAGTTTTTTTCTCATTTTTACTTTTTTAACATTTTATTAATAGTTTAAGACTCAATTTTCTAACCCTGTATGTATTTTCTTTGCATCCTGAAGGGACTTTCCCGATACAATCTTAGATAACGCCATCTCATTGCATGTGGCTTGAATGACTTACTTTTTACATTTTATTTCACTCAAATTTAGCATGTTAGTCCTCAATATTTTTTTAAAAGTGAGAATGGAATCAATTTATTTTTCAGGAACTTACTATTGCTTCAAAAAATAAAAATATCAAAAAAAATCAAAAATCAAAAAATAATTTCCATTGCTTTTAGACATAGTTTGTCTCTGTTAACATAATATGTCTCTGTGAAAAGCCAATGAATGAATTTAAACACAGTGATAGGATGTGTCATTTGCCCTTTCCTGGGAGGCTAAATGAGGGTGTCCAGGAGCAACCACTGACAGCAATAGCTGCTTAGCTCAGAGTATCTGCCCAGAACTTTAAAAATATTCCTAATGATGATGGTAGGTAGCATCATAGCACACATAACTCCAGCGTTTCCCAAATTTAAGGAGTAAATATATTACATTGAGAGGTAAACCCAAATTAATCCTTGCTTTATATCAAGTTTGGTGGATTGCTGCTCTCTGTGTCACAGCTCTGTTCTGAGTGGAAGTAGCAGCTCAGAGGTACTGATGGTCCACTTGAAGGACCCTCATATTAGTAGACGGCCTGTGATTGGTGATGATGGTAAACTCCATGGTTTCCTATGCAATTTATTTCTATCCTATGTAAGTAATCCATCACAGTGCCAATAAATCAAAGTCTTATAACCATTAAATCCAGTCCTCACTATGAATATGGACACATCCACATAATTTCATATTACCACTAAATAAATGGTCTGAAGTATATAAGCCATAATGAAGGAATATCTCCACCTTTTTGACAAAGTAGATAAACACGTTCTCTCAGGTTTTTCAGTATTATTCTGATTTAATTCTCATTTCAATATTTTATTCATGTTACAATTCCATTGCATCTATACTCTGTAAATTTTGTCAACATCTCTATGAAATCATGAACAAGATCTATATACTAAACCTACAAATCTAAATGGAAAATGAAAATTGTTTATTTTAAAAATAGCATAATCTTGGACTTATAAAAAGAACCAACATTTGAATTCTAATCCAACCCTGTAGTTCACAAAATACTAAGCCAATATATGTTAGATATCTATATATTTTCAAATAGAAACTGTCGAAGACTAGTAATTTGTTCCTATGGTCCTTTTCATAAGAATCACATAAAAATTGGATCAATTATTTTTTGCTAACTCTATCAAATGCCTTGTCTGAGCTAATTATTCCCATCCCTTTACTGCACATTAGTTCATTATATTATTTGAAATCCCGTTTCTGCCACAGAAATTATTTTAAGGCCACTATTTCCCATTCTTTCTTGGCTGAATACATTTTTCTCAGAATAAAAGTCATAGAAAAAAGTCCTTGGCTGCATAAAAGTCCTTTGTTGGTGCTTTTGAACTCCCTGGTCGCACACTACAAAGAGTCCAGCGCTCTGACTCTCACCCCTGTAGAACAGAAACGGGGCCTTTTGTGGATCTTGATATACAGGATACATTACTGAGTGCCTTTAAAAGCTTTGTGAGCCTTGATGGAAATCAGAGGTGAAAATGACAGTTCAAATGTCTAGCCTGGGTTTAAAAGATCCACGGTAATACATTTTTCTTCATAACAGATGCAGATAAAATAGTGAGAGTTGTTCTACCAGTAAAAGCAGGCTCAGACTCACGGTCACCACACTTTGTACTCCCTAAGCCATAGCCCCGTGGACTCGGCGAGCTGACCCACCCGGGAGAGGTGCTGTGAGAAGCAAGGAAATATTATCGTCCTCATCAAGATTTGGATCACCAGTGCCTTTAAATTCAGAAGCAAATTTTGGATTAAAGTAATCTATTTAACAGTTACCATTTAAACATGGTTACCGTAGTCGTCACAATCGTGAAGACATTTGAATTATCAGAGTTTAAATCAGCTAGTGCTTGGGGTCAACATAGCAGACCTCGAAAAGTCAGTTTTATCGAAAATAAAATTTGTTTGGAATTGTACGCATTGAGATTTGTTCAATGAAACAGAGGCCCAAAGGTGTTATGGTAATCAAGAAAGCGTCTTACGGCTTACACTTTTAACAAAACACGGACCAAAGACGAGATAACAATGTGTAGAACCAAAAAGGCAGAAGAAAGAGAGAGGATCAATAATTATTCCAACTGCAGTCCTGCCAGGAGTCAACACAGCAGAGTTTATGGGAAATACGAGGATCTAAGCACATCGAGCTTTTAAAATTGAACTAATTGAACTGTTTATTGTTGAGCAATGAACTAAAAACCAACCAAACAAAAAAAGGCGCTCACTGAAAAGTTGTAAAAGCCCATGTACATTGTCTGAATGTGGACACCACTGCCAGCACCCCAAGGCAAGCATCTATGAGTGGGTGGAAGGCCCTTCACAATCAGCTGGACCATCAAATTAGAAGAAGCAGAGTAGAGAAATCTGAGATCAAACTGGGACCCCTGGGGACTTTGGTACCTGCCCCTCTCTCTAGATACCACACCACGCTTGGGAACAGCCTTATTTTACTCAACCTGTCACATTTTATACTATTTTCTCTTTTAGCCAATTCTAACTCGCAGATGTGCAGGGATAGTTATCAAAAACACAGCTTCTAGTTTAAGGAAATGGAAAACTAGTGCAACTTTCCCAAGGGTTTTGTTTTCAATGAATATACAAATTACTGTACTATTTAAACTACACATTGATATAGTCAGAAAATGAAAATCAAGTCTCCTGTATCCTTTCTGGATGAAGTTGCGGATCATTTGACAAAGCAAAGGAAATCAAAGATTTATTCATAGTGTGTCTTGTGAAAGAGGGCTACAGACATCGACAACGTTGCACTCTGGGAACACGTCTTTGCTAGAGTACTAAAAACAACTTACCATAAAAAAACATTTGGTCTGTGTTCATAGGTACAGTATGCAGAGAGTTTATCATTTCAAAACTCTTTATATTTTATAAACATCTATGCAGAAGTTAAAACAAGTTAACTACCAAAAATTAATCTTGCTTTTTAAGTATGGTTTCTACTAGTGATAGAGTTATGTTTTAAAAATATAAGAACTAATTCAATACGGAATTTGTTCTCTTTCTTTCAATAAAATGCGAAAAGATAACTTCATGTTTACCCACACAGTTTGCATTCTACTTTAAGAGTGACGTGAGTCCTGTGTGCTTGGAACATATAAATGGAATGATGTGTGGTTTGTAAACTATTTTCTCTTCTTGCTAGTCATGTTTTAAGAATAACTTATCTTTCCTGATTCTTGATTCCAACAGCATACACCCCTATTACTAAAAGCTGAGTCACAGCCTGCACTGTCAGAACCACAGAGCTCTAACGTCTTCCCTACCTTCATACTTCTGCTAGTCTTCCCTAGGAATTCAATATTTCTTGAGATATTTAAATATATTTGCAGTGGAAACACATCTATCTAGTTAAGCTACATCAAAACTTAAAAATCTTATCAGCTGCTCAAAAGAGCCCCTAAACTGTCTTCAACCTTGATAACTCATAAAATAATATCATTATCCTGGTATTCAATACTAACAATTTTTCCTATTTCTGATCTCTATGTAAATAGAGTCTCAAAATGTGGATTCTTTTGTATCTAGCTTCTTTTATTTAACAGCATGCTTGTTATTCTACCAATCATTGAAAGATGCTTGAGTATTTTCCATTGTTAGTCAATTAGAAATAATATTTCTATGGACATATATATGGACATATGATATATATATATATATATATATATATATATATATATATATGTGTGTGATTAATATTTTCAACAGATATAATATTATAAATGAAATCACTAAATTATCAGGTTATTAGGGATTACCAGGTTATTAGATATTGATAGATACACTTTTAGACAACATCAGAATTTTCTTTCAAAATAATTGAGTAAATGTACATGAATCCCACAGTGCAAATTAAAATTCAGATTATTTGACACTCACCTGATTGTTTTTTGTCTCTATTTTCTTTTCTTTTTGTCTTTGTATCAAAGTATCTATCTATGTTTTATGTTGCATATATGTGTATGTATGTATGTATGTATTTTTTATTTATTTTGCAGTATTATGAATTCAACCTCAGGATTATACTATTGAATCACATCCACAGATCTTAATTTGTTCTTTTTATTTACTTATTCTTGTGGACATGCATGATATTTCAGTATGGTTTTTCAGTCTAATTGCTTGACATTATGTTGAACTTAAAATATATTCTATGCCTTGTCAAGATCAAAGATTCAACAGATCGAGCTTTATGCCATTGACTTGTATGACAGCAATTTACTGATGAAGTGTCCTGGCAGAAATCATTGAGGAAGAGTTAGATCCAATAAAAGGATGGGAGGAAAACAATTTCAGGTGGAATTCTAAGGTACATTTTATACTGAAGCCCCCAAATCTTAAGATTTCCATTTATCATTTTTCTTTAGATTATTACAGTAGTATGAACAGCAATAATAATCATTCTGTTCAGAAAGTTTTGGAGTACATACTGAAGGTCATGAAGACACTCTGGTTTTCTTCTGAAATGTTGTGGATTTAAATATATATTATAATTGAAACTTACTTTTTTGAGACAGGTCTCACTTTGCAGCCGAGGCTGGCCTCGGGCTCAAGGCAATCCTCCTGTCTCAGCCTCCAGAGTACTGGGATTACGAAACTTACTTTTGTGTATGGGGTGAAGTAGATATCAAGGTAATCAGTGTGATTCAGGATCATACACTGAAGATATTTTTCCTTTCATTGTTTCCATTTTCAAAGTTCTCAAGTGTTATTAATTCTCTCTTTCTAATTATGCCATTACATCATAAGCAAATTGCAGATAAGCATTTTAGAAACCATGCTACTACTGCATGACAATTTTCTCAACAGAAGACACTGTCTTATGTAGTATGTGATTCTTGGAACAGCATAAAGAATTGTGAGAATAACTTATGAAACGATAGTTCCGCCAAAGTTGTATTTTGGCTTGAAATCTTCTATGTTTAATTGATTGCTCAATCTTAAGGACTTCCTAAAAATGAATCTCATAACCTTCTACCTAGAATAAAGACATTTATTTTTTAGATCTCGTCCTTCTTTCTCACATTACTTCACAAGGATTAATACCCTGTGCTGCCAGGTTGCACATCTGTGAGTTCTCAGCTGTCCCTGAACATCTGTCTCATGGGACAGCCCTTAGTCAAGAGAGGCGATTCTTGAAAGAGGGGAGAGCTGTCATTTTCCACTGTTTTTCACTACTTGGGACCTGCGTGAAGTTGCCACGGTAGTATTGCTGAGTAGGAGGGCAGAAAAGATTAGATTTGATGTTGTGCCCAAGAGGTTGCCATTACCTTACACAACTACACACAAACACATACTCGCAGTTTCTTTTGAGACTGTTGAAAGGCAAGGACGGTTATTCCAACTTCTGCATTTTGTTATTCGAAGATACATTTTTTTTTCCCAAAAGTAAAAGCAAACAAAAAACTTCAAAACATTCACATTCTTTTAAGTGTCTGGCACTTAGAAACTTATTTCAGGCTTCAAGAATATTGCTTCCGCTTTTCATTCCGAAAGTCTGCTTGAAAGTTTGTTCTTTACTTGATCTTTCAGTCCTGGGGGTGATTCTCAGAGCGTGGTTTTGAATGGATGAGGAGACTGGGAATGAATGAAAATGGCATGTAACTTAAAATGCGGATGCCACACTGCTGTGGTAGGCTTACTAATGGTTTGGCATTTTCTAATGCCTCATATTGAATAAGAGATAGACGTCTGTAATAAAGCCTAGCACAGAACATTAGAGATGAAACCTTAATATCATGTGGCTCTTGATTCGGTTGAGTTCTATGTGAGGCACAAGTCATGGTTTTGATTTACTACCAAAGTGAGCTTCTGATCATAGGTGAAACTCACTCCTCAAAATAATCTAAGCTACCTTAGAGAAGGCGACAGCCCTCATCTCCAGATTCTCCTCTAAAATATTCTTTAAACATTTATTTATTGATTGAATAGTGGATTGAATAGATAATAAGATCTGTTTACTGATTTTTCAAAACCTAAAGCATACTTTTTGAGATCCCTTACTTCATTTGGCAAAGTCTCTCGTGTTACAATCTTGTCTACGTAAGAGTCACTTTGCCTTATTGTCTGGCTGGTCTTGGGTTTTGCTAACCTGACACTATTCATTTTCAATTACTGGCTTCTTAAAATAGAAAAAGAACAGATTTGGAAATATGGGTCTAAATTTACTAAGCAAGAAATGTCAGCTGACAGAATAGGGAAAAGTTAGCATTCCTACTTCGCTAAAATTAAATTTTCCGTTGCTATTTAATAGAACACAATGGGTTCAATTTTTTGGTTTTCTTTTTAGCATGTTTACATAAAATTTTCCTATGTGATTCAGCGTTTTCTGGAATACACAATCCTCTCCTCTTGGCCTCCAAAGTGCAGGGATTATAGATGTGTATCACCACCCCCACCTGGGCTCGCATCTTCATGCAAAGCCAAACAGGGCAATCAGGAGGCATAAGAATGTAGAAAGATTTATGATGTGCAGCAGTTAAGGAAAACAGGGATAACAGGTGCTACTTCTAAAACAGTGCTTTCTATTAGCCTGGGATCATTATTCAGGAAATCCACACATCAAGTGTGTCTGCCTTAGCTCCACCCCACAGTTTTTTGCTCTCAATATTTTAGTGAAAAAAAAATTGCCTTTGGCATATATATATATATATATATATATATATATATATATATATATATATATAAAATGCATAAACACACACATACACACAATGTATGTAAATAATAAATGCTTCTTTTTAAATTTTTCATTACAACATCTTTTTAAATGAGGGCAAAATTAGCTACCCAAGGTTGAATATATCTGTAAATACTCACTTAAGAAAGCAAGCACCTCAGAGACAGGCATGTTCTTGAGCAGACTCAATTTAAGGCCATACAAGAAAGAAAGATAATAGACCCATTTTTGTGCATGGTCAACTCAAAATGTTATGGTATGTGTTCAGAAAATATTGCTATAAGTGAGCAACGCGATATTATACAGGAGAAGCAGCACCTTTACTGGAAAGTTTAGATGTCCATTGTTAGCTGGCAACTGAGAGTAGGCTCATGCCCCAGAGAAGGGTGGGGCTGCGGGGAAAGAGGAAAGCAACACAAGTATGGGAAGGATTACAAGAACACGACGAAGAGGTTAAGAATAACTGAAAGTAGATTAACTGAACAAGAAAAATAGTGGCCAGCAATCTAGCAGTGATTGCGGGAATTTCCAACAGGAGTCTGGGAAAAGGATGTCAGTGGAGAGTGCGTCACAGGGTCACTGAGGCAGACGTGCAAGAAAAAATGGCGGGGCAAAGAGGACGAGGGGGAAAACCTGCAACGGTGGAACTCTCATCACTTAAATATAAGCTGGTCAGTCAACCAAAGACTTGGGAAACACCGACACTTGTTCACACGCTCATTTAAAACTGTGACAAGCCAGATTTATTCTCGGTTTCTAAAAGAACAAGTTAAGTGGCTCAGTGACCTATGCCAATTCTCAGCAAGTTTCTACAAAGCCTTTAGGTGAAACGAAACAGGAGAGAAGTCTGAAAGTGCATTAATTCAGGAGTTTGCCCCAGAAGGTGTCTGCCTATGTTAGCGTCCAAACAGCTTCTGGCTTTAGGATGGATGACTCAGGAAGAAAAGGAAACGAAAGTGCGGATTCCCGAGTGAATACTGAAGAGAGAATGAATGGAACTCAGAAGGAAGACGCTAATGGCCATACCCGAGTTCTCATTTTATCTTCATTCAAAAGTTGTAACGGATGGCTTTATGGCTTTAGCTTTGCTGGAAGCTTGCAACATGATCAGGCCTGCCCTGTGTGCTTTGGCTAGTCGTTCGTGCACTGTGAAAAATGCACGAGGTAGAGCCGCTCAGTCCACGTCTTGGCACATGTTAGTTCCAGATGTCTCTTTGAGTCTACACCAGGTGTGTCCAACCCGCAGACCAGGAGTTGAACAGACCTGTTATTAAAAATATTTAAAGATGAAGAAAAGCTTGTACTTATATACATTAACTTCATCATATATTTATGTGGGCTTCAAGATAATGCTTCACTCAATGTAGCCCAGGCAAGTCAACGTGTGGGTATATCTGCTTTAGACTGCACATTCACATCATGTCGGCATGAGAAAATGTACCTCCAAGCTGCCGGAATTCCTAACCACAACTTATAATTATGATCTGATACACTGTTGTTCTTGAAAGATGACGAGTGATATATCTGCTTGTAGGCTGTAGAAACAGAAATCCAAGCAAGCAGTAGTTGGATGGAACTGTTTTTGTTCTAACAATCCTCCTTGCTTTGCCCTTTCCAGAATCCCACAGCGTCTCTTGCTATTCCCTGACTCAACACATCTTTTTCATTTGAGTATGTCACTTGATACAAAATCAATTCTTTTTCACCTATGACATATCTCTATTCTCCTTTTCTGTGCATAAAGATACAGATGAATTGATTCTCAGAAGAGATCCAGGTTTATCCATAGTGTGGTGTGAATGAATCCATGTGTGTTATCAATATTTTGGAAATCACTGATGATTGGTTAATTGGTTGATAATAAACATATACTCATAATAGCATTTACAGTTTGAGTTCAATGTGCTATATAGTTCCACTAATGTATTATTGTTTATACTACTCAGATGAGTATAAACTTTCTCAGAGGTTTTGGCTTTGTGTCCCAGTTACGAAGGATTGTGTTGCCCTGTCATTATCTGATTGCACAGTAGTCTAGACTTGTTTGTGTATAGATTTAAAAGTCCTTGCTTTTATATTGTAAATTTATAATAGTGATGACATACAATGCTGTGATATATTCCTGGTACCTGAATATTTATCAATATGTGGTAATTCTTAATATCAAATTTATCATGTTTTAAGCTTACTTGAAGAGATACAATATAAAGAACGTATTTCTTTACTTGTGTTTGCTTTTCTTTCATTTTTTCACCTTCCTGTATCATGTTTTAGGTATATGGATGCCTCTTATAAATAAAACTTACCTGATTTTTGAAAATCTGATTGATCGCATTTGTGTAGTTAGTGGTATAGCTGAAGGTAATCCACCCTTATCATCATCCCACTTAGTGTTTCTGTTCCAATAGATAATTTCTTAGCAGAAAGATTTCTGTCCTCCTTTTACCAAGGGGTTCTCTCCCCAGAGAGATGTATGCCAGCAGATTGAAAAAATCTGAAAGCTGCTGTCTGGACAGTGTTTCTGAGACAATGAAAAGCAGAAATCGTTGCTCCTTCAACCCAGAGCAACTCTTAAATGAGTTCTTCCTACTTTCCCAGACGTTCCTTCAGTCTCCAAAGTTCTTCCTACCACTTAATATCTCTCTGGCCTCACCTCTCAAATTTATGTCCACTAATCTTCACCTGAGGTTTACTTCTGAGAAAAACATCTAAAAAAAAGTCAAATATGTTATTTGTGTTGATAATGATTACCAAAATGTTTAGAGTTGTCTGCCATCTTCTTCTGAATTAAATTGATCCCACATACACTTACTTTCTTTCTCTATTATTTTTTCTTGTCTCATTCAACTAGTTTCAATTTTTTAATATTATACTTTTTTTCTTTCCACTATTTGGAGCACAACATTCTGTATTTATTCTTCCTCTGATTACTTTGATATTGTAGAGATTGGTAATTTAACATTTAGCCATGATTCTCAAACCAAAATCTGTGTTAAATTCAGAACTAAACTGTGACCAGAGAGTGATATACATGGCAAAGGCATCAATTGTATCCAATTGCATTATTTAGGTCGATATTTTTATACGGAACATGAAAATACTTCACATTCAATGCATTTATAATGACAACACAGGCCTTTGTGGTGGAGTTCAGAGAGCATCTTCAGCTCAGTCTCAGATTTCCTCAGTGCTTACCATTGGTGTGAATTCAAGTTTTTCAATGAAAAGATGCTGGAGAAGTTTTAAGTTGATCAACGTATTGAGGCTGGACTCTGCTATTCCCAGTTAAGTGAGAGATTACTTTTCATCATAGTTCTTAAAGAAATGTGTTCAATTTTAGGATATTGTCCCAGGTTTCCGTTCTTAATATGTTCAGAAGTACAGACTCCGTTTTTCTTGGGTCATTTTCATCCAAACCTAGTCGTTCTCAACTCCCACATCCAGAGCAGGCATGTTTTAGACATGAAAGCACACGGTCCAGATCACTTCCACTTGTACCCCTCCATCCCGATGTGCTTACACTATGTGCTTAACCACGAAGAGGAAAGGGTACCATTTTCACACATTGGGCAGAGGAGAAGACTAAAGGCACAGCGGCACCACAAGCCTCCACCGCCATCTTCAGGGAAAATCGTTTCTTCAATAATAAATTACCACTTGTGGTAAAACTATTATCTTAAATCTTTTGTATGAGTTTCTTTTCTTCTGCTAATAAAATAATTGCAGGCAGGGTAAGTTTTAATGAAAAGTTTGTTTGGACTTTCAGTTTTGCTCCTGGGTGAAGAAGCTGCATTTGGTGACTGTTTTGTTGCTAGCAGCATCCAGTGTTGGTGCAGGGAATCCCATGGCCAGACCCTGCACGTTTGTGTGTCTATCTATTGTCCTAAAAAGATTCATTCATGGGGATCCACCACGATGAATTTTTTTAATCCTAGTGTTCAGTTTAAATATGGAATGTTCCCCAAAAGCCTCATGTACCTACGGACACTGTGTACTGGTGGGAGGTGGGACCTGCTTAGTAAGGGTGGATGCTTGAGGCTTGAGCCGGAGGGGTGCACTCTAGGGCCTCCCCTTCTCCCTGCCCAGCTTGGCTGTGTTTTGCCACGCTGTGAGGATCACTGCCTCCTGGCCCCTGCCCCAGTCCCAGCCCCACCATGTGAGTCTATCAACTCCCAGCTGCCCACCCGTTAATGGATGGTGACTTTCTGAAACTCTGAGTTAAAATAAATCTTTCCTTCTTAAAATTGTTCCTGTTGGGTATTGAGTCACAGCAAAAAATAAAAAATAAAAAATAAAAAAATAATTAAAACACCTAGTCATATCCAAAGGCCTTGTGTCTAAACATCTTAGTCATATTAAGATTCTGGCTTCTGATACTTCAGGATGGTGATAAAATGTGATCACAAGTCCCAGTGGGGAGTGCACGCTTAAACTGTAGCCCAGCCAGAACAACAGTATAAAATACTTAAATAGTGCAATAGTACTAAGTCTTTCTCAACTTGATAATATTATTTATTAGATTAATGCCTTTGTGACAAGTGTATCACTTTCGATGAATAATTTCTAAGCTCTTGGGGCTACTTTCAGCTATTTGTGGCACAGTCTGACCTTTGCAAATGCCTCATTTCTACTGAGATCGTAGAATTTTATTTTCCTTAATGTGCAGATATATTGTCTATTTATTTTTCTATTATCATTTTTATCTTTAAAGTATTTTCTCAGCAATCATTCTTTAATATTTCTACTATGGTACCCTCAACATTAATAACGTGAGTGTTGAGTGTACTTTTGAAATGAAAAAATAATTTTTTAAAAATTTCTTTTTATGGCATGCTACACTTCAGTGATATTTTGTGTTTGAATCAGCAGTTTATTTTTAAATCCTGGTTAGTGTTTGAGGTACTATTTCTAACATAGGGTGATATCTAAGTGTAATAATTGAGGTCACCAATAAAGTAATGCATCTGCCCTAATGTGCACTAAATAAGTTGCTACAGTTTTAATGGTCTCACTAAAAGTTCATATTGAAGTTTAATTCTCCTCATGAAGTGCTAAGAAGTGGGACCATATGAAAAGCCTAAGAGATGTTTAGGTTCTGTGGCCTCAGATGCTCTCAAGAATGATATACTTTATTTCTTTAATGAGTTAACAGGTTGGTAGGTGATCTCCAAAACAGGACTGTTGGCAAAGCTAGCTTGGTTCTGGTCTCATTTATGTGCCTCTCTCTCTATGTAATGCCTCTTACTACCTGGGGACTTTGTAGTCTCTACCAAGAACATTACTTCATCAAACACCACCCCTAGTCTTTGGATCTCCAATCCTAATACTATGAGCTAAAACAAACTTTTATTTTTACCCAGTCTGATATTTGTTTGTATAACAACAGAAAATAAGCAGAGTATATTAGTAACAATAAAACCTGTCATTGTTGCAAATATTAATATCTCCTCTAGTGTACCAGACAACATTAGAAGTCTAAACATATCTCCTTTCCCAGATTCAAAAATTCACCCATGATTTACTCATTAATGTCAAAAAATTGAATATTAATTGCAAACATTTTTGTCACAATAAACGGTTCACGCACTTTAAAAGATTATAGAATTTTTAGGTTAAATTAGTGAAATTTTAATACAATTCATTATAAAGTTCACTAGATATATTGTTTGTCAATATTTATAGGTATTTTAAGGTAATCTATTGAAGAATAAGTTTTTATTCAAAAATACTTTGCTTTCGCCTAGCTACAGAATAATCCCCTGTGTGTAATACACAAACTTAAAAGCATATACATGGTAGAAAGATTTATTGATCCTCATTTCCTTTATTTTGAAGATTATTACCTTATGAAGGCATAAAATGAAGGTCCAATGTTAGGTCAGCCAACAAACACCAGGTTTAAAAGTTAGACTCATCAGATATTTCTAATTATGGGATTATTAGATTACTTCCCTTTTATCTCTTGCTACATCTCATTTTCTCCAAGGAAGGGGCCCCTGAATATATGACATTTAGCACAATGCCTTCATCATGCATCTGTGAGTGATGGAATATCTTGTTTCATAACCTATAGTATAAAAGAACAATGTACATATTTTATTTTATCTACGCATATGAAAAGGATCAATTTTGACACCTACAATTTATTTGAAATAAAGATGCTAATCTAATGTAGTCACAAATAAATGCAATTTTTGGCACTGCAGTGTTCTGAAATAATGACTATATTAAATCTAAAACTTCTTGATTCAGAGCAAATGCTGTTTTAATGCTTGTATCTAATATGTCTACCTAAAGTCCCATATGATTAGAGATGAGGCTTTTGGAAGTCAATTGGATCTCAGGGTCACTGCCCACATCAGTGGATGAATCTCTTAGTATGCTCATAAGCTTGGTATGGTTTGAATCTAGAGTATTCCTCCAGAGCCCAGTGTTTCTGGATATAGTGGGAACTCTAGAGAAACTGTGTGCTGTTGGGAGATGGGTCTTGGCTAGAAGGGGCAGACGCTGGCGGTTTGACCTGAAGGGATTCTATCAACTTTTTGAAATTGGGGAAGAAGAGGGGTCAATGATCAGGGCAGAGCTTTCAGTGTGTGTTATTGATTTGTGGTCAAAGAAGTAAAGAAGGTGACCCTGGGTGTGGAGGGCGCCACTGCCAACTCAAACTAAGTACAGGAAGGAAGAAGAAATACTGTTATAGCTTCTTCCTGTAAAGGCTCTGGTCTTCGCCTTGTTGGCTGGATCCTCACTCAGTGAGCATTCTGTCTGCTGTAAAGAGGTTTTCCTTAACTAGACCTCTGCCATGTGCTTCTATTGTTGCCAGATGCCCATGAATGGTCTGTATGAGACCTTCTAAAACTGTTAGCTTAATAAATCTTTCCTCCATTAAGTTGCAGAGGTTTTATATAGTGTCCCAGCAACAAATAACTAACTAAGACAATGTCGATAGGAGATGGGTCTGGTTAGAAGTGAGTCACTAGAGGAATGTGTTCTTGAACTTCGCTTTGCCCTTCTCCCTTGGCCTTTTGGGTGCCAGGAGCTAGGAATTAATCTCTGCCATGACCTACCACCATGCTGTTTCTGTTTGGAGCCATCAAATATAGACTGAATCCTCTAGATTTGTGAGCCAAATTCAGCCTACCCTCGTTAAAGTTTGTATGTCAGGCGTTGTGTTCCAGAGATGAGAAAGTGACTAATATAACTGTCCTGCTTAAAATGTGAAGAAACCAATTCCTTGGATAACCAGGAATTATTCTTAAGTGACTATAAGAAAATTATTTTTAAGATTTTATTTTCCTGAAGAGAAATCTGGTTTGTATAATATTGAATACACTACAGTGCATGCGATTAAAATGTTTATACTAACTGTATCCTTTATAATATTGGAAAGTATTGTTCATACCTTGGCAATTTATAGTTTTTAAATGTTCAGAGAGTAGAAGAATATTCTAAGTTTGATTTGAAAATGACAAAAGATTATTTCATTGGAAATAACTTTGTTTTAAGTTTTAGGTAACTTTAATATTTGCTACGATTTTTAAATTAAACAATACATTTGTTAAGCTTTCCCTTAATTTTTTATTTTTGAGCATATGTGTTAATTAAAAATTATATGTGTACACATTCCTTCACAATATTGATGTCTTAGCTATTTTTCAGACTAAAACTAGCATTCCAGCAAAAATTCAGTTTAGTTTGTATCTTAAGATTGCAAAGCCCATTAATTTGCCATATTGTGATTTTTTAATTAAATAGTTTTATTTTGAAGACACTGATGAAGGATATCTGATTCCAATTCAGGATATCTTTGTTGTTAATTTTATAAGTTTTTTCCAGAGTCCTAGTTCACAAATTATTCATTGGCTGACCATAATTATTGATGACCTGTGATTATTGCCATCAATTATTTAATTTGATCTGACTGGATCATCAAATAACCATATTCAAACTTATTTTTAATATTATAATTGAAAACAATCATCACAATTGCCTTACATATTACTGTGATAATTAAATTTTATAAAGCAACTTAAATACTTATGAAACTTTCTGGAAGATGCCAAATATGTAATGAGCATTAGTACAAATATTGAAGGTGATGTCAAAAGTTGTGATATTTTTCCAAGGTCTTTAAACAGGAGACATTATACTAATGTCATTTCTGTGTTGAAAAAGAAACACTTTCATGTTAAAAACAAAAATTAGAACCGGTTGTGTCTTCACACACATGTAATCTCAGTGAGACTGAGGCAGGAGAATTATAAATTCAAATCCAGCCTTGGTAACTAAGACACCTAGGGAGACCCTTTTAATAAATAAATAAAAATTCAAACTTTTAAAAAATGGAGAATAAAATGACTAGGGTTGTAGCTCAGTTACAAAGGACCTGAATTCAGTCTTCATTACCACAAGTAACAGCAAGAAATAAAATGGTGCCATTATAATTGATGATGTATACACACATTAATTCAAATCAGAAAAATGCAAGATGGGTCAAAATTACGTAATTTGCTAATGAGCTGGCACTAAAGAAGCAAAAGGTGGTGCTAAATAAAAATGCTAAAATTTGTTCAAAATATAGCCTTACTTGCTACATAAAGGGTATGAGAAGAGTTTAGGGAATAGCAGACTATAGAAGTTATTCATTATGCATTCCATTACCATGCCTATTTAAAACATCCAACTGGAAATGGCTTCTAAGAAAAGCTCTCTGCTTTAAGAAAAGAAACAATGTGTTCCATTTGAATAAGTTATCAGAAACAAATTTGGAATTCAAGTAATTGTTATTCTTTGATATGCATATATAAGTGTGTGTGTTTTCATCTACACTTAGGAATTATCATGGCTAATCATTAGTGGAAGATACAAATAATATTTATATCTGTTCCTTAGCCTAGTATATAACGCACAATTTTACTACAGAGTTTCATTTATTGTCTGCCTAAATATGAGTAATTCTATTTGATCCAGTCATAATCATATTTTAAAAAATAAATCTGTTTCTTTGTCAAATCCTATTTTTAAAAAATACTTTTCTGTTATAATTAATAACCCTTGAAAAATATTATTTTGTCTTTTTTAAACGGTTGAGATTCTAATTAATATTATAGCTAAACAAATAAACTTCTTATGAAATTGAAATAATCAAATTTCATAAAGTTATTTATGGTTTGTATCAAAATGTCAGCATTGTGCAAGGTTCAACCCAAGTGATTATCAGGTTTATGCCCATAAACTAGAAATGTGAAATAATAAAGAGACCTTGTATTCACAGATGGACCATCTATGGTGCAAACAAATAGGTGATTTCAGATGGCCTTGGAAAAGAAATATAATTCTGGTTGTTTCTAAAACGATTTGATCTCAGTGCTTGAAACATTGGTCAATTTCTTTAAAGCTGTTACTTGTGGAGTAAAGAAAAATAAGTTGAAAGTGACCTTGAAAATATCAAAAATATGAAACAAAAAATTAAAAAACAATATACAGTTTTAAGCTATTTGGGCTTAATTTTATTTAAGTGTCAGTATGTGAAATATAGGAATAAGCATCTAATCCATAGACACTGTGCCTCCTGGCAACTAACCTGACCAGGAAATTCCTCTTTTGAAGAAATGAAATCACCACCTCATAAAGCCATCTACACCATCAAGTTCATGCTCACGACAACCAAATGCAGAAACAACATAAATGTTTATTGGCAGATAAATGGATACAAAACTGAGGTGTAGATGATGGTATGTTGGTCAGTCCTAAGACACCGATGAGGTCATACCATGGCTACAATGTGAAGGAGTCTGGAGGATATTATCTTAAAAGAAATAAGAATAAAATGTTGCATGATTTCACTTATTTAAGGAATAAAAAAATAAAATATACAGGAACAGAAAAAATAGCTATTAAAAATGAGGAGACTCCGGAGAAAATGAAGGTTAGGGGATACGATGTAGTGTAAGAGAACTGCAGAACCACAAAGTCTAGAATTCAGAGCACCAAGTGAGAACAGTTGGTAAAACTGGCTATTTGAGAGTCACAGAAAATGAGTGAATTTCAGCTACTCTTAGTACAAGTGGGAATAAATATGCATAACCGTGTCAATCAGTTAACCCGAACAATTTTTTATCATCTATACATATCCAGAGTAACTAGAGCAATGCTGTTATTGTCTCTGTACATCTCTTAACATGTTGTATGTCTTAAACTTGCACAGCAAAATTTATATAAAAACAAAAAACAAAAAAAAATTTGGAACCAGAAATTATTTGATTATCGTCACTAAGCTTAGCTGATTCTTTGCAGTTAAGACTGTCTAGCCACTACTTATATTGTCTGATCCAGTGAGGACAGCAGTGAAAGCTCAATGTGAGTATCTACACAAGTGTTTCCAGCTGATTACCACACGCAGAGGAACAGCTGGAATGTCTGTATTTCCTATGCTATTAGTTTAGAGACAGAAAAATTTCTGCTGACATTCTTTTATAAGATGTAGATAAACTGGGAATGTGATCAAGATTGCTTTTGGTTAAAAACAAGATGAGCATCCTAGCATCCTCTACCGGATGCACAGCATGGTCAACGCCAGAACATCCTGTCCTAGTTGCACAGTATTGTCTTGGACAGTTTGATAAAGGATCACAGAGTACAAAGAAGTTTTGATCTCCAGTTCCAAATCCTTAATTATCCTGTGTGCAATGAACATGTTCTGCACGTTTTAAATGAAAAGTCTTTTACGAGTCATGGGCAATATCTCACAAAAAAGTAACACAAAGTGAAAATGTAGATTAGATGGTTATTCATTGTGTAAACACAAATATTAACGAACATTAGGGTTCAATTTGGACACCAATGAAAACCTTGAAAGTTCTTTCTAAGAAACAATCCATCTATATCGCAATTTTAAGAAACTATTAGATAACTTGGCCATAAACTTCTTTAATCTGAAAAGTACTCATGCCATGCATGAAATACTGCAATGCATTTAGAAAAAATGGGAGAGATTTAATATTTTAATTATATTTTTAAGGTAGCAATAATAAATAAGCCTAAAATTTATCAACTTTTGTGTAATTTTTATTATAAAGGTAACTTGTCTTTTTGACTAAGTCAGAAGACCAAACTCTTGTTTCTGTATGTTTTTACATGTTATCAAATGGTCACATGTAACGGACTCCTAATTAATTTACATATCTATTCTATACTTCCAATTTGGATTACAAAAAAAAAAAAAAAAAAACTATAGGAGGTGATTTAGGACCTTGACGTCCATGAGTATCTTCTTGTAGGATTCTTGACTCCTATTTCACTTACATATTCACATCTTTTAAGTTTCATTCTTACATTTTATACTGATACATTATATTATTTCATAATAAAACAACAACAATATAACTTTTGAAACTTTCAGACAAATACAAAAATGCAATAAAAAGTTCCAGTAACTATTGACAATTACCCAGAAGTAACCATTTATAAAACCATCCTAAATCTTCATGTTTTATTTTAAGTACCATTACAAGACTGGAAATGTATGTGTAATTTTTATTCTATTTATTGCTGTCTTTGTCTTCATTTAGGTATCTTGTGTCAGTGTCGTAGCAATGCTTCAAAATTTCTTCTCATATGGAGGTCAAGGAATGGCACAGTGGTTGAAATGCTTGCCTGTGAAATGGTAGATCCTGGTTCGATTCCCCAGCACCACATAAACTGGGTGTGATGGCATATGCCTGTAATCTCAGTACTAAGAAGGCTGAAGCAGGAGGTGTACCCCAAGTTCAAGGTGAGCATGAGCTCCGCAGTATAAACAGGACCAGTATGGGCTAGAGTGACATCCTGGCTGAAAAAAAAACTACTTATTTTTCCCCATTTTATTGATATGTATAAGTGCAAAAATTAAGGTTTACAATGAAGTTGAGCATTTTGCGCACATATGTCTCTTGTTAAGGTGACAAGGACTTTCCCACTCTCCTTTTGTCCCTCCCTCTACCCACCCCTCCCTCCCTCCCCACCCTACCCTGTTTCACTTTGGTTTTCATTTTAAGTTCCATAAAAGTTGTGATCTGTAGTTTCTTCCATTTGCCTGCAAAAGCCTCCACACCATTGGACTTTATAGATGCATAGTGTTCCATTGTGTGTAAATACCACAGTTTGTGTATCCACTGGTCTGTTGATGGGTATTTTGGTGCCTTCCATATTTTTGCTATTGTTAGTTGTGCTGCTATGAACAAGGGTATACATATATCTCTGTTATGTGTTGTTTTGGTCTCTTTTGGATATATTCCCAGTGAAGTGAGTCAGAAGCAGAAGGTGAAACATCGAATGGTCTCTCTGATATGAGAGATCCAGATCACAACTCCTAGGGAACTTAAGACGAAAGACAAAGTGAAAGAGGGGAGTAGGGTGGGGGAGGCGGGAGGGCGAGGTGGGTAGGGGGAGGGACGAAAGGAGAGTGGGAAAGCCCTTGTCACCTTGACAAGATACATGGGTGCACAAAATGCTCAACTTCATTGTAAACCTTGAATTTTGTACGTATACATATCAATAAAATGGGGAAATGACTTGTGATCTGAGTGTCTCATGTCAGAGAGACCATTCGATGTTTCACCTTCTGCTTCTGACTCACTTCACTAAGCATGATGTTCTCAAGTTTCTTCTACTTGCCTGTAAAAGCCTCCATGTCACTAAAAAATTACTTCTCATGGGTGTAAGGTTATCTTTTCTATTATTGTAGTGTTGTCTTTTTGCCATTATAAGTGCCCATCATCATTAATCATAAATCTATCAATTATTTAAAGAAAATTACTACATATAGAATTAATTAAAAGGACTAGTGCTTTACCAACAAATGAAACTTACGTTTAAATAGAACTACCATATAAATAAATCAAACGTGAGGCCTTTCTTGGCTAACCATTTGACATTGTCCTATTTTTTTACTGTATTTTGAACCATGTTTATTTTTCTTTAACCTCTTTCTAAAACTGAAATGCCTGTTAGAAATCTCTGTACACATATATTATAGCACTTCTCGGGCATATAAAAATTTAAAAAGCGATCTTTTATATCCACACGTTTGGGCTTTGTTATATCTTAGCTAAAATGCTAGGGGGTTTCTTGATTTTAGTCGTGTGCTGAATAGATACCAATTATACAGATTAATCATTCTTAGCTTGAAAAACACCAAACCTAAAATGGTGCAAATTCCAAAGCAGTGGAGCTCCAAGACGAAAACAGTGGAAAATTTTGCCCCTTACCTTGTGTGACGGACACGGAAAGGCACAGGAGCACTAAAATTGTTACATGAATTCCCTTCCAAGACCCACTTGTGGGGCGGGTACGAAGGGACTTTACGCTGTAGTAACCGCAGCTTTTGCGGTGATCTTGCTCTTTGCGTTGCCCGTGTGGCCTAGGATTTTTGTTTCCCCCCAGTGAATCCTCAAGTTAGATGAATCAAAATGAAGTTCTGACCACATGTCAGACTTCCTTAGGGCTCATTATTGCATCGCCAGCTTAGGGATGTGCGTGCTATTCCCCAACTTCGCACTGTCTGTGAATTTAATTAGCATACTGTTTACTTTCTTGTTGCCATCATTAACGAACCCTGTTTAAAAATCTGGACCGACCAGGAGACCCCATCATGGCCCTCTAGACACTTCCTCCCTCTTAGGAAAAAAATAAGCCATGTATTACGAGTCCTTTCATGTGATACTTCAACTAATTTTTAGTCTACGTAAAAGTGTTCGTATCTAAGCTAATTTAAACTAATTCTTTGAGTAAAATTTTATAAGATATGCTATCCTTTTGCTTTGCTGAAATCAAGATACACCACATCCACGGCTGCTTTCATCTATTAATCTCTTGGCTTGATCCACAAGGAAAAAAAAAGCAATTAAATGTGCCTGGCATGATTTTTTTCTTTGTAAAAATCACACTGCTTGCTTTTCATAATTCATTTATTCTCTAGATGTCTTCCAATATTTATCTTAGGATTTGTCTCCTTATTTTACTAAAAGTTGAGATGACTGCTTCTCTCCTTTTAAGAAAACAGAGTTTTGTTTGCTTATAGCTTTTCTCTCTTATAGTGTCAGGTTACCTGCGAAAATAAACAAAGCTGTGCTCATCTCTGGCAAGCACGCTCATGAACAGATTATGACTTTCTCTTCTGTCTTAAAATTGTGGTGCAAAATCAACACACACACACACACACACACACACACACACACACACACACACACATGTATTATTATTATTTCTTATTTCTCAACCTTCAGGACTGCGTGGTTAAAAAAAAAATAACACTTCGTTTCTAAAATGACCCCATCTTGTGTACATTTAACAAGATCTTGATTTTATGCAAATTAGTTCAGCGTCCACTTCTCACTTTGGCTTTTTTTTTCCATTCTTGCTTGTTGCTGAAGATGATTTTTAGAAAGCAGGTCAATATCCTAGTCATTTCAAAGTCTTTGTGGATTTCATTATCTTCTCATTAATTAGTATATATATAATCCCTATTTATTTCTTTGAAAGCCCCTTTGGAAATTATTAACATTTCTTTCTCTGTTCATTTTTTTTTCTCCTCAGGTTTCCTTTTCACTGAAAGGCTTATCTCATTATTTGTATTTTTATAACTTGAATTCCATTGATCTTTTCCTTTGCTGCTATAGTTGTTTTTTTCTTAATTTCTATACTGTATTTCTGAAATTATCTTATCTATGTTCATCACAGGTACACTTAGTTCACAGCATTCAGAAATGTTAGGTGTCTTCTGGAATCCATTAGTTTTCGTTTTTCCCTTAGCAACACTTAACACATTCCAGATCTCTAATTACTTTTCAAAATAAGCCAAATACCAGCCCCTTTTAAATATCCTCTTTTCCCAGACAGGCTAAGCCAAGACTAGATGATCTGACATCTAGGAAAGGGAAAAGATGGTCAAAGGTGAACTGGCAGAAACCTATTACTAAATCCCGGACAATAATTAGTAACACGCAATAATTACCAATGCAAAGTCTTTCAAAGAAGGTATGGAATGTTAATGGTGCCACACAGGCCCTGGTTACCGAGAAGCTTCAGGATGCAATCCTTTTCTCTTTGCTGTCATTTCTACCTCTGCTTCTGCTCTAATGAGCTAACTCAGTACTTTTCAAATTGTACCCGGGCATCTGGTGAAAATCAGAATTTCACTTAACAGGTACCGGCCTGAGATTCGGCATGACAAAGAAGCTTGGATGACCAGGCTGGTCCTCAGGCCACACAATGCCCAGCAGGTGACCACCAGACTGCCTCTCTGGAATGTCCAAGGAAGGCCAACCTACCCTGCCTTCATGGAAAAATGAGCTCTTCCCAGAGCCTCACTCTAAGTGCTTACTTACTGGGTGGAGGTTCCAAAATTTGAAATAATAATTCATGTAGACACTCGATAACATATATGCACTAAATGTGTCATATTTCTACCCAGAAAAAAATATTTTTCAAATCACAGCAGATTCAAAAATGAGACAGAATATTTAGATCATCCTCAAAATATCGACTGTTGAACCCTTGACTGCCGGGTCTGCTTTGTCGTGTGTGCAGTTGCATAAGCTCAGTGAAGAAGTTTAGTCAGTGAAATATATGCGTGGCAGCCTCATGAGGTGGGGTGTGGGTGGGAGCAGAGGAAAGCGCTGACACAAAGAGTGTTCGTGCCAAGGCTCTTGCACTCCTGATATGTACTATCAGTCTTGGAATGAAAGAATTTTGCATTCCATTGTAAAATATTGTGCATTTATATTAAATATTAAGAGGAAGACTCTCCAATGTATATCAAATATATACATATGTGTGTTAATTACATATTAATTGATAAATGATTATATTTTCTTTAGCAATTTTATAGAAATATAATTTCCTGCATCATATATCCTCACAAACATTGTGGCACGATGTTTGTGTGACTGATTTCAGAAGTGTCCTTTCTTTAAAGATATGATGAAGTGCTTTTTATGAATGATTTTTATTTTTTATTAACTACATAATCAAATTCTCTAGTTCTAGAGTTCTTTCTGTTAAAAGTTATTAAGTATGGGCTGAACCCACACAATCGCTCCAGGACAATATATGTCATCTGTTCTCTCTAAAGTTTGATAATTTGTGTCTTTGAAGAAATTTGTTCTTTACGTGTAACTTGTCAAATTTAATGTTTACAGCATGAGTAGTTACTAAATTTCTCTCATTGTTAGTATTAGTGATTTATATTCTCATTTTCCTTGGTTTATTCAGTATAGGATTATATGAATTTTAAGTCTTAAGAATTTATTTGTCTTATTAATTTTCTTTTTATTATTTGTCTGTATTCATTTTCACTGATTTTTGCTTCAATCTTTGTATTTATTTACTTCTTTTTGCATTGAATTTATTTTTACCCTTAGCTATATGACATGAAGTCTCAAGCCATTTAGCTATTCTAACTAAAGTTGTGAAAATATAGTGTTTTTCAACGTCCTCCCACAATTTCTTAAATTATTGTATTACTATCATTCAGTCTAGATATATTCTTCTTGATTCCTTATTTAAAAATTTTTAATAATTTGTTAGTATTTAGCACTTCCTTTGATTGCTTATGGCTACTAGTCATTAATTTAATTTGTTGCTGTTAAAATCATAGTCTGCATAATTTCATTCATTGTAAATGCATTAATATGATGAACGAGATAGAAAATTATTGATTTTACTCATATTATGCAAAAAAGGTAATATTTTACCCATATTTTAGGATACTGCATACACTATGTACAACTAATAAAAGAATGTGTACAGAAGCATTCGTTAACAGTTTTGTCATTTTCCAATTTTATGTTTAAAATTACAATTCTTAAAATGTTCTAGAATTAGTTCTATACCTCGGAAAAACTGTCTGTTAGTGTTTTGTTTTTGTTTACCTTTTATTTTTAAATTGTGCTTCTTGTAACTTTCTCCTACAGTTTTGCTGTTTGATAATTAGATCTTTTACTATGAATTCTATATATATTTTGAATCACAGCAGATTTTCTCAGTACTGAATACAATAAATTACTTTATCCCTAATACTTTCAGAATTTGACTTTTTAAATAGTTGACCCTATATTTGGTGTACATGCTAATGTTATCTATTATCTGCAGATTAACATCCATATTTACACAAGGGGATACTAGATATTATTCATTTTTAAGTGTTGTTTTCTCCATAATGATAGCTGTATCTCTGACCATATAATTTTCTTCTTTTTGTGCTCAAATCTATTCATAGCACTATAATTTTGATTTTTTATTATTCTATGTGTTTATATACCAATGTGACACTGCTGTCAATAAAGAAGTCTAATGCTATCATTGAATATCCAGTAGAACCCACTGATTTCATTATTCCATACCTATAAATTATATTGATAACTGTATCCTGTATTTTTATGAGTTTTGAATTTTTATTTTTCTAGATATACTTACTAAAACTCATTCATGTCATATATCTGAAAAACTGTTACTATATCTATTGAGGTTACACAAAATTTATAAATTAATTTAAAAAAACATAGGCTTTTAAGTTCTGAGGAAGCCTAAGAACAAAACTATTTTTGTTTATTCAATAATATTCCAAGCAGACAATTTTATATATATATATATGTTAATTAATTTTAAAATAGCATTGACCTTTATCAGTTTTTCTGCTATTATGTCTCAGAATAGGTATTGTTTTTAGTAAGAAGTATATTTTAAAATTTATTTTGTGCTATTAGTACTTTACTGAACTAAAACTTAAAACATAATTTTAAACATGTAAGGTTATAATTTTGTTAATTTAGACAAACGCAGAAATGTTTCTAAATGTTGAATCTCGCTACTTAAAGATTTATAGGTAACCCAGTTAGCTGTATCCTTGCCACTACACTTTATAAGTAGCTCCTTTTGATGATTATTTCAAATTTTAATGAAACTTAATTTTAATTGTTACCCTTTTTAAATCATAAACAATTCTGCTATTATTTGTCTGTAACTAGGTGTTTCTAAAGAAAGCTTTAAGATATTATATTTTTCAGTTCTAAAATTTACATGTAATTCTTTCATAGAATTTTTTCTATTTAAATTATTGAAATATGTACATCTTTACCAACAGAGATTTTTAAAAATTTGTAATATCTGGGTTATCTATGGGTTGCCGTCTACTGACAAGTACGTTTTAAGATATGTTCCTCTTCTTGCTTTTTCACATGCCTTCATTTTTACTGTTGTTTTATGCTCTCTTCTTCCAGGGGTTCTGAGTTATGTTCTTGTGGTCAGTGAAATTAATGGCAAATCCTGGTGAACTCGTCCGGCTTTACTCCCAGGTTTTCTTGAGACGTTCCTGCCAATACTCCCTTCAGGCCCATGTGACAGGTCCAACCCCCAGGTAGTGGTGGCCTCTCAGTTCTGCCCAAATATCACAAGGGTTCACCAGCGCCTCTGCTGTGGCTGCACTGATGTGCTATGTCTCCTCATAAGGGTGTGACTTCTGTCATCTCTGCTGCAGTTTCATTCTCATTTACTATGTTCTTTTAGATCTTGAGTTCTCTCTCTCTACACCACAATTTAGGGTTGAGCTGAAATTTTAAGAATGCCATACCAATTCTCAGATCTCTCTTTGGGAGTAACTCTTCTCCAGTATTTTGCTCTGAAGACTCACTCAACTCAAGCTCTGAAGACAAATTTGTATACACTTCACCCAGTAACTGTTCACTCTGCCACACAAGACTGCTGGGGACGTTTGTCTAATTAGTCTTAGTCTTTACATTAGTGAAGTGCATTAGTCCCCCCACCTCCAAGTAGAATGATGGCATTGTCTTGAAGATGTTTATATTTTTATCGAGTTAAGAAAATATCTATTGGGATGGGGATATACCTCAGTGGTTATAGCACATGCCTCACAAGCACCAGAGCTGGATTCAATTTTATAGCTTTCAGAAGGCTGAACCAAGAAGATTGCCGCATGTTGGAAGTCAGCGTGGGCTACACAGTGAGTTCAGAACCAGCCACTGAGACCCTGTCTCAAAAACAAACAAACAAACAAAACTGATAGATAGATAGATAGATAGATAGATAGATGATAGGTTCTGTGGATTTTTTAACAATAATGACTAACTATAAAGTTTTTCCAAGATATATTCAATAAGATAATTGTGGGTGAGTGTGTGTGTCTATAGGTCTATCAATGGAAATTTAAAGTAACAGTTTTCTCAACGCTTCATTCATTCTTATAGTCATTTAGATAAATCCAGTTTTTCCTAGATGTATTTGTTTCTTAGCTCATGTGCTAGCATTATTCAACATTTTTGCATCATCATTTGCCAATGAGTTTTTGGGTTCTTTTTACGAAATTATATCTGTTTCATAAACATTATCTGAAAGTTAATTTTAAATTTCCATGCATTTCTAAAATTTTGTAAAATACTTTCATTCTTTTCTCTTTGGAAGTCTTCTGAAAAAAATTGCTAAACAAGGACTGTTACTTTGTGAGTAAATTCATAAATACCACTTATCTTACTAATTTGCTTTAGAATGTTGATGAGTTTAAGGTTAGTGTTTCAAATGGAGTATATGTTGATAAATTATATATTGTCTTTGACATTACTTCACAGGTTTATTTAACATCCATGTTTATACTTTTTAAGCATAGGTTTTTACTTTTTTAATGAATTTCATGATTTCACTGGTTATTTTACCTTCAGCATTTAGTTTTATTAATAATTAAACCATTCTAAATTTCTCACAATGTATTTGTTTAGGTTATATTATGACATATTTTACTGATTATTTTTATATTTCCTTTTCTCTTTAGTTATTCTGCTTTATTTTTTGTATCATCATTTTCTTACATCTAAAGCATTAGCTATAAGATAGTCAGTATTGTGGTTTGGATCTGACTATGTCCCCAAAAGTCTCATGTATATGAATGTTATAGATTGGCTATGGAACCTTGTGCTCTTGGCAGATTGGGGCCTAGTCTGGAGGGTGGATTCCAGGCATGTAAACTGGACTGTAGGCATGTAGTGGGGGGTTACCACACCTTCCACACCTGGATAGAGAAGAAGCTGATCATTGGGATGAAATCTGGAAATAAATACATACAAGCTGTGTCCTGCCGTCCTTGGAGGTCTAGTCTCAACTTGCCTTTCCTGTTTATGATGTCAAGGAGCTGTATCCACCTCTGTTTCTGCCATGTACTTCTGCTGTTGCCAGCCATCCTTGAGAGGACTGTGACCTTCTAAAACTGTGAGCTAAAATTAACCTTTCTTCCTCTAAATTTGTGGCTGTCAGGTATCAAGTCACAGCAATGAAAAAGTAACTAGAACAAAAATTGGTACCTAGAAATGGGGTTGTTGCTGTGACTCTACTTGATCACGTGGCTTGCAAGGCTTTGGAACTGGTTTGTGGAAGAAGTTTGCAAAGGACTGAGGATGCCAGCTGGAGAAGCCTTGGAGTTCTCTGAGCTGAGCTTGGTGGGAGATTCTGGTTGGAGTTGAGAAGACCAGAATGTTGATAAAAGTATGGATTGGAAAGACCAGGCTAAAGAAGTTTCAGATGGGTAGGAGGACTGTATTGGCAAGTGGCCTAAAAACTATGTATGCTACAGTCTGGCAAAAAATTTGTTGGCATTTTGCCGTTGTCCAGAGACTTTGCCTGAAACCGAGATTAAGGGAAATGGACTACTTACTCTGTTGGAAGAAATCTCAAGGCAGGCTAATATTCAAACTGTTACATGGCTTCTGTTTGCGGCTTTTGGCCACCTCTATGGAGAAAGATGGATGATGGTGGCAGAGAGAACAGATGTAAAAGGCTTGCTGTCTGAAGTGAAAAAGCACGCGGTTGTTCAAGAGGTTAACATTAAACAGAAGGCAAGAACTTGGAATCAGGACTGTAAGAAAGAGGCCTTCACAGTGACTCAGGAATCAGCAATATTCCACTCTCTACCAATTAAAGGACGCAAGCGCAAAAGATCTTGTGGTGTGAAGAGTTCCCCAGGACTCCCTGTAAGGTCAAAGAGGGAAGTGGGTGCCAGAGTTCAGCTCCCTGGAGTTCAGCACTCCAAACACTCAGAAACTGCTGTAGCCATGGCACAAGAGAACCAGAGTACTGCTCAGGCCAGCGGCAGATCTTGGCAAATTCTACCTGGTGCCAGCTTTACAGGTGTGCAGAGCCCAAAAGTTGTGGGTTCATGGAGACTTCCACCCAGATTTCACAGGAAGGCCTTGGAAGCCGAGCAGTGTGCCCCTAAGAGGGCTGTGTGAGAAGGAGAAACCTAATGTGCAATGGAGAACCCCGAAATTTGGAGAAGCCAGTAGCATGGATCATCAGCTGAGAAAGGCCATGAGTGGATCCAGTCAAAAGGAGAGAAGATGGAGGCCACAGAAATCAGCAACACCGTAGTGGTGGGGCCACCCAAACCCTTTGGAGTTCATACCCAACTATAATTTACCTCAGTTGCTGGACATGAAACTATAGGATTTTAACCCTTACCCTGCTGAGTTTAGGAATGGTTTTGGTGCTATTGCCTTTTATTCCCTTATTCCTCCTTTTTGGAATGGAAATGCTTACCCTATGTCTTTTTGTGTTGCATGTGCTTAACTCTTTGGTTTCAACACAAGCTCACAGCTAAAAGCTCATCTTACATCTCAGAGGAAACCATGGGCTTGGAGTTTCTTTAGTAGTGCTGAAACTGTTAAGACTTTGGTAACTCTTGGAGAAGAGCTAAATGCATTTTGCATGGAGAGAAGGGCATGAATCTTTTGGGTGCCAGGGATGGAATATTGTGGTTTGGATCTGGAATTGTCCCTCCAAAGTCTCATGTATTTGAATGTTATAGATTGTCTATGGAACCATGTGCTGTTGGGAGACTGGGACCTAGTCTGGAGGGGTGAATTACAGGCATGTAAATTGGATTATAGGTGTGGTGTGTAGTAGGGCTTACCATACTTTCTACACCTGGACCCAGGAGGGGCTGATCACTGTGATGAGACTTGAAAAGATACATAAGCTGCTTCTTGCCTTCCTTGAGGGACTAGTCTCAACTTCGCTTGCCTTGGCTTCCTGTGTGTAATGTTGAGGAGCTGCCATGTATTTGCCTCTGCCATGTATTTCCACTGTTGCCAGCCGCCCTTAAGTGGACTGTGACCTTCTGAAACTGTGAGCTAAAATAAATCTTTCCCCCAAAAAACTTGTAGAATTCAAGTATTGAGTCTCAGCAACGAAAAAGTAGCTATGACAGTTATGTAGATAGCTAGCTAGCTAGATAGATAGAGAGACAGACAGACAGACAGACAGACAGACAGATAAATGATAGATAAAGTAGGAAAAAAGACAACGGTGGCACCTAAACCAAAATTTTTCTATACATTCTCAAAACAGAACAAAATGCCCTCAAAACAAAAAAAGAAAAAAGAAAAGAAAAGAAAATAGTTAACTTAACATACAAATAACACATTAAATTAAACCAGGCAAAACCCTTGTTCTATAACTAAGAAACAATAAATATTATGAATATCAAATATTCTCCAAGTAGAAAAATGAACCCTCATTCTACTAAAATAAGTCACACTACCCATGTTAATAGTGGTAGCAAAAGACCCTGTAGGAAAAGTTAAAGAAGTAAAAATATATCCATGATAGAAGGATGCAAATACTACAAGAGAAAGAAATATGACTTATGACAAAGCAGTTTGGGGAAATAACTGGCTTCAGTGAAATGAACTGACAGGTTGTGGGTTTGAAGTTGCATGGGAACAGGAGTAGAGGTTTTGGAGATGCACCCGCTCCCTGAGGCAAATGTTGTCTCAGAAAATGAAATGACTTCCCAGAGAGTTTTTGATGAAATTGTTAGGGATGGGGAGGCAGAGAGCAAAATGTGGAAATTAAAGATAGCACAGAAATAAAGACTATCAAATAATTAGAAGTTTCTTTAGCCTTTAACTCATAGAAAATGGCATTGTTGAAAAAGTACCCTTGGAGTTAAGGGCCTAGCTAGCTGCTAAAATTCTTGCCTTGAAGGCTCAAGATGCTGAATTTGATTCCTCAGCAACACAAAAACGGGGCTTCATGGCTCATGCCTGTAACCTCAGCACTCAGGAGACTAAGGCAGGAGAAGTACCTTGAGTTCAAGCCAGTCTAAGCTACATAGAAAAAAAAAAAGGAATTGCTTATTCTATAGAGAAAAATGAGTGCACAGTATACATTTATAGGAGATAGAAAAAATTGAAAGACTCATATTAATAACAGGAGGCTCTAACTCACCAAGACATACCTAGAAATGTTTCTAGGATCAAAAACAAGTAATTATCCAGAAATAAAAGCCACATGGCTGTTTTTTTTTCTCCACATAAGGATTTGAATATTATAATAAAAAGCGTTAAAAAGAAAGTTCTTTACTACTTGCACACCTTGTGCGCACGCGCACACACACACACACACACACGCACACAGTACTATATGATACATTTACAAGTGGCTCTACACTATTTCTCCTCACTCAAGAAATTTTGAAATAAGGTAACAAAAAAAATGACGAGTTCCAACCTGGAGAGTCTGGTTTAAAAAAAGTGTTCACTAATAATATAAAGTGACATATTTTGAATTTTAGTGAGAGAAAATATGACATTTTATTAAACGCAAAATATTAACAAAACCTGGTCATTTATTACTGAAAAAAACCTGATTTCCATCTATTAGAAATCATACAAACAAAGCTATTTATCAAAGTATTAAGTTAAATATTAAAATTTAAAATAATTCCTTAAGGAATTTTGAAAAATATAATAAGCAAATATTTGATAATAGGAAAAGTACAAATCAAAATTAAGAGATTAAAAAATATAATTATGAAGATAATACCACACAATAAAATTTATGATTATATATAAGGCAATGACAGGACAGATATTAAAAGCATTTAGAATTTATACAAATAAATGTAAAATATATCAATTATATATGAGCTAAAAACAGTATAAGCTAAAAAGCGTGTGTGTGTGTGTGTGTGTGTGTGTGTGTGTGTGTGTAGTGTATAATGTACACATTGGACTTGAACATTCTGTGTACATACACATCATGTACAAAATTACAGTCCTTTCCTCTTCTCCTTTTGGTTCTCCCCCCAAATCCCACTATTCCTCCCATTTGGTTTTATAAGTAACTATAATTTGGGGTCCTCATATTAAAAAAAAAAATCCGACATTTAACCTTCTGCCTCTGACTCACTTTGAGAAGCATAATGGTCTCAAGCTGTGCCCATCGTGCCTACAGAAGCCTCTAATCTGTCCATCTTTATGAAGGAGTAGAATTCCATTGTGTACATATACCACAATTTTTGTATCTTTTGGTCTGTTGATGGGTATTTTGGCATCTTTCACATTTTAGCTATTGTTAGTTAAAAACACACCCCTCAAATTCAAAGACCTTTGAAAAAACGGGCAATGGAAATAAATGGGCGGTTCTCAGGAGAAAAAGTCCAAATGGCCAGTAAATACATGAAAAGATATTCAACATTCTTAGCGATTAGCGAAGCGAAATGTAAATCAAAACATCGCTAAGATGCCATCTAACCCAGAGACAGTGGCATGTATCAAGAACTTGGACAGCAATCAGTGCTGGCGAGGCTGTGGGGGAAAAGGACCCTCGTGCACCGCTGGGGGAAATATAAACTGGCACAAGCACTATGGAGGACAGTACAGTAACTTCTGAAAAGCCTGAAAATAATTATTCCATTTGATTCAATTATGTATTTTTGGGGGGAACCTTTCCAAAAGAATTAAAACAGCATATATATATATATGTTGATAGCATCGTTATCTTATGAGAAGAACCAAGAGATTCTTAAATTTAAATTTACTTTTGTCTTTGAATGTAAAGTAATTATTTCATAGGTTCTGTGTAATCTACAATTCATTTGGTTCTTTGGGTTAAAGTCTCTCATAGAATGAAGGAGTACTATTAATAAGAGCTCAAGAGGTTTAGGGGCTGCAGGGTATTGCACTAGCTAGAGCACATCATTAGGTAAGATTTCCCTGACACAGTGGTCTCATGATGTAATCCTAGCACTTGAGATGCTTAAAAAATGAGAATTGCTTTGAATTCAGAGCCAACTTGGACTAGATAATGAGTCTATCAGGCTAGCATGGACCACAGAGTGAGACTTTGTAGTTCACACACACACACACACACACAGAGAGAGAGAGAGAGAGAGAGAGAGAGAGAGAGAGAGAGAGAGAGAGGCTATAATCACACCTGAAGTTTTGACTAGGGGAGAACAAATTTCCACGCTTTTTTGTATGGTTCTGGAGGTCTGCTTTATTCAGTGGCAGTTACCTGAAAGTATTCCTGCTTTCCGTTTGAATCTCTATTAAGCAGCTCAAAATGCGGTGCCTGATGTGCCTCAGCACAGCAAGAAAGAGAGCAAGAAAATGCACTTAGGACCGAGGTCACAACCTTTCATAATCTGCACATGGGATTGATATCCATCCCTTCTGCTACACGAAAACAAGCCATTAAATCTGGTTTACATGTAAGACAAGATTTAATAAAGGTGTGAATACCAATAGACAACAGGCCAAGATTGTATTCGATTCTATACAATGCAAGTTTTCCTCAGGTACAGTGACACAGCCCTGGGATGCCAGTACTCTAGGAATCTAGAGGAGGGGAATCACAAGTTAGAACCCAGCCTGGACCACTTAGCAGCCTGGAGAAATCCTATCTCAAAATAAAAAGGGGCTGGAGGAGTAGCCCAGTCTACTAAGCACAAGTCCCTGAGTTGGAATCTGCAGCATCACCTAAATTGGGCATAGTAGTGCAAGCCCGTAATCCCAGTACTCAGGAGGCCAAAGTAGGAAGATTGTTCTGAGTTCAAGGACAGAAGGAAAGAAAGAAAAAACAGAGAGAGAGAGAGAGAGAGAGAGAGAGAGAGAGAGAGAGAGAGAGAGTGAGTTTAGTTTGAAGATCCTCTGTTCAATTCCCAATACCGCTATGGTCAAAACAATAATAACAACAACAATGACTCATCCCACTCAATCGTACAAAACAGTCTGTTGCCAATGTGTTTGTTCTACATTTCAATGAATAGTAAAGGAAAATAAGGCTCTGAAATTTCTTCTCCTAACTTTTTTTTTTTTTTGAGAGAGCAGGTTGCTTTCTGTATTCCAGGCTCAGCCTGAACATACTATGCAGCCCAGACTGGCATTATATACAAGGCAATCTTTCTGCCTCAGCCTCCTGGATGCTAAGATTATAAGCAGGTGCCAGCATGCTCAGCTTATGTGATGCCAAGGAGTTGAACGCAGAGCCGTGAACTCGCTAGGCAATGGCTTTAACCTCCGAGCTTGGGCTCCTGCCTCACAATTCTAAATTTTAAGAGAGCTGGAAAGAGTATACTTGAGTTTAAAAGTTTTAATGCGGTTTACCTAAAGACAACGTTATTGTGACTTTGGTAATTTTCCTGGAGTGCTTTAGACGAGAATATAATTTCTTTTAAGAGATTCAGGTAAAGAGATTAAAGATGAAGTGAATAACATCCTTCCCTTCATATAGCTTAAGAAGAAGCAAAAGATTGATAGATAAACAGAAGAATTATCTACTGTGTAGACCTGTGTATGTCACCATCCACCTGTGCATTTAGTTACCCATCCATATTTATACCTGTCTCACTCACGTACATAGAAATCTTTTCTATCCTAGTAGAAATAAATTGATAAATCTACATAAATGTGCATGTGTATGATCACATATAAATCACAAACACATATAATTCCAAACATCTGAGGAGATAGTCAATTTGCTGCTTTTAAGTTAAGGATAAGGATGTCTGGAGACTCTTGTCCTACTTTCTTATATTTTCTACTTTTTTATGAATACAGGTATTTTCACTACAAAAACTTGGAAGAGGAGAAAACAGAACTTAATATAGAATCCTAGCATTACAAAAGAAAATTTGATATTTTAAGAAAAACAGATTTGATGAATTTCATTACATTAAAATTAGCACTTTTATTAATCAAAAACACAGTAGAGTGATTTCAAAAAATAGAGATTGAGAAAAATATTCAGAACACACCTGCCAGAAGATAGTTACGGCAAACACATAAGATAATTGTGTACATTAAGAGAAGAAATTCCAAAAGATAAGGTAAATAAACACTCATGTGTCACGCCAGGTCCTTTTTCCTACTGGAACACCTATTCGGGATATGAGGTAACAAAAAGGTGCTTACAGAGTAAGAGCTAGATGTTAGTTCATGATTGATGTTTATTAATTTTTATATTAAATTTGTCACACAAGTGCAACATTTGTGCTATTAGTATCTTCTCTGCATCTAGTCGTGTTTTATAAATACATGAGTTCTCAGTTATTTCTGATGTGCATCTTAATTAGACCAAGTATATTCTGATATAACATCCCTAGATAAAAATATAAGAATCCCCAGTTATCCTCTCATGAGAAACATCTAACAACATTTAACAAGGATGTCTGATGGCGATCAACAAGGCTCCATGTGTCTGTGAGGGAAAAGTGTGGTGTAAATCTGCAGTTAGCACTTTTTCCTATTGTACAATGTAAAAGAAATTTCTTTTGTAAAATAAATCAAATATTTTCCTCGTGAGCTGAAATCTTCTACAGCAAAGAGGGGAAAAAAATTAAACCCTCTAGAACTTCAAGGACCATACTCATATTTCAATTACTTATGTGTTCTGTTTTCATGGAGGTCATGGTAGGTATAGAGCGTCCACTAAGGCTTATTAACAAGATAAGTGATTGAAAAGATCAACCGTATAGATGAATCATACAAATGAATCACCTGGCTATTTCTAGAAAAAGAGTGTTATCTCACCATGAAGTAACTAAAAATAGCTTCCTCTAGTGTTTTACATTAGAGGAAGTCAGGTAAAAAATTAGTATACCATACAGTTGAGGGGTAACAGCTCCACTGCTTTGAAATACAATTTGTTTCAGGAAGGATTTTAAGTTTGCTTTGTAACTAAATCTATTGTTTTAAAATATGTTTCTACTTCATATTTAAGTTTACTATTCAACTCTCAAGTCAAGTGCGAATACTTTTGTGTATTGATGTATTAGATTAAAATCATTTGTAGAAAATATGGTCTAGTTCAAAATATGGGTCTTAAAGTTAATGAATAACAAGCCACAATATGAGCTAAATTTACATTCCTTTGAACTAGATGTTTCCTTAACATTTTCTAAGGAAAAATAGTTTTAATGATACTTTACACAGGCAACAACTCTTTCTTTTTCCAATTTATATTTTAAGATCTCAATTCTACCCCCCAAACTTATTCTTTTAAAGTTGCAAGTACAAGTAAAGCCTCTTTTTCTGACAAATGTCTTCAGTGAACAGAACATATCACGTCTTTCTATGAAAGCTGCAAATCCAATGGACTCCTCTCATCTGCCCTGACACTTGTATGAAGATGAGTAGATTTTAATCAATTGAAGACTGTTTAATCAAGAAGTGAAGACCACTTTTCATTAAGATCGCTTAAGAAAACTATTCACAAAGATTTGTAAGACTATTCTCCTGTTGCTTCTCATTTTGATTTTTCATCCTCCCATAGAAATTGGGCTTGTGACATGAGAAAACAGTGACCCACGACCATCTTGGTTTATTTCAAGGTTAGGACAAAACCCCATACAGGGCGAGATAGTGGTTGCATGGGCTTGGATGCTCTGAGTCCCACTACAACTGCTCCTCTTGGCCATTGCTGTTCCAGAGCAGCCATAGAGGCAACGCAAACGTGTGCATGAGGCTGTGATTTGATCAAATTGTATTTATAAATGTTGCAGACTGAATTTCATGCAGCTCTCCTAGGTCACAAAATGGAACTTTATTCTGCCATTATGAAAGGACAGAAACATTCTTGAGGCGCGTAGGTTACATAAAAACAGGAAGCCTGGAAATTTAGCTCATAGGCACAGTTTGACAATCATTTTTATACACATTAAAAAAAATCAAAACAGTTTTTATTTTTCTTGTAAAAAAGTGGGTCGGGGAACTTGGAGGCTGGTAGAAGGACAAGGAGTGACATAAGGTTCTACTAGTGCACACTAGCTTTGGAATATGCTACAACTGATTTGCTTGTAGAGGATAACCCTCAGAGCAGATCGCGGGTCCCAGCATCCAAAAGACATGGTGGATAAAAGAACTTTCATGGAAAAAGGGGTTTGGAGTTACCTCCACTGGTAATGTTCCTCAGCACAGCGAGGGTTTTGTGCATCAGGAATTAAGAAGAGCATCGGCATCTTGGTAATTTTTACATCATTATCCATAACAGATGTCCCAGATAGTTTTTGAGAGTACACAGGTTAAACTGATTCTAACCGGTTAAAAAAATACGTTTGGGCTATACTTAAAACAACCAAACATGTACAACATTGAGTTTGACTCAGGCAGGCATTTAAACTAATGTGTTTCAGAATCTCAGTCTCCTTTGAAGAAATAAACAACAAAAGACTAACATGAAGGATATCATTGGCTCATTTATAACACGTGCCTCCAACAACATTAAGATTGGAAAGGAGAAACATAAGATTTTTAACACCTTGTAACCTACAAACATAGAAGATTGTATTTACTCCACCTTTGTATTTGTAACATCTACTCCCAAGTCCGTGGTTACTGTTCTCAGGAATTGGCGTGTACGAATGGAGATTTCTGACACACCGCTTGATTCTCTCCTCCTTCCTACTTGTGCTCTATTCCTCATCACCACAGCTACATATATAGAGCCTGCACATCGCAGAAAGCATGCCCAAGGTTTATCCTGGTAACAAACCTATCTAAGTGGTGAAAACCTGACCGAGTGTCAAGATAGGCTCAGAGCTACTTTCCTGTCGGAACTCGGAAGCATAAAGCCAACTATTCCAGTTCCCAAAAGGGGCTCAGAACTTTTGCGCAGGGAATTCAGGCTTCTGGGTACCAAAATTGTGCTCTGTGAGAGGATATTTTTACTTGGTACCACAGACTCTTCTCCCCTTGATGTAGTATTTTAGAATCACTTCTTTCTGGGTCTAGGGACAAAGTCATGATTAGGTAATCTCCCACACCCAGACCTTAAAAAATAAATATTAGATGAATAAAAATTTTGGTGATAAAGGTAATGAGGATATATATATATATATATATATATATATATATATATATATATATATATAAAGCATCCATAGAAGTGTTTGAAAGTAATACCCTTAATTTCATAAGTTATTCTAAATATCAACTTAGTAATTACTGGACATGAGATATGGTACAGAAAAGCAAATAGCATTTTTTCTGCAGCTATAGGACTGATGATGGTGAAAATTACATTATATAAATCAATGATCCATCATCTCAATGTTAGTCACAAGTTCCACAGTGTTATATTAAGAAATCAATCCCTGCTCTCTGGAATGTTTAACAGGTATAAATCATCAATTCTTTGTCCATGGCTTAGTCTTCCAGCATTATGTGCATGTGTCAGGTTATTGCTACTCAATAACTTTACCTTCATCATACAGGTACAGAGTTACAGGTCTTGATAGAGGAAGACTAAAGATCAATTTTAACACAATTGATTTTCACTTTACAGAAAGTTTTCTAAGGCAAAGAGTGAACATTCTACTAGGGAAGAAGCAGTTCTTTTCTGTAGTTTTGTTTCGAATATTCTTGTCTTGAAAAAAATGCTTTTACTGAAAGAGTTTGTACTCTGAAAGAGGTTTACAAAGTAAAGCACGCATTTAATTTTTAGGTAAAAAATAAAACTGATAACAACTGAAAATTTGGGTTTTGTACTTGGGATAATATGGTTATGTAGAAAGTTTCCTTAAAAGTCTTCAAGATAGGATTTCAACATTTGTAGGAAAGGAGTACTTAGCAAACACTAGATGGGAAGCTTCCTCAACTCTGCTTCATCTTCTTCCATCTAAGTGCAACTAATCCCTTGACTGAGCTATATGGAACATGTATTAAGGACATGTTCACCAGGAAGGAAGGGAGAGGATTCTACATGTAGAACTGCATGATAAGAGGAGAATGGCTATAGGGTGATGGAATAACGGTGAAAAAGAGGGGCTATAAGAATACTGATGGGATCTGTGATGGCATCAACACTCAAAAAATACTTTCTAATTGGCACTATGTAATGAGCAAGGTCTGCTATCCAATCTTTCATCAGTCCTGTAATGATGGACGCTAGATTAATTTTTAAGCTTGAACATTCATACTAGGTGGCATTATATAATTTGTCCAAAATCATTCAGCCTGGTATAAATCATTTATTTGTATTTTCATCTGTACATAGAAATAAAGTTTTGACACTAAATTAGACAATCATCAGCACATCTGTCACTGTTTATTTTTCTGCTTTTAAATTCTATTGTTAAGGTTGCTGTGACTGAGAACATCGGAACATCGTCTAGTCACTTTAAGAGACTGTCAGTCCTCCAAACTTTGTGTCCGATACCTTAATGTGATAGGCTTTTTGGGTCATTGTCCAGACAAGTGAAAGTCTGAGGCAAGTCAGGTGGTCATCAAGTCTTCATGTTGAGGACTGTGACATTCACATTATTTAATTTCTAAGGATACAATCTTATCGTATTTTCCGTTTTCTTTATTTTTCCTTTTTCTTTGTTCTTTGCTCAGTTCCTACTTTTTCACCGAAATAATGGTAGAAACCAAATCTATTTCACATTTATAACAGCCAAAGCATTTTAATAGGTGCGCTATTCAATAATGTACATAAAGCAGCCATTTCGTGTCTATTCTGCAAAGAGGCAGAAACTCAAAAGGTTAAGTGACTTGTGCAAAATCAAATGAGTTGAAAGTAGAAGAACTAAGATCGAACTTCCTTCTAATATTGACTTGGACTTGCTGTCTTTTCATGGACCTAAGGCTTTAACTCAAGCGCTGTAGAGTGCCTTAAACCTACGGAATATATGAAGAATCATAGAAGTGATTGAAACACACTAAAACATTTGCACCTACTTCATGCCACTGGTGTAATTAAAAGTAAAGCAACCAATAGCAAGAACTAGCCATCTTTCTTTTTAATTGAATATAATCTACCAAATAAAAGTCCCAACTTTCTTAAAGCAACTTTAAAAAGTACTGTTAGCTAGGGCCCCTTCTAATCTCTCTCTCTCCAAGGTCATTGAACATTCAGTTCAGGTTGCAAGAGCGGGCAGATATTTTTTGAGTAACATTGGCTGATTTTAAAAAATTTCTCTTTGAAAGAATTCTGAAGAATTTGGAAAATATCTTACTGTAAAATTAACGGTAAAATCCACTAAGAATCTCCCCTAACATGATAAAAGACAATTGGTGTGACTTAGGATGCAAAGGAATTTATTAGATTGAATGTTAATAGTAAAATCAGAATCACACCATGCATGAATTTAATTGAAAACCAAAGATATCAATATCTACTGGCAAGTTTTGTCAAGAGGGAATAAAATTATTCATCTTTTGTACAAATGTGTAGTCCTAACTGCTCAAGAGAAAAGATTGAGGTGAGAAGAATTCTTGAGCTCTCAAGTTCACTACCAGCCTGAGCAATACAGAGACTGGTCTAAAAAGACATGAATATAGTTAACGTTTTTATGCTATTTCACAAATTACAAAAGCAATGTCACAGGTGCGTTACCTTGGGTTAATCCTTGGCTCTGGAAAAGATCCCCAGTGATCTTTATGATCAGACTTTCCCCAAAACTGTACTATGAAAAGAGCTTAACATCACAATTGAATTAAACAACTCAGCTTTGCTTCTCTGATATATTTGCAATTAACTTTAAATTTATTATGTTGTATATATTTTATCTCATAGCATGAATTAAATTAATCTCTGCTAGTCTCTGGTGTCTATCAACTAGTCCCTCACGTCTTTGTAAATCCTCAAATTACAGTAAATATTTATGCTGTCTTTGATCGGTGTTACTTGAATCAGCTAGATGCGATTTTTACTCCAGCCATGAGATTAGTCAACCCTTGTCATCCTCTTGTCTCTCCGAAAGGCCTCAGGGACAGATATTTACACATCTGAGTGCTCACTACTTGGAAATGTGCTTTGTAAAATGTACACAAACTTAAACTAATGTCGTCAATATTACCTGTGCTTTTTGGGCGTCAAACCTGAAAGTTGAAATCAGTTATACTGATAGCAATCCTCTTTCTTTCTTAAGATTTCAACCCTAAATGCTTATGGAATCCACACATACTGACACGTCTTTTCAGTTCTTCATCTGAAGTGAAGAGAGGAAAGTAGAGATGGATATTTGTACCATGTCTACAAGAAGCCTAGAGTTTTATGAAGCACAGAGGATGCATGGATAAAATTCATGCCATGGAAAGCTTAGTTGACTAAGGAAATTGTGTATACATATGTGTGCATATTTATCTTCAATTTTACATTTATATTTACATTTGTAGTTTGAAGTGTTCGGAGCAATATGATAGGAAAGAGCAAAAGAGGTCCCCGTGAGATCTCATGGGAGAGGAAATGGTCCTGTATAAAGAAGTAGAAGAATCAGCAGTGACGTGGCAGTTGCGATCAGGATGGCCTGTTAAACAAGAGCAGGAGCATACTCGAAGCAGAAGAAATGGCGAGCAAACTTAAAACTGCCCTGAACCTTATATGGATAGCTTCCAAGATGTTCACTATTAAATCTGCTTGGTTCTGGTTCTCGCCCCTAGATATGCGCTTTCCAAATCTGCCTTACTGCAATGAGGGCAATTATACCCTCTTTCAAAGTCTTCAGCTCACCACCGCTAGGGCACCACTATGTCAGTCGGCAAGGTTTCTGGGACTGATGCTCTGAACCCAGTCAGGTGTCACGCTGTTTTGGAACAAGGTGACAAATTATGACCTGGTCAAGACCATCTGACAAAACAATATTTGAAACTACAGCTAATAATGTAAAACTATATATTGGTAGAAGATAGAATTTTTCTCTGGCCCTGTCAATGTAATATTCTCTTTATACTTCACCCGTATCTCTTTTTAAGATATGTATACAATCAAACCACAGTGAGGTTAATAAACTGACTAGGAAATATGAATATTCATAATGTGAACTTGGATAAAATTTTGTTTTGAAAAAACATGAAATTATATTGTGATATTATTCCCTTAGGTTATACACACACACACACACACACACACACACACACACAACTGACACACAGACTGGTAGATGCATAGCCAGATTGCACTGTGTTTCAAAATCAGGAAGATTATAGTTCAGAAAGATGCAGTGCTATGTTGAGTGCATGAATGCCTGCTTAAAGAATGTGCATTTGTGCTTACTGTGTCTCTCGTAAGTATGTTGCTTGATTTTTTGGGGGAAAAAAAACTCTTACAAATTAAAATGTCTCTTATTTTTCAATAAAGTGACATTTTATGAAATCATACTTATAGACTTACAAGCACTGTCCACACCAAGCAAGAAGCAACAAACTCACACAGAATCTGGTGCCTGTGTCTCTAAAAAGCATCGTTCAGTGGCCGCACGTTCTGTGTGAAGAGTTGGATTTGAGCAGCCTACCTGAAGAGGAATCTCGAAATGTGAAGCCCATACCAACTCTTACGGTCTCAGTTTGCCTGTCATTTATAATTTGCATTTATTGCTTCCTTAATTGCCTGGGCATGACCTTATATTTTGTAACCTTTTCTTTTTTCTCTTTAGGGCTTTAAATGATTTGCACATATCATCTTTAATTGACATCTCGGTGTGACACCCACAAAATAGAAAGGATGGATAGCGCAGCCCAGGAAACAGCTCCTTTGCAACTATGTTTCTAATACTTTATAAAACAAATTACCTGGGCGTACTTGGTTCTTCAGCTTTTCTTGGGAATCTTTTCTGGTAGATGATTCTAGTTCTCAAATTAGCTGGTGGGCAAATCAATAAGCATAATTTTTTTTTAACTTCCACCCAAAGTTCAGTAAATGAGCTTCACATAGGAAATAGTTTTCAACGTGCATGTTTTGGTAGTGGTGAGAGTTAGGAAATAATAACTCATGTGACATTGTAGAGATAATTGAGATCGAGAGCAGATACTAAAATCATGTGCTTCTAGATCCCATAGCAAACTTAAAGGTCACAAAGGCAGTCCTCTCTTGGTCAGAGGGCAGCGAAAACTCAGTAGTTCCCTTTGCAATGTAATAATTGATAATAGTGGAACAGAAACAATACCTCAATTGCCATTCCAGTATATTTTCTACCAAAATAAGCTCTTTTGTCTTGGATTCTAATATAATATTATGAAGGTAGATGTTGTGAATATATTACTGATAAACAGTACACTGCTATGAGTGCAAGGCATACTGAAAGATGAACCCATTTTACTGTATGGAAATGTAAAAAAGAGGAGGGAGTTTCAGTTACCAAATAAATAAGAGATGATAAAGGTAAATTAAATCACTTAGCTACTCATCCACCCCTCACTTGTGTGGTATTCAATTTCTCTATACTGTAAGATTAATATACAGAATTAGTATGTAGCTATTGAAATTATATTCAAATACCTCTGATAGTAGGGGTCATAAAATTTCACAGGCATACATTTCCTTAGAACTCAATTTAAATCAATTTCTCTGCAAGTCCTTTCCTTGCAGCAACAGACCTGTGTATCACAGAATGAAAATAGTTACTGGATATTTTTGAAATTTTCACTCTTTCTGTGATGAAAAATATGTCAAGGGCATATATAGAAACAAAGACTGTACTGTCCTTTCTAATAAAGCGTATAAATCCCAAAAGTGAGTTAAAGTTATATTTGTTTCAATTAAGTATGATAATTCCATTAGATACTCTATGATTCTTGTGTGATAGCCTTGAAAAGTATATGTGTATATATATATTCAAATTAAGTAAGCCTGTAATAGCATCAGTAGAACTTAGACCTCAAGCTAAAGTTCATTCCTAACATTACAATGTTACTTCCCTTTAAAGCTTTGAACCAAATAATAATTACTTCAGTACAAGAAAAATTCAAGAGTCTAACTTACCTTCTAGTAAAACAGTCATATCTCGAAAGGTACAATGGTAAAATAAGATATTCTCTACAAGGTACAGATGGATGAGTGATAAGTGCTAGCGTGAATGAAAAACATCTCACAGCAAAAATGCAGAAGCCATACATAATAGAAAGGATGTTTATGACACACAATCAATGACCTTGTCTTGAATTCTATGTCTGAAAGAGAAATGTTCTTAGCAGAGGCTTCAACGAGAGATCATCAGTTCTCTATTGTCGCTGCTAAACTTTCCACCTTTCAGTGGATGAGGAGTTAGATTTGAGTGGATCAGATTTTACTTCCGCATTAATATTGATACATACTGTATCATAATTACAAAATCTTCAAGTACTTTCTAATAATAATCCTCTTTCAGATATTATTAGTTTTTAATTTTAAATCATTTTCACAAGTTTGTTTCTATACCTAAATATGAATTCATGTTTGTGGGTTGATACAAATGCTCTTTCTTTTCACATGAATGCCTGAATGTGTGTGATGATATTAACACTTTGATTTCATTAATAGGCCAGACTGTGCTATAGGCTACAATTAGGCTGCAGCCTTTGCCTTTAAAAAATGACTACAGTGATCTACCCTACCTCCATATAAATAGATACTCTCAAAATAATAAAACAATACAATATATAGTTTTGATTGGCAAAATAATTATAGTTAGAGGTTGATTACATGTAGTATCTGATACCTTTCATATGTTATATAAATATTTGCCCCATTATTTTAATGAATCTGGGTTCACAATGAGTCCAGTACAAAATTCTAACTCCTGTTCATTTTTAGCTATTTTCTCAGCTTTTTCTGAAATGTTTAATTTTTTTCTCTATTTCTCAATTTTGGTTTTATTATTTTCTGCCTATGAGACATTTTCATTACATTTAAATCTTGAGCAGTTTCAAAATAAAGATCACTTTTTTCCAACCTATTACAACATTGAATTACATACTATTTTTCTAAATATTGTCTCATTGTCTCTCTCCCATCTACTTTAGTCTGTCCTTTTAGAGTGCATCTTTCGTGTCAGAATTTCCCTGTATTCTATTCATACTTTTTATCATCCTTTTATACATTTTTTATTAATAAACATAGAATACAAGAAAAAGAAAAACACCTTGTGCCCTTGTTTTGGGTTTCTGTCTTAGTTATTTGTTGCAAATACTGGTTATGCACAACTTAAGGAAGTAAAGATATCTTAGTACATAGATTCAATCAGTCTATTTATGGGTGGCAATGGTGGAAGCGCATGGCCGGGTCTAGTCAGAGAAAAGTTCTTCACAGAATGGCAGACACAAGGCCAAGTAAGACAGAAGTGAGTCATCTTCTAGGTACTAAAATGAAAGCCATAGATTTCTCAGGAAAATCAGTAACAATGTGTTGTGTTCCTTTTTATTTAGTTCAATCTGCCAGTTGGGCCGCCCACACATAGGGTGAGTGTTTTTCTCTCATTCTCTGGCCCACAAGTCAATCACACACACTGAAAGCTATGCCCTGGGGTGTTTCCTAAACTCAACAAAATGGTGTAATTCCTGGAAGTGAAGCCTTAAGCTTCCACCTCTACTGGCCAGGCCCCACCTTCCATTAGCATAGGTATTCTACAGCACCCAAATGCATGAGGCTTGGAGGGACATTCTAGATCCAAACCATAACCTATAGGGAAAAAATAACAAAAACTTTTGTCCTTGGTTTTAAATTCTATCACCTGTGTGTGGTCTCTAAACTCTATCTAAGATTTGCTTCCTTTTGTACCTGATGCAAAGTAAAATAAGCTGAATATCTAGTTCTTTATTTACCTAAAATATTTTCAATATTCACCCTTATTCTTGGGTGTACCTTTTGTTTATTTTTAATTGTTTTAGTCTGCATTGTAGGCCACAGTCTAATGTTCAATGGTGTCTGTGTGGTTTTCAGTTTAGGATTATGAGATTAGCTATTTCTATCTTGGTATACATTAGTAATCATATGTCTAGGTCAATGATTCTCAAATTCTATGTGTATTACAGTCACCTGGAGCTATGTAACACACTGGTGGTCTCTATCCTCACAATTTCTGTTTCAGTTTCAATGGCATGAGGACTGCAAGTTTACGTTCTTAACAAGGTTCATGATAATGTTGATTTTGTGGGGTCCTTTGCTTAATAAAAATAAAGACTCATTTCTTTAGATCATTTTAATTCATCATAATGAATTTCTTAATTATTTTGCACACCCTTTATTACATTTGTTTCTAGATAGTTGACATTTTTAATGTTATTGCAAATGGTGTCAATCTTTAAGTTTGATGTTTTTTTATGGTATATAGAAAAAATAATTCTCTGATGGGTAGATTTAGAAACTTATGTAGTTACCTATTAATTTTATTCATTTTTGGTTTATCATGTGATATTTTTAATTGTCTTTTGTTTCTTTTTTTACAGGATAATGCCCAGATTTAGCCATTAAGTATGGCCTTAGTTTTGTTCTATCCTACTTCCCCACTGTCTCTAAAATCCAAAAGTGAAGGGATCAATCGATCATGAAACATGCTTTCTGACCTTCAGAGTGAAAATATATCTTGGCTCATTATAAGATAATTATCTCAGTTATTTTACTATAGAGACAGAAAGGCAGTGTCTTAGTTACTTTTTTGTCATGGTGATTTAATACCTGACATGCACCAATGAGGGAACTAAAGGGTTATTTTAGCTCACAGTTTCAGAAGGTCATAGTCCACTCAGAGAGGGCTAGCAACAGCGGAAGTACATGGTAGAAGCAGAGATGGAGGAAGCTCTTCATGACAGTGCAGGCAGGAAGCCAGGTCAAGTCAAGCCAAGTCCTTCCAAAGATAGGCAAGAAGCAGCATATATCTGTCCAGGTCCCACACCAGTGATCTGCCCCTCCGGGTTCAGCGTCGGTGTTCTGCTCCTTGTAGGTTTAAGCCCCCACCACACACCTGTAATCCGGTCTTCATGCCTGTCTTTCACCAAATGCCTGTAATTCATGCTTCCAGACCAGGCTCCAATCTTCCAACAGTACATGGTTCTATAGATAACCTATAACATCTAAATCCATGAGACTTTTGGGGGACATTCCAGATCCAAACCACAATATGTCTAATATGAGACAAAACAAAGGACTTTGACCAGTACAACTATATAATTAACAACACAGATCAACACAGATACCCTTGTATTAAACACTTACAAATATACATTCTTTCAAGATACACAGAGCTATGGTTTGGATCTTGAGTGACCCTCAAAAGCCTCATGTACTTGGAACTGTGTATTTTCGAGAGGTAGGGCCTGGCTGGAAGGAGTAGGTGTTTTAAGATTTAACCTGGAGAGATGTTAAAATGTTCAGATTGGGGATTGCCTGGTAAGAGGCAGAGATTTCAGCTGTTACTGTTTTGTGGGCCCGGAAGTGAGGGAAGAGCAACTGGCAGCTTAAAGTCCTTAAATGATGGAAGAGGAAATGTTGCTGCAGCTTCCTCCTGGGAGAGCTCATCAGCTGCTCCTGCTTCCCGGTGTCCACCATGGCCTTCACCAATGCCAACTGCCCCATGAGTGCACTGGGTGTGAGAGAGACCTTCTGCAACTGTGAACTAAATAAATCTTTTCGCACTTGAATTTTGGGTGTTGGGTCTTTTGTCACGGCAACAATATAAGTAACTAAGACACAAGGATTATTTGAAACTACTGATAATAAAATGTCCATAAAGCAATTCTGCATCAAATGTAATGAGGTGAAGTCATCATAAATTATGTCTTCTGATCACAATTCAATTAATACAATGTAAATAGATAAGTACAAGTTTCTAAATATATTTGAGAATTGAAAAATGCGTAAGATATATGTGAAATAATCTTGTATTAAAATTAGTATTTTTCTTTCTTAGTGGAATATAGTTTTGTGCATTTTGACACATATGTAGGCTTATGTTGCCACCATCATAATGAAACACAAAGTCACAGTTTTAACTTCCCCTCAAAATAATTGAACTACATATAGCTTTGATGTCATACTCTCCAATGTCTCATAATCTCGGGTAACCACAGGTTGCTTTTGTATTCCACAAAATTGGTTTTTTAACAAAATCTTATAAATAGAATCGCACAATATGCAACCTTTCAAAGTTACCTAATTTTATACAGTACACGTTTATAATTCACCCAAGTCTTGCCTATTTCAAAATTTCTGTTTTCTTGTTGCATAACATTCTGTGTTTGAATACACAATCTGAGTTTATACTTGTAGGGCATTTGAGCTGTTTTTAGTTTTTGGTAATTTTAGAATAAACTGCTATAGTTATTTATGTAGAGTTTATTATGCAAAGATCACTGCTTTTCCTTTTATCTTGTGCTGGAAATCAAACCCAATCCCTCCCACATGTTAGGCAAGTGTTCAATCACTGTCCTACACCTCCGCCCACCTTTTCAATTCATAGCATTGATAGCCAGAAGAGGAATTTCTGGATTGTACAGTAAGTATATGTCTGCCAACCTAAGAAAATACCATTTTCAAAAAGAGGCTGTGACCATTTTTCATTTCTACCAGCGATCGTTTTGAGAGTTCCAGTTGTTCTCATTCGTGCTCTCATTTTGTATTTGCAGTTTTTAAAATATAAACTATTCTAATGTTTTATAATGTTTGCATTCCCCTCGTGACTATTAATGTTCCACGTCTTCCTTGTTGTCTTTGTGTTTTCTTTGGTGAAGTGGCTATTCACATTCTGTGTTAATTTTAAAGTCTGAGAGGCTACACATGACATTAGAAGAAGGGAGCAGGGCTACACTCCACACACGGTAAGCCATGAATCAAAGAGGAAAAAGAAGCTCTCAAGGTCACAAAATCCCTCCAAGTGCAACCTATAATAACCTGAGGACTTTCCTCTAGACCTCATGTCTCGAAGGTTCTGCCAGTACCCAATGGTGCTTCTGTGGCAGACAAGCTTAACAGTGGGGTGTTGGAGCACATGCAAGTTCCAAACTATAGCATCTCCTCAATCAGTAATTGAGAGATGTAGTGCTTTTTTTTATTTCAAGCAAGTTATTAACTACACTAGAAAGTAATACTTTTATTGCTAGGATTTTTTGCTTAATTCTTTGGTTACTGTAAAAATACTATACTTGCATTTTTTATGTGTTTGTATTGTACATGTTTTTCAATTCTCTTATTTTCAAACATTCTTTTAAATATTTTGTCTAAATATTCTTGTCATTTAACCAGAAAATCTATGCTTTTTCATGTTTTTATGTTTTATATTTATATATCTAATATATCTAAACTCATGCATACCTTTTCATATATGTCTTGGCATACATGTTTAAGTTTGCTTTTTCTCTTAATTCTTAACATTTATGATCCATTACTTCTTATAAGTTCTTTGCACTTGTTTTAAATTTATAAATATCTGTGTATTTTATTTTTGAGAATCTTCGATATTACATGTGCTTACATCATACATTATCAAATATATAGGTTTTGACCTAGTAGTATAATGATTAATAATGGATTTCTAGGATTCGGAACAAAGCTACAATAGTAATTTTAATCACAGTACTCTGCAAAAGAATAAAAATGGGATAAAGTTTTAAATGTCCAATATCATGCAATTGACTAAAATGCAATGAAGTCATCTGCAGTCATTTAAAAATATTTTTAAAATGACTACTGAAATCAATATTTTTGTAAAAAGAAAAAACTCAGTAAACCTTTGTTGATATACATACATGTCTATGCATACTCACATATCTACACATATGAGTATACATATGGATATATGAGTGAGCATATGTGCACAGACATGCTATGTAAGGATTAAATGAAAAATGTTGCTCATAGTTATATTTTGATCTTAAAAATAAGAGCAGCACATTTTATTTTATCAGTATTATATATTTTCTGTTAGGATAAGCTTTCTATAGTTAATGAAAGAACAATATAATAAGGAAAATCTAAACATAGACTAGTGTTAGCAGGAAGAATTTAAGTGAAAAATATTTAACTCTACTATAATTGCAGCAATCTATAAATTTTATATGCGTAAGAAAAATATTACCCTCAAGAATACAGCAAATTCAAAGTAGTTAATTTAATAGCATTTTCAACTGTATTTTATCCACAAATACAAAAATCTTTCCTCTAAAAAATAAAAGTATGAACTTCACTGACAGAGACTATGATGACAGCCCTAGCAGCTGAAGAAGAAATTGTATAGATCCACTATAATCCAACTTCAAATATAGAGTTTCTCACTGCCCATATCCAGTTGTGTCTGTCAGATACAAACTGTTATTGCTATCATTAACCAACAAGTAAATCCCTGATAAATGAGCATGCCAGCGGGCCCCCTTCAGTCATCTTTGGCTCAACCCTGCCATTAATCTCAGGAAAGTCTTTCTGTGCTCCTGCAGCCCTACTCATGTGCTGTGACCTTGGGCTACTGGCTCTGACATTGGACGAAGACCCGGGATTTGAAGATTCTCTCACTGACTCTGACTTCAGGCTGACACAACTGATATGAACCATTTTACCTGACATTGTCTGTCACAAGGACATACGTTCTCGTGTGCACTGTGCACAGGCATATACACACATGTGATGGAAATACAGCCAAATTACTCTTAAAAGGAATGAAAAAACTCCTTTGTCACATGAAACAATCTTTGGTAACTTGGTGTTTTTATCTTTGGCATAGAGGTGATTATATGAAAGCAGACTTACGGATCATGAGCATTCTAATTCAAAATCTGAATGTTAAAAATGGAAATAAAAGATTAGGAATTCCCAGTTTATTCTCTGAATTTCAAATTTTTATTGAAAAGTAATACATCCCGATTGTTCAGTAGACACAGTCTAAACATAAATGTTACCCATCAAGATGTTCCACATATTTCTTATCAGGTGATTAAAACAAACAAAAATAAATGTTCCCTATCAGTATTTTCTACACATTTCTTATCTGGTGATAAAACTTAAACATCTTCTGTTGGAAATCCTTTATGTTCACTCTTTTGTATAATGTCCTCCTCATGATGGCTAGATTCACATGTCAACATACCCATGACATGAGACCTTTCATTTAATCCCACGTGGATCTTATTGTTGTGCAGATGTTCTGCAGATGTGGTTAATGTCTAATCAGTTGAGTTTGAATTTAAAAACAATTCCTTCCTATTGATTTTCATTGTATTTTTGTGTGTTCCAAAATTACATATATTCCATCTGGAAGACTTAAATTTAGTTTGCTAAGTCTGTTTCTAATAGGAAAAGAATTGTTAGTTAAATGTCTAGTATCATACTTTACAAAATAAACAAATAAAAATAGCTGTAGAATTACATAGAGAAAGCATCAAAAATTTAGATGCCTTAATAGTATATACAGAACAATACTCAATTATCTCTTAAAATAATTTGTTGGACTTTGTGATGATTAAAATATGAATGATCACACCCAAAATGGCTACTGAAGATACCCGTGTCGATTGGAGCTTATTTACCTGAAAGATGGACAGGTCCAGTAATGTAAACACAGCCTAAGTTGTCAGCCTGTGCCCCTACCCAGTGCTAAATATCCGAGTCAAATCTCTTGCTTAAAATGTCCTTTAGTGACCTGGACAAGGTGAACCTTTTCTTAAAATTTCAGCGTATCTCCATAATCTGAATTCTCTGCACCCTCTTCAAGATATGTTGTTGTCTTATTATAAATATCTAAATATTATTTCACATGGTCACTTACATTAAATTCACTTTAATCAATTTTGATATTGTTTTTAAACAGAAAAACATAGAAAAATAACCTTTTCTGTAAAAAAAAAAATTAGCAACTCTGTGCTTTGAGTCAAAAGGAGACTTCTCTAAGGAATATGGGGAGGCATTGCCTGTGAGCTAGTAAAATCAGTCAAGGACAGTTCCAGCAGGAGAAGGCAATGATGCTCATTATTTAAAAAAAAAAAGAATAAACCTTTAAAAAGAAAAGTACAATGGACCTTGTGGACAGGAAATATGAGATTAGAAGGTTTAGAAAGTATAGGTTTTTTTAAGGTTTTTTTTTTTTTCCTCAGAAATTGTGGATCAATTGAAAGTTTATGTGCTGCCCAGAAGTGGTGGGTAAATGGACAAAGTTGTGCAGAAGATCTGTACAAAAATCACTTTTTTGTTCTGTTTTCTCCTTTTAAGATTTGTCTAAAATCTAGAAAAAGGCAAAACTATGAATATTGTCAATATGTAAAAACAAATGGTAAGTATATATTTTGAGATAGAAGACCATAATTTTTTCTACTTAATTAAGAGATAAGAGGTAAGTCAGAGCATCTTGATTCTATTAAGCCCATATCACTGGTGGTCTGAAAATGATTTTGAGAACAAGGATTTTGTATAAAAGTGCTTACTTCTTAATACAAGTGTTATCAGTGTGTACTTTTAGTTCCTATATAAATAAATATTAAACTGACAGACATATTAAATATATATATGAAATAATTTTACATGAAATATTCTTGTGAATACATATATTTCTTCAGCTATACTATGTTATCCACATAATCTCAAGGAAAACAAAAGAAAAAAGAACATGGAATATTTTTTAATCGTAAGTGACAGATTCTCCTTAACATCCCAAGAGTAACCTTTCAACAAGATGCTCTTTACGTATATCTTGTAGACTAATGATATGCCACCAGGGGCATATCTAAGGGCAAGAAACAGCACACATGCAGCTATTGATGCCCTAAATGGTGTATTAGCTGGCAAAGACTTGGCCAAATGATAGAAGCTGATGAAAGTCAGTATTTCCACAACTTAGTGTGATTATAACAAGAAGTCACGAGGTTTTATGTTCTTAGCCATGAATGGTCAGTATCATTTTAAAAATTATTTTTTAATGAAGAAGCTAAATTTTTTTAGACTTTTCGGTTTTTGCTCTTTTTTTTTGTTGTTGTTGTTCTGTTTTATTTTTTGAGACAGAGTCTCACTCTATAGCTCAGGCTGTTCCTGACCTCACTATGGAGCCCAGGCTGGTCTTAGACTCACAGCAATCCTCCTGTTTCAGCTTCCCCAGTGCTGGAATTACAGGCACGCACCATCGTGCTTGGTTTATGTGATGCTGGGGAATTGAACTCAGGTACTTAGCACTTCCTTAAGCACTGGGCAGGCAAGCGCTTTGACCACTGAGCCATTCATCCAACCTCTAGACATGTTTTAAACACAACTTTATTGAGTAAAATCTCTAAACAAATAAGCATACAACTTGAAACTTGCATCTACATAATGCATCTAGATAAATTAATATGTCTCATTTATTAATCAATATGTCTCAAGTTAACTTGTGACTCTTAAAGTAGTAGATTATAACTCTTGAGATGAATATGATTTAACTAAAATATACACTTTATTAAAATAATTTTAAATAGATTGTATTCTGAACAGAAAAAAAAATCACTTTTGTTTTCTTTCTAACTTTATCACCAAAGTTGAGAAAATGGCATCTTTCCAAATTTCAAATAAACAAATTGCTCATTACAGACAAGAAACCCTGAGAGAAATTCGACTAAAATAAGATGCAGGTACTAATTAACTCCAACATTTTAGAAGAAATTGCTATCTTAAACACCATTATGTCTCAGTACATCTCATATTATTTACTAAAAGACTGAGATCAGGGTTTTTCTTACTCAAAACTGATATATATCCACAAAAATCAGTTTATTCTGCAAGTTATAACAAGAAAATATCCCAACTGTATACCTATGTAACATATTGAAGTTAATTAGTAACTGGTGTCAAAACTATTGTTTTCCCCACTTAATAATTATTTATTAAGTTATTTTTTTGCTTCAAATCTTGCCAAAGACATTAAAATAGCTATTTATATATTTGTAGTTGATTTGAGACTGCATAAATTGTTTATGAATCTCAAAAAGAAGTGTGTAGTAATTCTAAAACCTTTCGATTCACACGTGCATACTAATCACTAACCAAGAAAACACCATTCTTAAATAATCATAAAAGAATGGGCCTCACACAAAGCAGAAAAAATATAAGAAGTCAAGAAAAATTGTGTAGTTATAATGTATAGAGGGAGGATCTTCAATGGTCAAATAGACAATGTTAATTGGACTGAAGTCTAAGTTTATCATGCTAAGTCCATGTCTAGTAGTATTCTTTGTAAGGCACAAGATGGATCCAACACAAGTGTTCACCAGCCATGGAACAGATAAACAAATTATGTAATAATCATTTATTAAAATATTATCTTATTTTTGTTGGAAATCATGTTATAATTTTTGCAGTGAAATTCAACAACCAAGATTTAAATGTAGGACCTCTTGTTCCCAGCTGGAGCTCTTAGCTGTCACCCTTGAATCTAATGAGCCTATCATTTAGTCCATTCCCAGACCAGAAATTTCATATGTATTAAGTTACACATATAAGCCAAGAAATTATTTTATTATTTTTCAAAGGTAGACAAAACTCAACCATCAAAATTATTTTATTTTACGTACCTTATATATTAGCGCATGAAACTCTAGAATGAAAATTAGATTGGGTAATGAGAGGGTAGGAAGATATTCATGATTAAATTTATTCCTTTACCTTTCTACTTAATAATTTTGCTACCGTTTCATTATGATGTTACCAAAGTTCAGTCTATCTCTCCACATATACTGAAATAAGTATAATCTAGAGCCTTCAATAGCAGAAATATGAGTGTTGAAAATTATAACATAAAACTAGACATGTAGGGTTTTTTTTTATTATTTACTTTTTGTGTTACCCTATTTATTATTTCGGGATGTAGCTTTAGAAGTGAAACCTGAGTTATAAATTATATTAATGCCTATTGCACATATAATTAGGTAAATCTGAAGAGTTTTATGCATCAACTTCTACTTTATTTTGCACTAAATCCAAATGTCTTCTTGATCTCAATTCTAAAGAAGCCCACTTCCTTTTCTTGTCCAGGAGCATCTACTTTGCTCTAGACCTCTTGCTTTTCCTGTCTTTCTACAAACTCATTGTTCACATCAGTAAGATATTGAAGATCCTTGCAAAAAGGGTGGCTAGGAATCACTGTTCAATGCAGTGATAACAGTGTCCACTTTGGATCCAAATATTAATTATCACTAGGATGGAGGAAACTCAATAATAAACATTACTTGTAAGTGCATGTTTCAATTTTGCAAGTGTACACTTATGTATACCCTATCTGACACTGAAAAAAATGATTCAAAGTAGCCTAGATAACGAATTCGATCCAATGATACAAGGATAGGCAGGCAGAAATTGGGATAATTTAAAAGTAAGAGATGAATATAAATTTAATAGTATGTTTACTCAGAAAAACATAAAAAACAATATAAAATTTATACTTAATAAGAACTAAACTACATCAGCTAGTTTAAAATTGTCATTAGAATGTTAGGTGATGTGTTGCTACACTGTTAAAGTTTGGATCTTGAGTATCCCCAAAAATCCTCATGTATTTGAAACTGCATTATTGAGAGGTAAGGCCCAGCCACAAGGGGCACATACTTGGGGTTCAACCTGGAAATATATGGCAATGTGTTGAAATCGGGGGTTGCTATAGCCAGGCATAGTGTTGCTTACTTATAATACCAGCATCCAGAAGGCTGAGGCAGGGGGATTATAAATTTGAACCCACCTTGACCCAGTAAGTGAGTTAGCAAAACTTTGTTTTAAATAGTAAGATTAGGGATGTAGTCCACAGTGCAGTCCCTGAGGTCCATTCCCAGTAAATTCCTCCACTCCCCCGCCGCCAAAAAAATAAGAAAGAAAGAAATGTAGGCATGTTGATAAATTTTAAAGCATTTTATATTTAAATAGTTTTTATAATTACAAAGTTTAAAAGCACTACATAGAATAGGAATGTCATAAAAACATTCATAAATAAAAGTATCATAGTTAATAATGTTTAAAAAATTCATTTCTTGCCAATTGATGTTTTATTTTCTTCCTGGAGTTGTCAGAGATCACACATATGGGATGCTTGTTTATATTTTTCCTTTTAGATTTTGCTTATTTTGTTTTTTTCATTTCCAATGCATTTATTTTGCTTTTTTATTACATGTTCATATTTCAAGCAATAAATGTGGACTCAGAATCTCAGATCATGATATTAAGAAATTTAAAAATTTCAGCGTCTTGGTGTCTGATAAGATTCACAGATCAACAAAAGTAGTTGCTAAAACAAATTAGTAAGCAAAAGCAAATCCTTGGCACAATATATTCTCAATAAATACAAATACAAATAAGCAAATCAAGTTTTTGATAATTCATATTATGACATAAAATGATCAAGAAAATGTTTGTGACTCATATTCATGTTTGTGTTTGTGACTGAGACTGACTCATTCACCAAACCATGTTCCTCCTGTTGGATGCAAGAAAATGATCATCTAGAACCCAGGAGACCTGCCACAAGTGTAGGGAAGCCACAGAAAGGAAACACTGGGATGCGGTGGCAGACCAGGCCAACACTTTCACAGCTCACCATTGTGGTGCACGTGCACTCACCCTATTATTTTATTTTTGTGAATTTAGCCACATAACAATACAAAAAGGAACCTGAGTCTTCAGTCACAGAAACGTCACCAAATACAACCTTCCTGGCTTACACTGGACTGTGATATGGGAGATAATTAATCAATTAGCTTTAAAGAAATGAGCTGTTCTGTTGCTACAGTGACCTGTACTCATCATCAATTTCAAAACTGGCAACCTAAATGAATGGTTTTTGTTTTTGTTTTTTGTAATTTCAAAACCAGCAGCACAGACCTGTGATAACTGAGTCAATAAAATAACAAGGTTAAAGCTATGACTCTTGGGAAGTCTTGAGGTTTTGTTTTGTTTTTTGTCATTCAAAACTATCTCATGTGTTCTGGCACTGGGAGGAAAAATCCAAGAGGACAGAATTGTCTCATAATATAGAGAAAAAAGGAAACATTTTTGGGAAAGTCTAAATCTGCTATATTATGCAAAGCAGAGCTCTTCAGAGAATGAAGTCAGGGCAAAGGGCCTTAATTATCTCAATAATCTGATACCTTGATATTATTCGGACCTAGGATTAAATTTCTCCCAGCTAGGCAGAAAAAAGCAAACAAACACAAAAACACTAAGGCACTAGTATATAAATAAATTCAGAGACCACATAAGCTTGGAAGTCACTGGAGCATCAACCACTGCAAGTGGGAGAGTCTTGCCCAGGGGCTGGAGGACTCGGGAGGGTCACACAAGGGCACAAGTTAGGGCTGAAGCAGACTGAACGCCCAGATCTGCCTCTAGAAAACTCCGAGGAAGTATCAAAGGGTTATGGGGTACAAGGTAAAAATGAATTTAACTTCCAGACTCTGTAGACTAAACCAATTTCGATGAAATTCTTTGAAGATATTTTGGAGACACTTAGAAATGTAATCTAAGTACATGTGGAAAGCAAGAAACTTACAATAATAAAGATGAAATTTGAAATAGAAGAACAAGTTGAAGGATTTCATTATTTGACTTCAGGATTTATTATAAAGAATCAGAATGTAGTCCAAAAATAGAACCACACTCATGCACTCAATTAACTTTTTTTTTTTTTTTTCTTGTTTCAGACGGGAAGGTCTCACTAAGCCTTCACCATGCCCCAGTTTGGCTAAAACTTGTGATCCTCCTACCTGGGCCCTGCCAATCAACTTTTGACACAGTTACCAACTTAATTTATGGGGTACTGATAATTTTTTAAACAAATTGTGCTAAAAATATCAATGTCTACATACAAATAAAATAAGCTTCAATTTAAGTTATGTCATAAACAAAAGATAATTTAAATGGAATGAAGTTATAAATATAAAAAGAAAAACTATAAAACTTTTTAAAGAACCTTAATTTTTTTTTTTTTTTTAACTGGGAAAAGATTTCTTACATTGGATAAAAAGGCACAACTACAACAAAAAAATTTAACTTTAAATATCAAACACTTGTGGCATAGAATTTAAGTTATATTAGGTGCTTAGTAAATATTTATGGAAGAAATGAGATATTAATTAAGAAGTCCAAATCAAGCAAGAATATTTACAGAGTCAGCTTAGGTAATATGAACAGGTACAGACATAAAAGAGCTTCATGTAAAGTTCACATCAGACAGGCATGGTGGTGCATGCCTGTCATCTCAATAACCTGAATGTCTGAGGCACTAGGATACCAAGATACAGCCCAGCCCAAGCAATTTAGGAACTTAGCATGACCCTGTCCATAAATAAGTAGACACAGAAGTAGGTAAATAAATACATCAATACATAAAGGCTGGAGATATAGCTTTGTGTAAAAGCTTTGGGCTTAATCCCAGTACCATAAGGTAAGCAATTAAGTAAATGAACAAAAACAAATAATGTTCACATGTACCATAAAGTAACTGGGTGATTCTGAGTGAGTTTTCTGTCTCTTGAATCTGTCTCTTCTTTTGAAGTAAGTGCTCACAGGGTTATTCTGAGGAGTGCATAGAGCAATACATGTACAATGCCTGGGTTTGAGCTTACAGAAAATATGCTATAATACTTGAATCCTAATATTTGATCATGTCTTCATAAAGATAAGCTATTCATGCTAATAATGCTGTATGGTAATCCTAATATTTAATCGTGTCTTCATAAATATATGCTATTTAAATTCTGAAAGAAAAGGCCAAACCTGATGTGCTGCTTATGCAACAAATAGGTTGGAAAAATTTGTCTACAATACAATCAAACATCTCAATATCTGCAAATTGAATTGTCCATAAGCCTGTTTCTTGGTATTCCAGTCAATTAATATGTCAAATTATTGAGCTTTTACAAAAAAGTTATCTACTGGCTTTTCATTCATTGCATTAACTTTTTAAAGTACATGCTAAGCTTTATAATAAATCAACAGAAATTATTTTTTATGCATGAGAATTTTAATGTGTACTTACCATTTAGCTCATAAAATATCCTACCTAATATGTACTGTTTTCTTCAAAATAGCTAATATTTTCATATTTTTACCATAACAAACTTAGGTGATTTATAGTTTCTACAAGAATATCACAATGTTTAGTCAAGTACTATAACATATGACATCAAAATTTATTGAAACTATGGAAAACAAACTTATTCCCTTTGTCTAGGAAACTTAAATTTAGAAATACTAATGTTGCATTATATTTTAACATAGAAAATAAAAAATTGAAATATTACAGGCAAAAATGTGGGAATCTACTATGCATTTTCTATTGCTTAACATTTCAAAAAATGATTTCTAATTTGAAATCCTTTTGAAACAAGCCATAACTTCCTACAAGAATGAGGAAGTAGTTAAAGTGACAAGACATTATTAAGTCACTAATAGTGCTCTGGTTCTGCTTCTTCAGAACCCAGAGATATGTGTGTGTGTGTGTGTGTGTGTGTGTGTGTGTGTGTGTGTGTGTGTGTGTGTGAGCACGCGCACGTGTGCTCGTGTGTGTGTATATATATATATATATATATATATATATATATATATATAATGAAATTCACGTCTTAACATATTAAATTGGGATTGTGACTCTAATATCATAAGACAATTTTTCTCAAGTCACATGTGTGAAGTATAAACAGGGAATTATCTTTATAAATGGGAGAAAATTGCTACTACTTTTCAAATGTACTCTTGAAATTTTGAAAAGTGCAATAATGGATCTGTCCCCATGGAGACAATTATTTTACCCCTCATCTCTGCAACAAAAATTCAGCACATTATATATACCCTTATCTGACTCAGTTTTTTGAGTCTATCTCAGTGGTTTACATCATTATAAAGATGTTTCCAAGTAAAAGTAAAGATTTGCAAAGGATGTTTTTATTCTACACTCTTTCAACTGATACTTTATACTATTTTTTAATCCCAAGTTTTGCAAGATAAAATCTGTTTGTCTTCAAGGAAATGAAAGATTCTGTACATGGGAAAACTTTGCGAGAACTCAGAAGCAATCACATGCCCCAAATTAGAAAATGTATCCTGTGATCCTTTCTAGCAACAGAACACATTTGTGAAAATAAGTATCACTTACAAATTTCTGCAATTGTTCGCATTTTCTCCTTGAAAGTCACAAAATGGAGTAAATTTTTTCAGTTAATTAAAGTGCGCATTTATCATTTGACATGTGTCTTTCTCTTCTCTAATTTACAGTATTAACTGAGAGAATGTAAGAAATGTGCTGTACCCAGTGCCTAAAATAAAATCGTTGTGGAGGATATATTTACACAACATACTGGATTTATTTTTCACCCTTTATTCTCTTTATACACTAACAAGTTTGACTTAAATATTCTATTCACTGTAGTGAAATTTGGGGAGTGAGAAATCACAAGAAATTGCAAACGGATGATAAGGTTGGCCCACCGGGTTGCAAATTTTGGCAAGTGTCTTATTATTCCGTCCTGTACATTTATTTATTTCAGTAGCTAAATGGTGTCTTAGATGTCACAAGACTCTCATAATAATATTTTTTCTGTTGTGAATATAAACCATCAGTCTAAGACAGGATAACAGACAGACCTGGGAGAGGAGTCCCAGGTTCATATTCCTGGGTTTCTGTCCTGAAGAAAGCGGCCAAAAAAAAAATCAATTGGTAAATATTTCCTTTTACATTTTAGCTCTCAATCAATCCCAATAACTAAATATAGGGAGAGATCGCTTCCTTTATATCCATTTTTATTTCTTTAAACTTTTACTTTGTAAATTAAAAGAATCTACCAAACTCCAACATCTACAATGAAGCTGTACATAGGATATATTTATTGAAGAATATGCATCTCTCTCTCTCTCTCTCCCTCTCTCTCTCTCTCTCTCTCTCTCTCTCTCTCTCTCTCTCTCTATATATATATATATATATATATATATATATATATAATATGTATTATGTAAGTTATATGTATGACAATTTCAAAGTGGATAAAATGTATCATAGGCTGGGAAATATTATACATACATAAGCATTATATATACATATGATGATGCAATAAAAGCATCCATGTGTATGAATTCCTATATATAATGATAAATTCTTAGTAGAAAACAAATTTGTTGTAAATAAAATAGCTCGATTACACAATTTTTGAAGTAATAAAAATCTAAAAGTAAGTAGAAAACTTTACATGGCCAGATGAATAGGACTAACACCAAAAGCAGAAAGGTCATTAATACAGAAGTATGTGATAAATAAAGGGAAACTTCAGCACAGAAGTGTGACTTCATTCACACCTTGAAAGTTCGGGGGGTTGTAAAATTTCATTGACATGTGCAAACAATAGTATCATTGCATCCCTTTTTATCTGAATGTACAATTTACTGATCGTTTGTTCATTTTTATCCTTTTTTTCCAACTGAAGGTTTTTAGTGCATAAGTTCAGTTCTGAGGATTTTTAGTATTGGCTTTTCCTACAGAGTTAAGCAAAAATGCTACATACATTGTCAAGAACTATTATCATGATATCTTTGAGTAAATTGCTTCTCAAATAGAAGAGTTTTGAGTAGAAACAACATTGTCCTAGGTTCTTTTTTTTTTAAAATGTGGATAGATGAAACATGTACATGGTTCAAAATTCATAATAATATAAAAAGGCAGATAACCAATAGTAAGTTCACCGCTTTCCACCGGTGAGTCCACCGGAATGCTAAGGTGACAGGGCAGCCATCTGACCAAGGATCTAAGAAAAGCCTGGCGCCTGCAGGGCAACACAGGGCACGAGCAGGGACTCTGGGGCAGAACGCAGGCGGCCCTCGAGAAGAGTTCATCCGGGGTCTATTGGCAAGCAGTAGATGTGCACTGCGAGATGAAGAGAAGTCCTTGAGAACCGCAAATGAAGAGGACGTCTGAACTCTGGCTTCTCAAAAATTTTATTTGATTCCTAAAAGTCTCCCTATGTGCAGAACTGGAGGAAGAAAACAGAAGTTGCCATGGAAGTGTCATAAAAGCTCTACTGAGGTCTGCTTTTCCTTTTATTTCTCTGTCCAGCTAAAACCTGGACCTGTAAGAGGAAAGACAGCACCTGCAAGTGAAAAAGGCGCTTAGGGAGGCAGTGAAAACTCATTGTAGCTAGGGGAAGGAAACAGGAGGAAAGAAACACGAACTCCTACAGGAGAGGCGAAAATGTGCAGGATTCAGAACCGAGTAAACTGCACCACTGAAAATAGGTAAAACAGGAAATACAGTTCCTAAGAGAGATGGCTTGCACAACGGAACATTAGATCTCTCTCTCTCTTCTTCTTCTTCTTCTTCTCTCTTTTTCCTTCCTTCCTTCCTTCCCTCAATCCCTCCTCTATGTCTCCATCCCTCTTTGCTCCTCTCTCCTTCAAAGTAAGAAGCATAAAGTAACAGTTTGCAATAGCAAAGTGAAAACCAAAAGATACAGAATGAGCAGGCAGACATTGAAATTAAAAAAACAAAGAAAACCCTTCCCTAAAGCCCCTACCCTACAGGTAGCCATAGTTAAGAGAATTTGAGGCCGTTGTTCACTGACGATGGTCTGAACAGTGCAAGCTGAAAATCCAGTTAGAAGATAGAATAGACTGCCACCTCCCCCTTAAGACCTAGGAACAACAAGGAGGGATGCTCATTTCCAGGTAAAAGCACTATAAAAAGTGTCACATTTATTTTGTCATGCACAAGATGGTCACCTTCAAGAATAAGGAAGCATACAAAAAGCCAGCAGATAAGCAACACAGTCCTAGACACTCAGCAATCATAACCAAACTCAAACGTGACACAGTGTTGGAACTATCTGACTGTGAGTTTAAAACAATGGAGGTGAACACAACAGAGCAGGGGCAATCCCGAGGCTACAGACAGGACTGTAGCTCAGAGGAGCCACAAGCAGGAGGTAAGTAGCAAGCAAAGCGCGCGTCAGCGGTGCTTCCCTTGGTCCTAATGCCCCCCATGTTCTAACTGGAGGTGGGGCTTCCCTCCAGGTCCCCTCCTGCTGCTGCTCACCATTTCAAAGCTATCCTCCAACAACCTCCTGAAAAACAAGCACTTCCATCTCCCTGTCCCCACCTTGGGAGAATGGTTTTCAAATTAGTTTGTCATGTTAAAAAAAAAGTTGGGATTCACTGTATTAGAGAATTTAAATGAAAAAAAAAAAAAAGAAAACAGCACGCAAGACAGGTGGTTGCGGTAGAGATGTGGAAACTATAGAAGAAACTAGAATGAAATACAAAAAAATGCAAAATGCAATAAGGACAGACATGAGGACTGCCTTTAATAAACTTAAAATGAAACCATGGCAGAAAAAAAAAAGAATTGGTGTAGTTGAAGGTCAGTCTGCTGCAGGTGGTAACAACTAAAGCTGCATTGTGGGTCTAGAGTTTCCCCCAAAAGCCTCATGTTCCTGTGGACACTATGTACTATTGGAGGCTAGAATAGGCTGAAAGGGGAAGATGCTTGGAGCTAGACCTGAAAGAATGTGTGTTGGTTCCACCCTTCCTCCAAGACCTGATTCTGGTCTGCCATGCTGTGAGGAGCTCTTTCTCAGGTTCCAACCCTACCACGTGTTTCCACCACTGCCAACTGCCTGCAAATGAGCTGAGACTTCCTTAAACTGTGAGTTAAAATAAATCTTTCCTTCCTTTTAGTTGTGAATGTTCTGTCCTAGCAATGAAAATGCAACTAAGACAGAAATTGGTACCAGATATGTGGGATTGTTGCTGTGACTTTACCTGACATGCCGTTTGGAAACCTTTGGAAATGGAATGTAAGAAGAATTTCAAAAGGCTCTATAGGCTGTCAGCTGGAGAAGCCTTGGAGTGCTCTGAGCTGAGCTTGATGGGAAATTCTTGTCAGCGCTCAGAAAACCAGAATGCTAATGGAAGTGTGGATTGTATTGGTCAGGCTAAAGAAATTTCAGAGAGGGGAGAGAAATATATTAGCAAGGGATCTTAAAATCAAGTGTGCTATGCTTGGAAGGAAGCATGCCAGCATCGTGCCCTAGTTCAGAGATTTTGCTTGAAACAAATCAAACAGATTCAGGTCAGTGGACTATTTAACATTGAAAAAAAGAAGCCAAGTACTTACAATTAGGCTACAGGAAGGGTATCTTGAGAGTATTTTAAGTCAAAAAGATCTCACCGCCTACCATCTCAAGGGTGGACAGGTAAAAGACTGCTCTGAGAAGTCTACCTCAGGGCCGAAGAGGGAAAATTCTGCTACAGTACAGCCACCTGAAGTTCAACCATCTAAGAACTCAAAAGCTTTGGCTGTGTTTACTCAAAGGAGTCAGGTTACTACTCAAGTCAGTGGCAGGCTGTGGTGATATTCATGTGGTTCTGGCTTCGCAGGCTTTCAGAGTGCAGGAGTTAAGGATTCGTGGGGGCTTCCACTCAGATTTCAAAGGAAGGCCTTGGAGGCTAGATAGCGTGCTCCTGAGAAGGCAGTGCAGGAGGTTTCAAAGGAGAAGCGTTAGGTGCAGTGGAGACCTGAAAAATTTAAAAGCCATGAGCATGGATCCTCTCCTGAGAAATGCTACAGACTGGGCAAGAACATCACAAAGTAGAGAAGACGGAGTAAACAGCCAGAGGAAAAATGGAGCCATTCAAGCTGTCGCGAGCACTCCGTAAGAGACAGACGGGACAGAGGCAGATGAATTTGCCTTGGAAATGTTCTTTATTCACACAACAGTCAATCAATCCAATTCACAAATCAAACCATAATAAATCGATCAACTAATTAATTAAGCAGGAAAGCAAGCGTTGTTCTGCCTCTTAAAACTGTTCCTGTCCTGGGTCCCTTATGCTCACCATGCGACGTGCTCTTGACTGCCAGCGACACAGCCCACCGGCGTATGAGCTAGTCCAGGGCTCGCTGCCAGTCTGTGGCTGGATCAGGACCCGCCGATAGCTGCCCGGCTGGACAGCCACTCCTTCTCCAGGGGGTCTCACTCTCTGGTCCTGAGGAGGTGTAGTCTCGCACTCGGGAGGCGAGGAGGCTGGGGACGAGGAACAAAACCCGTATCCTGCGATCAGAGTCTGTGACTCCTACCTCGACCCTGAGCTTAGAACCAGGGCGGTTTATATACTATTTTTACACCCGCAAGCTAAGGATAGTGATTGTATCAGGGTCCACATGCAGGTGGACAGGGGTTCTGGTTATCTATCATGGGGCTTCTGGTTATCAGTCATACAAGGGCTTTGTCCGCAGGCTACAGATAGCGATTTCATCACACGGCGTCCGCACGTAGGTGGCTCACAACTTATCAGTATCATACAGAGCTTTAGGCAGTTTCCAGAAATTTACTTAATTGCACTTAATACAGGTTTACGTTCTCTCTGTCATCCTAGTGCCGTTCATACCAATGCCTTCAAGTCTACTCTCCACATTCTACCTGTGCTCTGGACACAAGCCTCTTGGAGTCCATATCCCATCACAATTTACCTTGGGTCCTGGACACGGAGTTATAGCATTTAACCCTTGCCATGCTGGGTTCAAAATTTGCTTTGGTCCGATTGCTTTATATCTATCCCCCTACTTGAAATGGGAATATTTGTCAACTTCCTTTGTATGCTGGAAGAGCCTCACAGCTGAGTTTGCTTAGCATCTCAACTTAGACTTGGGACTTGGACTTCCCAGCAGTGGTAACAGTGTTAAGATTTTGACAGTTCTTAGAAAGCGACTAACTACATTTTGCATAAGTAGGTAAGCATAAGTTTTTGAAAGGCCAGTGGGAGAGTTTTGTGGTTTGGGTCTAGAGTGTCCCTGAAAAGCCTCATGTCACGTGGATACTGTGTACTGCTGGGAGGTGGGACCCAGCTGGCAGGGGAGGATGCTTGGGGTAGGAGCTGGAGGGGTTTGTACTGGGTCGACCCTTCCTCTGAGCTATGATCCTGTTCTGCTATGCCATGAGGAGATCTTTCTTAGATTCTGACCCCAGCACATTTCTACCACCACCACCCACCCAAATATGAATGGAGACTCTCTAAAACTGTGAGCTAAAATAAACCTTTCCTCCCTTAAGTTGTGGATATCAGATATTTTGTCTCAGCAATGACAAAGTGACTTAGACAAGCTGTATGACCGCTGACTAGAGAACTTTGTTTTGATTGAATAATGTAAAAATTAGGATAAAATGGATTGTACAGAAACTCTGTAGTCAAGTTGTTTCATACATATTTAGGAAAATATCCTCAAGCTACTTTGCTTGTTTTGTACAATTGAATAAATAAACTCAATATACTGACAGTCAAATTTTGTGTCTTTGGCATTAGAAAGAAGGCAGGTTGAAATACTGTAGAAACAAAATTTTTAAAAAGCTCTGATGATTAAGATGACATCAATTTAAGTAATAATAATGGCATTGGATTATAACTTAAGGAATAAAAGTAGTGTCCGTGAGTCTGAGGACTTATGGTTTCTACTTCAATATATGAAGTTGTTGCTGTTGTAACAGTTAAAAATGGTAGACAAGCTGAAACAGTGATTTCTATAGACCAATGAGAGAAGTGACATTATACAATAAAGCGTATTTCCCAAATCGATAGAAACAAGCACGGAGATACGGCACTTGAGATGCACCTGTGCCACCAGATCAGGACCACTTAGTCAGGAAAGATTATGAACTCTGTCACTTATTTAGCAAGAATTATGAAATCCTACAGGCTGTGAATGAATTAGAGAGAGTGAAAAGCTCCAAAAGGAGCAATCAGGAAAAAAATCCCCATACACTCCACAGGCTTCTCCCAGAAACACCATTAAATTGTTATTGGAGGATCCAAGAAAGATCTCGAGTCTCCCTGCCAGGGACAAGGCTGAAGGAAGCCTTTGGGAAACCCTTCCAAGCTTAACCTCTAGTATGCAGATCTTCATTGGAAGGCAACCCTGAGATCTCATCTCAGTTGGAGAAAAGAAAATCCACTTTACCTTCGCTCTCTCTGCCTTCCCTTCAGATTGAAAGAAGAAAAATAGGTCTGCTAAACCGAAAAGAGTGCCTTAGGGAAACGCAATGGAATCATCAGCATGAGAGAAAAGACTCGAGAAATGAGGGACAGAAGTTTATTCCATAGAGGAGCAGAAAGTACCTTTCAGACCACATCCAGACACAGGCCCTTAGACGCCTGAGGCTTGTCCAGATTAGAGCCCCCTCCTTCCCTCGGTAGCTATTGCAGTGCTTACATATGTCCAGAAATATAGTAAGTTACAACTTAAGACCTGAGCTGTCTTTAAAGAGCCGTAAAAAATGTAAATTGAGAGACAAGTGGGTGAAGGGAGCAAACTCACCACAGTAATTTGAAGCTTCTGATATCTAAAACAAAAATAAACATTGAATGGACTTTAATTTCTAACTAGATTAACACAAATTCTTACACTATTGGCCTATTCACTTTGTGGCCTACTATAGTATTTGTAACCTGGTTCAACAACATTTACAAGTTAACCCAAAAGGTGACAATAAACATGTTTCAAGAAACAAAAATGTATCAGAATCAGACTCAAATATAATAGCGATATTAAAATTATCTCACAGGTGTTGCATGAATGCTTTCTCTTGAAACGATATGAATGTCTATGTTTGTTCACCTCAAATAGGACATGGCAGGCCCAAAGCTATTGCACCAGCATTCAATTTGGGGAACCAATGAGTTTATTGGGGTTCCTTGCAGGAATATGGTTGAGAAGAATGGAATAGATTGCCCAACAACGGAAGCAAGAATCACTGCAATATGCATATAAATGGAAAATCGGGAAAAGAAAAAAAGAGAATGGAAGAGAAGAAAAATTATAAAAATAGGTATTGAGATGTTTTTTAAGTATAAGAACATCCAAACACCCAGAAAGTATGGGATCTAACACCTGGATAAATACCAAAATACCACACACAGACACATCATGTTCAAACTGTAGGAAAACAAAAATAAAGGAAAAACTTGAAGGAGTCCGCAGGTGGAGAACACTTACAAATGGAAGCATAGGGTAAGAATTAGATCAGATATATTATGAAAAAACATACAAGGAAGAAAAGAGTGGAACTGGGTCTTTAAAGTGTGGAAAGCTTGCAACCATAAATTGTGTAATATACCCAATTCTGTATCCTTAAGTGGAAGGGAAGTAATATGGTTTAGACACTTCAATTTATGTTAAGCAAATGAGAGCATCCAAGGAGGAACACATGAAAAATAAAGTCAATTTATTTCTCAAGTTGGTCTGAAAAGGTCTGATTGGAGCAATATTGAAACGTTCTGCATGCTTGTAGTAATAAATAAGTAAAATAATCAGCAACGTCAGAAGACAAAGAAGAATTTTAATAATAGGTTATAAAGTACTCATATTACACATAAATCAGTCTATCGTTATTTGAAATTGCAGTTGGCTAAGAGAATATTATAAGCCATAGGGAAATCACTTTTAGTTATTTAGTTTAAAGAAGTTTGAGTGATGTCACAAAGAGGTATAATAAAATGCCTCTGAGTCCATGATGATATAAAGAAGAGAATATATTTTAAAAGATGATTGAGAAGAAATAGTTTCTTGTAATAAAACATTTAAAGTAATACATTTTAAATGAACGAAACCATTAGAAAATAAGTAGAATTTGACCACAGAGTTAGTTGTGGTAATAAAGATTCATTAACAAATGCTCAAAACTGTGTACAAAATATAAGAAGAAATGAATACACATCTTGGATAATTTTCCTTAAAACACTTGATGTTTTTGAAAAGGAAACGATAACTTTGCAGGGAATACACCTTCGAACAGCATTTTAACTCAGTAGATGAAGGTTTCCATCACTAAAGATAATATACATTATCTTCTGTCCCTAATTCAATGCACTGAGAAAGCCTGACACCTGTGTGAAACTGTTTCCAAATATGCGAGTCAGAAGCAAATCATGAGAACCGGAAGACAATCCTAAACAGAGGTGTCTATTCCTTCAGATACCTGGCCAATACTTCTCAAATATGTCATAAATTATAAATTCAATGAAAAAATGAGGAATGGTCACAGATAAGAAGAGAATATGGAGTCCTAACAAACATGAGGGAACAGTTCTTTGTATTGTGTAACAGAAAACATGCATTATCAGAAAACTGCTTTTTTTTTAAGACAGGTTTCACTCTATAACTCAGACCAATCTTCCTGCCTCAGTCTCCCAATTATTGGGATTAAGGCATGTACACCCACTTCCAGTTTGTGAGATGCTGGGAAATTGAACCCAGGGCCTTGTGCTTGTTAGACAAGAAGTCTAACCACTGAGTTACGGCCCTCCCCAGACCAGACAGCTAATTTTATCTGAATTAAAAACTTCAGGTTCATAGATTTTGCTGATGTTAGTTCTTTAGTTATGAAAGATGTTAAGATGGAGGGATGCTTGGTGAAAGATGCACAGGACTGTTTATTAACTCGATTCCTCCCTCATCCTGTATGTTTATTAGCTACTTTTATCCTTTAGGCCTTTAATATGAAAATAAAAAGAAACACAGACATACACTCCTCCCATTCCTTTTCTTTCATGCCTGCAGCACACCAAGTATCACGTGCATATTGATCTGTTCCTTAAAACTTGTCCTTGAGCATTTTTTATTAAGGTCTCCCTTGATCATTTTCACAGAATTTATCCCAGGTTATGCAAACAGTCCTCTATATTTGTGTTCTTAGGTGCTCATAATCCTTGGCTATTACAAATAATAGCTTGTCAATAGTTTTACATGTGAGTTGTGCATCCGTAAGTAGTGTTTTGGTGGTGTAGCTTTCCAGGATTAGGGCTGCAGAATCGATAAGAAAATACCGCTATAATCGTGGCAGAAGCTTGCACCTTGTGTTGCACAGTGGTGGAGTTAGTATTCACTCCCACCAGCAATATCAGAGCGTACCAGCTTCCTCCAGCCTCGCTTTAGGGCTCTGAACGTTTTCAAAGTACTTTCATAATATATGTCCTTTTATTAGTTTTAGCATAGCAGTATGATGTTATGAATATACCAACAACACAGGAACTTTAGTTCCAAAGGAATTGTATCTTCTTCAAATGCAGTGCATCTGGCTACTGACTCATGTAAGTGAACTGGGCAGGTACTAAGTTGCTTAATAAATAGAAACAATCTCATTCAGCATTCTATAATTATTTTAGCATACATTCATTCATACTTATCACCTGTTGTTATTGCTTCCAAAGTGTGGATTTAATTATTCACCTCAAATGGATATTTTGAGTAATATCACAAAATTTAAAACCTACAACTGTAGCAACATTAAACTCCAAGATAAAAACGCAGACATTGGTCTCTTTTGGCAAACTAGCTACCAGCAGAGTGAATTTGCGAGTGTCTTAGAGACTGGTTCATTCTCTTTTGCAAACTAGTTGTTAGCTGTGGTTATAGTAATACACTGTGCATGGCCCCATGCCTATTATACTTCATTCCAGTGTTTACTGAAAACTTTTGCTGTGAGTGAAGCTCTTACCTGACTGTTAAATTGAACACCCATCTGTATCCATGGCCTTGTTTTTTAATCTTACATAAAGAAAGAGGCTCCCATCATTTCGTCTCTACAACAAACTCCTGAGACAGTGATGGATTGCACTGTACATTTCCAAGTGTGCCAGAAATACAAGTTTTTAAAATTTTTAACTGAAGAAAAAATTCTACCTCAATTGTCTTTCGACTGGTACAAGAAAATGAGATGTCTATTTGATGCAGAGAGGTGACAGAGTAGCCAGTGTGCTTTCATTCATCTTGGAAGTTACACTTTCTCAGGGTTCAACCTTGCAAAGTCCTTCAGGAGCAGGGCCCCAAGATGAACAACGAGAAAGGAGGAACTTGTTTCCTGGACTCAGATCTCGGTTTCTACCTTGCGGAGTATACTACGTAGCCAATCCTCTCTGACTCTGGAAATAAACTTTGTACATTGCCCAAGATAGCAGTCTGGCTCCTTAATTTGCATAAGCCTAGTGTCCTTCCTGTTTATTTCTGTCTTGAAAAATAAGTCCAGCTCCCTGGCTGTTTTGTCTCCAACTTACCTACATTACAAAACCTCAGATTTCTCTACATTCACCACCCTCTCCAGACCTGCAAAGTCTCCATTAGCACAAACTTTAAAAAGATGAATACCATGAAATGAAGTGATATTCATCAGGATGCCCATGAGATAGTGTTCACTTTAGAATTTAATAATGATATATTGATAAGCTATTTTGGGATGAAAAGGTAGAAAGCAATTATAAAACATTGCACTCTACTGTGCATTAACCAAAGAATATTTCAGAAGAGTAGAGGCTTGCTTACCTACAGGGACATATATTTTATTAGATGTCAATACTTATCTTGATTAAATATTAAATATATTTTAGAGCACAAGGTAAAAACCAGTCATACTTAATATTAGCAGATTCTTCTCCAGAAATTGTAGTTTAAATTATTCTAAATTCTTTATTAAGATTTCCATAAAATTTTTAGACATGTCTCAATTTCTTTTTCAAATACATTTCAAATCATCACAATAATCTGAATCTATAAACACTTCGATGAAGTCACTGTACTCATTTAATAGAATTAAGAGCCACAGTTTCAAGCTAATATCTACATATGTATTTTAAGTATTAAAAATACAAGAAATAATTTATACTTAGTTTCATAATGGCTTAAATGGAACTAGTAGATTTCCTAATAGAGAATATAGGCACTCAAGGTTCTTCATTATATGTCCACGTTCTCCCTGTTTTATTTGCTTTTCTCCAGGTTGTGTTTTCTAAGGGCTGTAGGGGTGGGGAGCAGAGGGACAGTAGAGGGGGGAGTGGAGAAGAGCGTACGAAGGGGGGACTTCATTGTACAGAATGGTCATTAACTGTGATGCAAACGCCAATGTTTCCATGGAAACCTCTGTCCACTACAGAATATACTAGAGCAATTTTTGAACCATTTGTCCATTTGATTAATTATGTCTTTGTGCCGGAGGCAGCTTGGCTTGATTGTCTCATCATGTATTAGAGAAGCTACCGCTCTAACAAATGGGCCTATTGTTTTGGGCCTATTCATCTTGGTGCATCTCTGCAAGCTGATAGACATTTCAACAAAATGACTGTCCCTTAATGAGCCGCAGCCTGTCAGAATTGTTTAGGGCTTCATGCGAGGCACAGACCATGGTCATGACAGCCTCAGTTATTATGACAATGAGTAGGATGTCTATAAAAGAGTCCATATAAATACAATGACCCTTGTTCTGATATCACATAGTTGCTTTTTAATTATCAAACTTATGTATATTATGGTCATAAAACATTCTTTAATTTTGTTCCAACATAGCTATAGAATTTTCTGACAAGCTAACATGACCATGAAATCAAAAAGGAGGAAAACAATTTTTTTTTATAATTTGATACAATTGTTCTGGGTTTCCAATTATCTGAAAATATTAAGACAATTAGGGGAACAAGCTCATGAAAATAAAAACACCATTTTTCTTATATTTTGAAAAAACTCGTGGTGATGTTTTAGTATTTTGATGAGGAACAAGCTTGTTTGACTTGACTATTTCTCCAAAAGAAAACACTGCTAAATAATGACAGTAACAATGCTACTGTCAAAAAATTGGGGAAGGAACCCATAATACTGAGGTGCAGATGCATCCTAGTTAATGGGATAGATGCAACACTTCCCTAGCACTCTCAATACATGTGAGATGGTGATACAGTAACCTCCTCTGAAGAAAAAAATAGTCACCTGTTGATTTGCTTTAACATGGGAGTGTCGTTAACCCAAAGTCCAAGCATCTTTCATGAAGATAAGTATCCAATAACAATGTGTTTCTTCTGTCCACATTAAAAGAAAAGAGAAAAAATATTGACCTTTTTGACTTCATGATTGCTCAAAGCAAGAGCAAGGTCTCCCACTGAGCAGATTAACACATTTTCTGAGAGAAATAATCCTTATCACAGTCAGAGTAAACATGCCTGAAACACCCCTTTTACCAAAAGCTGACTATGACATTTAAGAATAGCTCCTTTCATGCGTATGCATTCTACGTTTCAGTTCTGCTATTCTAGCCTTTTGGGGCAGGGAACAGGCAGGGGCATCACATATATAGTGTATGTTTTAACCACGTCTTTAAAGAAAAGTCAGCTCCAAAAAAATCACAGATGGAAATCACCACTCTCTAGCTACCAACAGCACACTTAATCAGTTAATAACTGGAGATTAAACTTAATTCAGATTAATTTGTATTAGTATAGCGTATATAAATCAATTGCTTTCATATTAATTTACATGTTGTCTAGACATGACATCATGTTGACTCTGTGTGGTTCAACTACTAATTACCAACTTTAAGAGCAACAGATGCAAACTTTTTTGTTTAAGTCTCTGAAAATAAGTCAGAGCAGGAGTGTTGGTGCAATTTATTTTAGGTCAGAAAATTCTTTAAGTATCAAAGTACTTTTTAGAGTTTAAAATTTGAATAAAAATAATTCAATTTTTCACATAGAATGGTGTCTGAAAAATAAAAACAACTGATTTAATCAATGTTAAGACAAATTGTAGAAAAATATCAAAAAATTTAAAAAATTATTTGGTGAATAACATTAATAAAATGATTCACACTTAAAGATTTCAGTTTAGATTTATATCAGTCCCATTTGGGACCTAACCTTAAGTAACAAGGTAACTGCTTTATAAAAAACATCGATTTAATCCTGATAATTCTTTTAATTTTAATAATGCTCAGACTTCTCAGAGTTCAGTGGTTTTCATTTCCTAAATACCATAGGGAATTGTGGTTAAAAACCGAAACCAACAAATGAAAATAGGAAACATTTCTTCATTTCTTAAGTGATTACCTCCAGGATCTGAAAATAAATTTGGTGGTTTTATACTGAGGTCAGCAAAGCAGCATCTAAATTCATTCATTTACTAGCTCGTAATTAACAAACGAAACTAAAAAAGACCTTAAATTCTAGTCATTCAAAGATTTCATTTTCAAAATTCATGCCACAGACTACTAGATACTTTAAACCAAAGGCAATTCGTGTTAATATTATGCATTATAAAATACAGCTTTTAAGCAATGTATTTTTCCCTTCACAAACAATATTTCTTGTGCTCACACAAGAAAGTGACCGCATAAAATAAAAGGACTTGATGTTCCATCAAAGTGATTTATGTGTCCTCTGTTCCTGGGTGGGTGGAGAAAAATAAGTGGAAGCGCGACACCACCTTTGGCACGGGCATCTCATGTCCAGGTAGCTTAGTAACTATCTCCTTTCTATTAAGTTGTTCTATGGTTTCTACGGTCTGTATAGAAGGCCTCTCCTAAGATTCAGTTGCTGAAAATTTTTAATCTTCCTAAATCCCTCTTTGAATGTTAATAAGTATTATTAAGATACTCACATGTCAGTACATCAATAATGATACCATCACTGGTGTTTGTAAAGAAATCTTAATTTGGAAGACTTTTCATAAAGCTTCACTTTCTAAATAACACTTCTTAAAAATTGGAAAATGACTTTAAACTTAAAATTTCATCTTAAATAAAGGTAAAAAATAGAGCAAATGGTATTTCTCTCAGACGTTTCCTTGAATGTTTAAATTTTATATTTAAAATCTTTCTCTCTTTTTTCTATCTCACTCTCTTTCCAGATAACTATATCATCCTATTTCTCCTTTTCATTCACTTCATTTGTAAGTGTCCATATCATTCGACATAGTTCATTAATAAGAGGTTGTTGTAATAGACTCTGAAGTGGCTGCAGTTAGTAAGGAAAAATTTTTCAATTGCTTTAAACGTTACCTAACAAAAGCATACATTTTACGTGCCTTGGATAATTGATGCGGCATACAAGCTGTTACCCAGCTTTGATTTACTCGTTTTACCTCCTGAGCTTTGCCCTTTGTCTCATTGGCTGCAGCTCCAAATGTTCATAAAGATTTCTGGAAGACATTTTGGATTTAAATCATAATATTGCATGAATAAAACCAATCTTTGTTTATAGCATGGACAGTTTGTAGAAACTATTCTGCCAAATCTGGAGGGTTCAGTTTTTGCTTACTGTACATTTGCATCCAGACAGTAACTTAGTTCCTGGGTGTGACTTGGATATATTTATAAATCCCATTATAAATCCTCACTGTAATTTATATGTGATTTAACATAAAAGGACACTGAGGCAAAAGACAAAGCTTAGGAGATAATATGGGCCATGGGGAGTTTGTATGAAGCCGAAACTTCACCCACTGGTCTAGATATTCATGTTCTCACCCCCGCTGTGCAATCCAGTTAGTAACAGACCGTGACCTAAGAACAGTCCGTGGCACTGTGGATGGAGATTCCTAGACGAATCTGTTGAAGAGTTTGTAGTTGAATGTGCTGTTAGCTTGTAGAGATGAGTCACTGGACTTACACCTTTGGAGAAGATATTTTTGTCCTGGATCTTCATGCCCTCTGGCTACCATAGTGTAAGTAGCAGGATCCTCTGCTGTGTCATTTCTATCTCGGAACAAGCCAACCATGGGAAAATATATCGAAGTCTCTGAAACCGTGAGTTATATAGTGCTTTCCTCTTTTACGTTGTATGAACCAGCTATTTGGTCTCAGGAACAGAAAAGATGAATAATACAAGTAACATACCTATTATGATCTGTATTTAAAGTGGCCCCCAAAGGTCTCACATTCAGAGTCAAAGCCTGGTCCAAAGCAGGGGTTTGGGTCACTGGAAGCACGGCTTGGAAGGGTATACTCTCATTCCTGATTTCTCCCTTCCTTCTTTCCTTCATCCTCATGAGGTGAACAGCCGTCCTCTGCCATGCCATTCTGGCAACGGTTTCTGCCTTGGATCTAACCAGCTATGGACTGATCCCACTGAATTTATTAGACAAAATGCACCTCTCCTCCTTTAAGTTGTGGGGTTACGAAGGCTTCCACTTTGACTTGAGAAGAAAGCCTGTAGCATTATACAAAAATATGCATCAAAATCACTGTCCCTACAAGCATCTAATGAGAGCATACTTGGTGAAGCTCTGACAATGAAGCCAAAGGTTCAGTGGATACACCAAGATGTTGGAGATTCCAGAAATGTGGGTCCTGTGCGTAAGGAAGTTGCAGGCTAGGAGTGGAGCCAGTCTGAAAGACAAAGCGTGTGAGCAGGATTACCTAAGCTTTCCAGAGCTCACAGCTCAACCTGCCCTTGGTAATGGCCATGGGATCAAACATATAATGTTTGCCTTGCTTCATTTTGGTCTTGTTTCTGTTCCATTCCTTTCTGTCTTCCATCTTCATTTTGGAATGAGAATATTTACCCTATACCATTGTATTTTGGAAATGCTCAGTTTTTATGAAGACTCACATCTTTGAGTCTGCCTTGAGCCTCCAAGGAGAATTTGTGTTTGGACTCTCTTAGTAGTCCTGGAACTTTTAAGACTTTGGTCTGAGAGGTGAACAAAATGCCATTTTGCATAATGAGATGGACATGAGACTTTTCGGGCTAGAGATTGAATTGTATGGTTTCAGTTTACGTCTCCAGAAGTCTCACCTTTGGAAGTTCAGCCTGATTCAAAAGAGCAAGTCAGTGGGAATGTGACGGAGCATGTGCTCTTGTCCCTGGCTGCTCCCTTCTGTCTCTGTTCTCTGGCTACCACAGGTAAACTACTCCCCTTTGCCGGGTGACTCTGTCGTTTGGTTTCTGCCCCGGAGCTGGCCAACCAGGGTCCGTGCTCACTGACAACGTGAGTCAAAATAAACTTTTTCTCAGAGGTAGGGTGGTCAGGTCTTTTGCCTCAGTGATGGGGAAGTACAAGACAACCTATCACATGCTGTCTGAAGGAAAGAATAACAGTCCCACCTTTGTCCCACCTCCTTGAGGCACACAGTACTCCAGAAAGCACAACATTAGTCAAAAGAAAGGAAGAAAAATCAGGCCAGTGTGAGGTTGAGGGGTGGGATATTTCTTCAGAATGAAAAAGTGAGAGGCAGAGAAAGATAACCCCTACTTAACCACTTCTTAAAAGTCGTTATTAAGACTTCTCATTACTCTCATCAGCATCCCCGAAGGACAAGCAGCAGTGATCCCTAACAGGAGAAAATTATAGCTGGTTATCAACAGGATGCATTCCAAGGGTTTCTCAGATCCCCCAAGATGGAATTGTGTGTCCTGAGTCTCATCATTTGATGACCTCTCATTTCTTAGGAAATTCCCTAGAAATCGGGTCTAGAAGTTTCCTCAGACAGTATCTCCCTGTTCCACCCCCATCACACCTTCCACCAAGGATTTTCTTGCTGGCCTCTCTCTGTTCACTTACACCAGCAAGCCCAACTTGAAGCCCGATCCTGACGCAGCGAATTGTTTACTAAGCAATGCCCTTCTTTTTTTTTTCTTTCTCAGTTTCTTGGGGTGTGGGCCCTTCTTTGACTCTGGAAATTTTCTCTCTCTTTTTCTTTGAGTCTCTTTTATGTGATATTAATCTGTTCTGCCCTGAATTCTATTGATAAATGTTTGCATGAAATACAGTTTTCTCACCACTTCCCTTCCAATTATCCTGTATACTTGAAGTGTTGTTCTTACATATACAGTAGAACTAAGTCATGTCTTTAAATTTATTCTGGAAAGCTTGGTCCTTTGATTCTGATGCAGTTTGACCATTTAAGAACGATTATTAATATGTTAGAGCTTGACTGATATTTTGTTTATTATTATTTGTTGCTTTTCTTTTTCTGTCTTTTTGTAAGTTATATATTTCTATGAATTGCAGGATGATTTATGAAGATTTTTCTTTATTTACATGTCACGTCCCTCTCCCCTTCCACCTCTCACCACTCCCTTTTCCTTTCTTTTTCCACAATGTCCATCTTCTTATTTCTTTTGTATCTTTTTACATTTATTTATAGTTTGGTTTACTCATATTAGAGAGACCATATGATATTTAATTTTCAGGGTCTGATTCATTTAGCTGAGCAAAATATTCTCAAGGTACATCCATTTACCTACAAATGACTCAAATTTTTCATTCTTAATGGCAGAGTAATACTCCATTGTGTGTATATATACACCACATCATTTTAATCCAGTCATCTGTACTCAGGTATATTGACTTCTTCTAAGATTTGGTTATTATAAATCGTGCTTCTATAAACATAGGTATGCATGTGGCACTCTTGTGTGATGACTTAAATTCTTTTGGGAAGGAAGAAACCCAGAAGAGGCATAGCTGGGTCAAAGGGGACACCGATTTTCAGTTTTTGGAGCATCTGCATACTACTTTCCATAGCGGTTGTACCAGTTTGCAATCCAATCAGCAATGTAGGAGAGTTCTTTTTTCCACACAGCCTTACCGGCATTTGTCGTGTCTTGAGTTTTTAATATCATTCTTACTGGTGTTAGAAGAAACCTCAGCTTTGTTTTAATTTGCATTTCTGTGATGACTAAAGATATTGAACATTTTTCATGTATTTATTGGCCACTTGGTCCTCTTCATCTGAGAATCGTTTAGTCATTTCAGATTTCTATTTTTTTATGGGGCCCTTTATTTTGGAGAGTCATTTATTCAGTTCTTTGTATATTTTTGATAATACTGTTCTGTCTGCAGAGTAACTGGCAAATATTTTTCCCAATCTGTGTGTGCTGTCTTCACTCTGTTGATTGTTCCCTTTGCTGTGCAGAAACTTTTAAAATTTTATACAGCACCATTTGTCAATTCTTAGTGTTATTTATTGTGCTTTGGGTGTGCCTACGCCTATTTCTTGTAGGGTTTTGCCCACTTCTTCCAACAAGTTCACTGTTTCTGTTTTAATATCTAAGTCTTTGATATATTTTGATTTGATTTTGGTGCATGGTGAAAATTGTGGGTCTAGTTTCATTCTTCTACATGTAGCTAGCCAGCTTTCCCAGCAACATTACTTAAAGAAGCTATCTTTACTCCAATGTACATTTTTGGCCACTCTGTCAAAGGTTAGATGGCTGAAGAAACTCAGGGATATTTGAGCATCTTCAATTTTATTTCACTAATCCACCTATCTGTTTTTGTGCCAGTGCCACTGTCGCTGTGTCATATAATTTCGTATCTGGTATTGTGACACCTCCTGCTTTTGTTTTTGCCTCTGCAGCTCCATATACATTTTTGGGTCTTTTTTGCTAGTTGTGTAAAAAAAAAAACTGCTGCTGGTGTCTTGATCGGGATTGCATTGAATCTGTATATTATTTTAGGTGTTATGGCCATTTTGACAATATTGGTTCTGCCTATTCAAAAACAGGGGTTGTCTTTTCATTTTCTGAAATCACCTTGAATTTATTTTTTCAGAGTACTGTAGTTTTTAGTATGGAGGCCTTCGTTTGTTTTGTTAGGTTGATCCCAAGGTATTTTATTTTCTTTGAGGTGACTGCTCATGAAATTGTTTTCCTAATATCTTTCTCTGTGATTTTATTATTGCTGTAGAGGAATACTACTAATTCTTGTGTATTAATGTTATATCCTGCAACTTGGCTAAATTTGTTTATTAGATCTAAGATTCTTCTGGTAGAGTTTTTAGAGTCTTCTATGTGAAAAATCACGTCTGAGGTCCAAGCTCTGGGAAGATTTTCCTCCATCTGTAGATGCCTAAGACTCACTGTCATTTTTAGCCATTCTGGGGTGGCTTCCTAGGCTGCTGGTTTTGTTTTTGTTTTTTCCCCACTTCCCATGTTTCTTCAGGATTTATCTTTCTGTGGCCTCTTTTCAGTAGTGATGGTGTTTCTTCCTCTGCTAGCTACATTGAATAGGCCATTTATTTTTGTTATAATCTCAATGTTTTAATTGCGTGTATGCAGACATTGTGCAGCTCTGTTACTTGGCCACCATCTTGCCCAGAAGTCTATAAAGTGTTTTTGAACACAACTATTATAATAAGTGCTTAAGTGAAAGTTACATTGCTTCTTCAAAAATTGCCACAATCTATTGATTTTATCATTCTACCAGTTCGAATGAAGTACAGAAACTTTCTGTGTTCCTTTACATTGCTCTATGTACAACTGTCTTATAATCCTCTACATACATTTTATTTACTTATGCGTTTATTCATTTGTTTTTGACACCAGATCTCCCTGTGTAATCCTAGCTGTTATTCAACTTTGGCCCAGGCTGGCCTCAAACTCAGCAACCCTCCTGCCTCAGTCCCCTGAGTGGGACTCCAGGTGTATGCCACCATGCCCAGCTAGTACATGTTCCTGGGAGATCCAACTTGGGAACTCACGCTTCCTAGGCCTGCGCTCTAATCACTCAGCTACACACCAACCCCTCTATATACAATTAGGAAAACACAAGACAGTGTTTATAACTGTTGCTTCAATTGTGAAACATAAATTAGAAAGTCAGAAGGAGGAAGCCTATTTTATTTAGTCATATTTTGTTGCCTTTGTTCTTTTCTTCTTCCAGATAATTTAAGACTTCGTCTTTTATAATCCCCTCTCCGTTTAGAAAAGTTTCTTTAGTTACTCCTTGAAGCTACGCCTGCTATCAAATTTTTTGGCTTTTCTACCCAGAGCTTCCCCTTCATTGGGCAGAGTCTTCTAATGCTACAAGATTCTGGGTTTAGTTATTTTCTTGTGACACTTGAAAAGTAGGTGCTGTTTCCTTCTGGTTTCAATGATGTTTAATAAGAAAATGTATACTATTCCATTTTTTTCTCTGCAATCACTAATGGTTCATGTTTTCTGAATACTTTCAAATTTTTTCTCATTTTAAAATTTAGAAATTTAAGTTTTACCTTGTTGGCTTATATTTCTTCAACTACGCTTGGTTGGACTCTTTCAATTTCCTGAAGTTTGTGTCTTTCATCAGATCTGAGATAGTTTCAAACATTATTTATTTGGTTGTTTCTTTTAGACTTTTTTTCTTTGAGACTCCTATGACGTGTGTGTGATTTTTCTGCTAATTTGGCAGGTTTCTAAGCTTCTATTCTTTTTTTTTTTCTTTATCTTACTTTGTCCCTGTTGTTTATGCGACATCATGTCCATTATTTTCCAGGTTACTATTCTTTTCCCTGTATGCCCATTTCTTCTTTTGAACCCATCCACTGGTCTCTTTTTAGTTTCAATTCCCAAAATTTTAATTTTTCTATTTTTTCTTGTCTTGAGACTTGTTTTCTTTCCTAACTTTTTCTTATCGTGTATTTAGATTTACTTAAAATGTTTTGTAGTATTTTATTTTAATTATGAGAATGTTATTATTATAATAGGTTTTAATTTTTATCGTATTATTCTAACTTTCATCTCTGCGGCTGGTAACCAATTGTGTTTCTGTATTTACTTTGCAGTCATCTTTGTTCTTGGTATATTGGATGATTTGCTTTTTAAAACAGAGCAAATACTTATTCATTTTATCCTATAAAAGTCTAGTTCTTTCTGAAATCTTCTGTTTTAGCTAACTTGTCCTGACACTATTCCAGGAAGAAAAGAAAAAGAGCAGAGAACTAACTTACTACTGATAGAAGCAAAAAATCTATCTTTCTCAATCAAGTTCTATTAATACCCCAGGTATGCCAAATTTTGTCTTTATTGTTAATAAGAGTAGAAATTCTGAGTATTCCTATGGTCTTCACTGAGGATGGGTTTTGTCTAGTTATAAGTGCGTAGTTTTAAACATTGTGAACCTCTATTAAGGCCTATCATGATGTTATTGTAGTGGGGTGAAGAAAAATACTTTTGTCATTGTTTAGCCGGAATATAAGTGTTAACCCTAGCATGGTCCTGTGTGACATTATCAGATGCACCATGCTGAATTTATTCATTAGACCTTTGCAGGATCTATATTTCTTCCACAGACATTGTTGGTTAAGGTGAAGTGTATGGTGGAGTCTCCCTAAAAGGCCATCTCCTGTGGCATGGCATTAAGATAGACTACAGTAGCTGTCTTCTTTTTTTTTTTCTCCTTGTATGTCACTTTCATATTTCTTTCACTAGATAAAGGAAAATTAAGTAATTTGGAATTCTGTGTTACTAATTTCTTCAGCTTTAATACTTTATGCATTCACAAAACAAAATTTGAGGGTGCTCACTAAAATTCCTTATTAGTCACTATGTCCTTCAACAGGCTTTCATCTTTGCCTTGGATCTCAATTAATTATTTGTCAAATCATGTAAACAATGAATTTGATAGTTTTTTGAATAGTGAGAATAGAATTCTTAAATTTGTATTAGTTTATCAATCTCAAATTTGAGATACTTACAGCAGAGTTTGCTTTCTTACTAGATGGTCTTCGGGTCAGCTCGTTCTGCCTATATTTGCATGTTAGACTCAAGTTCTCTGATGTGAGTTTGTGAGTCCATTCCCTTGTTTTCTTGCTCTGGAACCAGGCAAGAAGGACAACTCTTCTTAGTATGTGCTATATTTCTGGTAACAGCAAGAATAAGATCTACCAAGAGATATGAGCAATAATTATTGATACTTTGCTCAGGACTGGTCCCCTAGTTCTTTTCCTTATTTGGGGCTGAAGGGGACAAAAGCAAGTCACACAATCAAATTCAATGTTAGTTGGTTGGAAAAATACATGTGTAATCCCTTTATTAGGAGCAGACAGATCATATAGAGTAAGCACAGATAAATATTCAAGCTCGTACATGAGTAAATGTGATATTTTCTCACTGTAAAACAATCAAAAAATTCTCAAACTCCACACTGATTGGAATGAAATCAAATTTGGTTTAGTAAATATTCAGACATAAAGAATGTGTTAAAATATATTCCATGTTAAAGATGCATCTAGGAAAAAAATGGCTCTGTAAGACACTGTAATTTTTTCACATTTGTTAAAGGAAAGTTAAGAATAACCAGTAATTAACTCAAAGTGAGGTATCAAGTAGGTCACTCAAAACTTATGTTAGTTGTCAGTTTGGTTCTTTTATATAAATATCATGAATGTGATCTTCCGGCCAGTTCTTTTTAGGCAACTAATATTTTATTTTGCATTCCTAAATCTCCATTGAAAAGTACAATATCAATGGAAACAGAAATCTCTCTGTAGATATCTACGTATCCCATTGTTTCATAAAATTTTACATTAAGGCCAGACACAGAATAACTTATAGAATGATAGCAGGGGGAAAAAAGGATTTTTTAGGCAGCTGGAGTGAGAAGAAAAATTAGAAAGAAAATGTTCTCTTCTGGGAACTATTTTAAGTAAAGAATCTGGGGCAAAATTTTACATAGCTTCTTTCTAAATGAGTGAATTGATTCCTAGCCCTACAATTCGATAGTGAGCTCACTCGAGTCCTACATAACGGACTCCAGTATAAAGCAAGGCAGTGTAATGAGATGTAAGGTAGTTTGTTTGGCTTACCTTACTTTACTTAGATATTATGCTATTTGCTAATAATTATATGTGGATTGCCCTAGTTATTGCTGATAAGTAACTCACTCAATTAAATATTTTCATTCTTCAAAAGGACTGTACAAAGCTATAGAAAAGAAATAGAGATCATCTGATCAACTATTCCTCACAAAAGATTTTCATATGTAACTTTTGGCTTGAAAAACCCCAGTGCTGATGAGATACTATTGCTTATGCTTATATGTATTCTCTTACTTTGAGTAGAAAGTTGCCTTATTTTCTTTTTTGCTAGTTTTTACCAGGTAGTAATTATTTTTCTTCTTCTAAGTATTACATAACAAAAAAACAACAGATACATTGTAGACAATCATAATAGATACAGAATGAACTGAGTTAATTAAAATATATTGCTTAATCTATTCCAGAAGATGATACAAATAAATAGCTCACATGTGCACCAATGCATTAGGATTAGACTGAGATAAATGGGGGAATCCTAGGAAATGAGATTAGGTGATATTGGGAAGGGAAAATATATTGGGAGGAAATAAAAATATTCTAAAGATGCATTTTACATAGGCTTTTGAAACCTTACCTTTAACTGTGAGGGTGTCGATAAGAAGCAAAGACAGAAATGAAAGGTACGAAAATGAATGTAGTTCCAAGAACAGGAGGAGGAGGTGAGGCTCACGCGTTCCCCACACACATGGGCTGGGACGGCCAGAACAACATAGCATAGCATGAGGAACTTTTTCTAATCTCATAGTTGTGCATGCAATTTGGTCATTTCCTTAATTTTGGTTTGTAAAATAGATATAGTTCATAAATATGTAAAATAAGAAAATAAACTGTGAAAAGGTGAAAAATGATCTCACTAATTCATAACTTAAAAATTGTGCTGCAAGAAGAGAAAAAGAATATTTTGGGATTCCTCTCACACACTTTTAATAATTTGAATTTGTTATATAAATACATATTTTCTGATCTTATGTATGACAATTCAGTATTTACACTTGTTAACTCTTGTAATTGGATATACGTACTCGTTACCGTAGATATGCTATTCGGTCATTTTATTAGTGTTTTCTATCACAGTTTATTAAAGAAAATGCAAATTTAATTCTTACTAGCCATAATAAATACCCCTGCAGAGAATGGTTCTACTAATATCATATATGTTTATTCTAAGCGATGAGTTATAGCTGAGAGTATTTTGTCATGTGGGATAATAATACAATCGGACCTCACTATAAACCATAGCGTTAAAAGATATTCATTTTACCAACAATGCTGGTGATTTATTTGATGCTCTGGTGTCACTATAATATAATTTTGTTCTAATCCTGTTTTATTGCTCTTCGTCCACTTCTACGTGTCAATATTATACTGAGTTATAAAGAAGTCTCATTTAAATGATAATAAATAAGTTTATTCCAAGAATATATTGTTGCAGTTTCTTACAATCTTCTAAATAATAAACAAAAAACTTTTGGTGAAGAGCCATGTATTTAAAGCCCAGAGATGATTACATTTTAAATAGTTTAGCCATTCTTTATGGTTTCTGTTTTTATATCTTTTGATTGGTTTACACAGTAAGAAAGCACTAAGAATAATTCTTTATCAGGTAGAACAGAATCTGTCAGAGCAAGGAAGTCTGTGTGGGCTGAATTATATTGCAGAAGTAATGGGTCTCTGCTTAGAGAACAGGGAAACAATTTGCTTTTTTTGTTTTGTTTTGTTTTGTTTTCATTCCTAGCCTTGGCATAAAGATTGCTACGCCACTCACTGGAGGGACACAGAAAAGGTCAAAAACAAAATAAGGAAATGTTAAAATATTTACATATCAGAGAACTAAGAAAAGAGAGGAAGTGGTGGCTGTTACCTGTTACCCTATTTAGCAGCAGCATCTGATTAGGATTTTTCCATACTTTTCTTTTTTTCAAAATGTCAGATTATTAAACTAAGGCTGAAATAGCTTAAGAGACATTGCACCACATCTTTCCCAACAATAGTTAATCTGAAGTAGCAGTTAATATGCGATATGGAATATGTATTTTTAAAAGATACTTTCCGTGAAATAGTTAATTTTTTGAAGATGTACTGTTTTATGGTTTAAGAATAAAATACCCCTCAAAAATCTTGAGCATTTGGATGGTGGTTGAATGACAGGGATGAATCCACCCATTGATGATTCTGTGCCATCTCAGAAGGTGGGACCTGGTTAGATGGGCAGGCCCTGGCAGCAGATATGGAGGAACGTATTCAAGTCTGTGAGTCCTCCTGTAGCTCTCTACTTCCTTATTGCCATAGCATCAGCAGCTTCCTCTACCCGGCCCTTTCCTGCTTTTAAAGTGGCTGGCCATGTAGGCCACGGTGACTAACCATGCACACTGTGTATGGACTCAGACCACTGAAACTCTGAGCCACCATAAACCCTTCTTCCTTAAGGTGTTGTGGCTTATGTCTCCACAGTGGACAATTAACTAAGACATGTTCTTTACATGTTCTCTGATTTATAACTTGCAATTTTAATAGAATATATATTTCTCTTCCAGATATACTAAGGATGAAAAAACGACTCAGTATCTCCACCACACCAATTGAACTTCACAATAATTTTGTGTAGAGGTACATTATGTGTAAACATCTATTAGTGTAACGGACACTCATTGTTTCAGAGAGATTAGGTTACTTGCCCACGATAATACTGCAAATACCCAAAACAAGCAATTTTAAATACTATTTTTAGATTCAAATATTAGATGCCATTTATTATATTATTGTGGATTTCCTTTAGATAATCTATCATGTTTAAATATTCTTCTAATAATCACATTTTGAGAAAAATCCAATTGTCTCATTTATAGGATGATCCTATTTTTTATTTTAATTGTTTCTGATTTTCATTGGATCCCAAGAGAATTTAAAAATTCAAAAATCAGAGAACTTTAGGAAAATTTTGTTGGTTACTTGATGATAGCAGCTGTGCTTGTCCAACAGTGTAGCTTCTGTGGATCTTCCCCATTGACACTTAGCGTGGCAAGTGGTTCTGTATGTAGACTATTAGGTTACGATGGTGGAATAAGTTGCCTAAGAGATAGGTGAAACAATATACATTGAAATTGAAAGAGACTCCATCGTGTACTAAAATAACAATTTTAATACATGTGAATTCCACTCAACAGGAATATATCTATGGAAGCTCAGGAAAAAGTAACTTGAAAAATTATACAAATTGACTTGTCAAATTATAACGGGCATATGTTCAATGTAAAACCAATGCATACTTACAGCAATTATGAATTTATTTTGTAATTCTGTCTTTACAAAACCATAGCATTGTGCATACTGCTCAAGTAGTCTGACATCTCCAGCCCAAGAAATTAAAAGAAAATTTATTTTGAATTTTGATTATATTTGCTGTATGTGCTGTTGCTGAATTCAAAAACAAATCCTCTAAAATGATTTCCCACTGTAATTGATACACTTAATAATACTTACAATGGGAAAAATAATAAAGGCAAAATAGTAAAGGATCATTTTGAACTGATATAAGATTTGAAGATTTGAAAAGGGATCGTAGATGTTTGGCGCAATAAAACATATGGACAGGCAGACAATCCAAAGCCCTATGGATTGTGGAAAAATTGGTGAGATAGGAAACACACTGATCCTATTGTATAAGTCACCTCCCTTCTGGCTACCCTTACAAAACTCCTCATACTGGGTGGTTTACACAACAAACAAAGTTCATTTTCTCACAATTTTGAAGGCTGGTGAGTTCAAAATTATGCCTCGGAGTGTTTAGTTTCTGTTGACTTAGGTGCCTTTTCCTGGCTTGCTTGTAACCGACTTCACTTGGTGTCTTCGTGTGGTGGGGGGAAGGAAAGCTCTGGTGTTTCTTTTATTTTAATATAAGGACATCAGTCTCATAGATCAGGATGCAATGCTCAAAAATCTGTTTAGCCTTTTTCACCTTCTCATGGATTTTACTTTCCAGCAAAGTCATGCTGATGGTTAAAGTTTAATATATATTAGGGTTAGAGGCATATTTAGTCCATAGCACTAATATGCTCCTTATAAAATTTTTCTCTATTATATTATTCCTTAAAACACAAAGAAAAGTAAATAATTTAATACATTCCTCTCAGGAAAAAAAAATCTGTATTAAAGGAAAAAAAATTTTCATTGTTTTCTTAGCAGTACACTTCTCTCATCTACCAAAAAGAATTTCCAGGGAAAGAGTTAGAAATGGCTTGAACTGGACTGTGCACTGGTAAAACTGGCCCCTTGAAGAGATCATCTTGGCAAAGAATATATATATATAATAAATTCATATATCTATAACAAAATTGTATACAAAATAAAATTCCAGTTGAACTGTGAATCCTATAGTTTGTCATTAACTATTTTTTGTTCCTGATACTATAGCAAAATTGGTACGTGCTCACATTAATGTAAAAAGGCAGCTATTAATCAGTTAAAAGGACTACCAGATTACAGAAACCTATTTTTAAATGGTGACAAAGTACACAAACATTAAATTTTCTATATTAACCAATTTTAAGTGTATATTTTAGGAGCGTTCATTATACTGAAATATTAGTTGTGAAACCCACCTCCGTTAACTGTCTTACAGAAACAAAACTTTGTATTCTTTAAGCAACAATTTCATCTTGCTCTGCCTCTCCAAGCCCTGCTTAGAACTCTTCTTTCTGTCTTTATGATTCTACTCTGGGTGGGATGCCGTAGTTTTCTTTTTGTGACCATTTGATTTCACTTAGCAAAATAATACCAAGATTGGTCCAGTTTCTATTCTCCCTCACAGTTCTTTAATTTTTACAAGCTGAATTGTAATTCACTGAGGGTGTATACCATATTTTATTTATACATTTGTTTGTTGATGAACATTTAGTAAGTTGCTTTTTTCATTATAGTGCCATGAATTGTGCTGTCATGACCACTGATGTGCAAATATGTCTTCAAGGGTCTGCTTACAAGTCTTTTGAGCATTATATTAGTCTGCAAGGTCTACCATGACAGAAACTACCAGCTCAGTGACCTGAGCCAAAGGTACTTTTTTTCTTTTTAATGATTCTGGAGAGTAGATATACACTCAAGAGCAGGAGGCTGACAGGGTTGCTTTGTTCTGAGGGTTGCCTCTTTTCTTGGTTTGTGGACAACTGTCTTCTCCCTGCCTCTTTATATGGTCCTTATCTATGCAGGTATGTGTGTCCGTTAGGCCGCATTATCGACATCATTGGCTTAGAAGTTCTTGGGAGCATCAGTAAAGCGAATTTCTGAGTGGATTAGAATCATGGAGGTGGGATCTTAGGATTTGTGTTTCCCATCCCTTTCTTTCCAGCACTGTTTTCCTTCTCTGCTTACCAACCACAGCAAACTAAGCATCTTTTCTCTACCACACGCTTTTTGCCTTGCTGCACTGCACTGTTGTCAGCCAATCGTGAGGTGGATCATCTGAAGTCGTGACACAAAATAAACCTTTTTTCTTGTAAACTGTGGGTGTTGGACATCATGTCCCAGGCATATCAAGTTTATTAACGAATAAAAGTGATATCAGAGTCATACCTGACCATGTGGTTCAGAAGCCTTTGGAAAGGGCTTGTGGGAAGAGTTTGAAAATGTATCAGGTTTTAGGCAAGTCACACAAAACGAACAACACCACCAATAACAAAAAAGCTAGAATGTTCTAAGCTGAACCTTACTAATGATTCTGATCAAAACTCAAAAACTAGAATGCTGATAGGAATGCAATAAACAAAGTCCAGGTTGAAGGGGTTTCAGTTGGGAACAAAGGACTTCATTGGCAATTGTACTGGACACTGTGATGTCACACTATGGAAAAGAAAACCTGCATTTGCTCATGTCCTGATACTTTGTGAAAGATTTAAGATTGAGGACTATAGATGAAATAATGTGGTGGAAGAAATTTCAAAGGAATCAATTTCTAGACTTATTTGGGCATTACTGGATGTTTCAATCAGATTTATAGTGAGAACCAGAGGCAAACCCAGATTTTTTTTTTCCTGAAACAAGATATCACACTGTAATCCAGGCAGGTCCTAAAATCACTATGTAACCAAAGCTGCCCTTGAATTCACTGCAAGTCTTCCGCCTCAGCCTTCCAGGAGCCAGGATTACAGGGGTACGCCACCATGCCTAGTTTATATGATGCTGGGGAACCAAATCCAGTGTTTTGTGCTTTCTAGGCAAGCACTCCAACCACTAAACTACTTATCCAGCCCAGATCAGAAAAAAAAAAAAATTAAAACCATCAGTCCCAAAAGAACAAAGTTGAAATCAAAGGAGGTACAGTCGCTGAAGAAGTCAATGCCATTAAAAATAAGCCCAGTAATTTGAACAGAGACTAAAGAAATATAGCTTGCAGGAGTCAGGGATCAGAAAGACCCCATTTGTTGCAAAGGTATACAAGAAGTGCTGCTTGTGGGATTGTTTCCAAGGGTTTGTTTCACTGCACCCAGGCCATCTAGTCACTCAGAGATCACTGTTCAGACAATCCAAGGGGTCCCAGATACTGTTTCCACTGATGGCAGAACTTGACACCAGCCAAGATCCTTAATCCCTGGACCATGGACCAGTACCGGACCATGGCCTGCTAGGAATTAAGATGCAAAGTAGGGGTTAAGCAGGCGGCTGGCATGCGAAGCTTCATCTGTGAAGCTAGCACAGGAGAGAAGCCAGAGAACTTCAAAAAGCAGGGCAGAACAGACGAGCCCCCCAAACCCTCTGGAGCTCCCATCTCACCCAAGTGGACCCCGGCTTCCAGCCACGATGACAGAACTTGCACTTAAGGCTTTCAGTCTTTCTTCAGTTTGATTCTTTTTTATCCCCATGTTCCTATTTTGGAATAGGAACGTTTATTCTGTGCTATTTTACCTTGGGATTATGTAAATTTGCCCTGAGTCACAAAGGAGACTTTTAGATTTGTAAGTAATACTATGCTTGCTGAAACTCTGGGAAAGGGACTATTGAGATTTGTTTTTACAGGGGATGGCTGTGTTATATGAGGCCAAATTATCACCTTGTATTTACTTGGAAATTTAGTGTGATTTAAGGTAAAGTGTTCAGATGTCATATTGGCAAGTGGTGAGATATAACAAGCTGGTTTGTCAAGGCTTGGAAGCTGCCCAGGGAATTAGTAAAGCCCATTAATAGGTGCAGCTGGGTAGGTCTTTGAAGCCTAACCTGGGGTCTCTATCTGGTTCCCTTTCTCTTTCTCTCTAGTACAGCTCTCTATCTCTGCTTCCCAGCTCCTGTGAGCTAAGCACACTGCTCTACCAAACCCTTCAGCCTGGATGGTTCCGCCTTGACTTCAGCTGACTTCAATGGAAATTTATTTTCTCACAGATTTGGAGGACAGAAACTGCATGTTAAAGTCTTAACAACATTTGATGTGACGGGAGTCCAAGCCAAGGTATCTCCATGTTGGCATTCCATGAGGTCTCGCTTCTCTCTCAGGACCTTCCCTCTGTGATTCTGGAGAAAATGTTGTATAGTGTGTCCACTGCTCTTAGAAGGACTTCTGGGCTACACAGGATTAGAGTCTGATTTTTATGGTCTCCTTAATTAGTTTCATAGAGCGCTATCTCCAAATAAAATCACATCAAATATTCAGACTTTAGCATGTGGTTTTGTGGGGGCCACAATTCACTTCATGTGGATTAAAAATATGTAATAAAAGAAATAAACACGTCCCTAGATATAGTTATAGCTCCTCACTGAAAGAGCTACTTCTGCTGCTCTAAACAGAGTGAATGAGAAGAATTATTTTGAGAACTTCATATTAAATTAACAAGATTTACCTAGAATTCCTAGTTATAAAATCCAAGCTTTTTGAATAAAATCACTAACTTTATTCAATAAGTGACATTTTAATAGTAATGCACAACATCTTCTCTGCTTTTCTAAAGTTGACAAGTAGGAGGAAAACTTTTACATGGAAGGCCAGTTTAAACTCTCAGAAACAGTGAGTTCAGGACTTTGAGTAAGATTTCAGCACTGATTTTCTTTTTCTTTAAGTTATAATAAATATGCAGAAAGTATTTTTAAGCTTCTTGAAGACACAAAACCTAAATTTTTTGCACCTGTTGCAGGAAGAAAAAAAATGGATAAGTGTATATAACTTAATGAAAATGTAATGATTATTTCTATTATTTATTTATTTATTTATTTATTTATTTATTTTTGAGACAGGGTCCCACTCTGTAATGCAGGCTGGCTTTGGAATCCAGATAATCTGCCTGCCTCAGCCTCCTGAGTGCTGCGATTACAGATGTACACCACCACGCTCAGCTTTATGTGATGCTGGGGAATAAACTCAGGGCCTTGCGTTTGCCTGACAAGCACTTTAACCACTGTGTCATTCCTCTAGCCCCAATGATTTATTTTAAAATAAATAATTTTCTAACCTTCTCAGAATCTCTTCATTTCCAAATGATCAAATTCAAAAATTATACTGGTACCACTGATAATTCAAGATAAACCATAAAAATTAGAAATTTTGAGGTTTTTGAAGATTTAAAAACATCATTTTCTTCAATTCAATTCAATAAGACAAGTATGAATTCATTGTAATATTTGCAAACTCTTAAATAATATCAAGTTCACTGTATTGCTGTTTTAATATTTCTATTTATTCCTCCATTGATCGTTTGTATATTGCTGTTTGGTTATTAATTTTTATTTTGTTTTTAAGTATAAATGGTTCTGAGCAATTGCTTGTATGTGTGCAGAAAGTCAGGTGGTTCAGTATTTTGAGGAGCAACACTTTTTAAAACTCAGTAAATTCCAGCTTTAATATTTTTAAGGGCAAATTCATCTCTTTAATTTACAGATATTTTAAGTTTTATTATAGATAGCTAATTTGAAATCATCCTGTTGCATAAGAAGGGTCTTAGCCCACGATGGTTTGGATCTGAAATGGCCCCCAAAAGCCTCTTGTATTTGGATGTAGTGGGATAACTATGAGATGCTGTGTCATAGGAAGATAGGACCTGACTGGATGGGGTTGGTGCCTGGGGCTTGAACTGGAAGGATTGTATCAATTTGAGGTTGGAAAATGCCCAGGCAGAGCTTTCAGTTGTATGTTGTTGACTTGTGGACCAAGAAGCCAAAGAGGGGCACCTACCCTTGGTGGTAGCTTGGATTTAATATAAAGGAAGGAAGAAGGAACATTGTTCACAGCTACTTCCTGGGGAAGTTCTAGCCTTGCCTGACATATGTCTCACAAGCCAAGAAGATACCAGGGGCAAGGAAAGAGAACGTGGAACTCGTCCTTTATTAGTGCCTTTGAAGGCTACATAGACTCCAATTCAGACCTGCTGCCCTCAGAATAATGAAACGGTAAGTTTCAGTGTTTCTAATCTATGTGTTTGTTGTACATTGTTACAGAAATCCTAGCGCGTAGATCCAGACCTTGATACAGTACAAGTAATCAATTTACATCCTGACACAAACAAGTAGAAAAGCAGAAAATGCTTCAAACTCTAAGACCTTTTCACATCATCAGTGTAAGTGTGTGAATGGTGAAATGATAAACATAATCAGACAAGTAAGACGAGTGGGCCCTGAAATTGATTGCTTTCCACCAGGAGGAGCATATCGGACAGCGGCTAAGACTGCTTAGATTTTAAGGAAAGGGTGAATATCATTGATTGAAGGAAATGGAAAGCAGAGTTGTGGGAGGCTTAAGTTATTACAACTTATGGGTTCTAGACAGAAGGAGGTCATATAGAAAATAAGCAATAGAAACACATACAGAATGAATACCTGAATATTCAGCAGTAGGTGTAACAAACAGTAACTAAAATGAGTTGAATAAGCTTAAACTTTCACACAGGGATTACAGCCCTTTGAGATCTGATCAGCCAGAATAAAGAGTTCTCTTTGAGAAGACCATTTGGTAAATACCCATTAAGAGCCAGGACTTGGAAATAATAGTTTATTCTCACTAGAGTAACTGTTACTCTACAGCAGCTTTTATATATTTAAAAGTAATTCCAAAAGAAATCAAAACTATCTAGTTTTATCTTGCTGGCTATGTCATATTCAATAATAAAAATAAAATACCAGGCTATTAATTACTAAATTAATTCATAGGTAGAATAATTAATAGGAAAGATGGAACAAATAGAACTAATAAGAGAAAAACTAGTGAGATAGCAAACTTAAACATTTCAATAAACACATTAAATATAAAATGAGTAATTTTCTGTTTATTCTCTGATTACATACACAGTAAAATTGTGGAAATTATCATGTCATACAAGTACCAATCATGAAAGGTAGAAATTTAACATATATTAACAATAGATAAAAGCACATCAGAGCAAAGTTTATTACCAAAATGAAAGGACTATTTATAATGATAAAAGGGTCAATATAATAAGTAGAAACAACAATGCTAAAAGTGGCTAGATCTGGTTAGAGTTTCAGAATACACGAGGCAAAACCACCCTGAAATGAGAAGTAGATAATTTCACAATTATACTTGAAAAATTCAAAACTTACCTTGGCAATTATTGATGGAAAAAAATACATAGAAAATCTGAAAATAAATAGGCCTAGAAACCAATCCAACCCACTTGGCCTCATTGCCGTTTATTGAACACAAAGCCTTAGAAACAGAGTACACATTCTTCTCAAGCACACAGGAAACATTCACTGAGATAATCCATGTGTGGAGCCATAAAAGAAGCTCAATAAATTTAAAATAAAGGGTCATATAGTAAGGTATTTTCTTTGGATAAAACACAATTAATTGAAGAGGCAATAACACAAAATCTGGGAAAAGATTTTACAATGATAATGACAAAATTTAAAAGCAAATAAAAAGGGGCATCCCTGGATTGAAGGGGATGTTTATTTCTAATCTTTTGAGAGATCTCCATACTGCTTTCCAAAGGGGTTGTACAAATTTACATTCCTACCAGCAGTGCAGGAGGGTTCCTTTCTCCCCACAGCCACGTCAGCACTGATTACTATTTGACTTCTTGATATAGGCCATTTTCTCTGGAGTGAGATGGTATCTTAGTGTTGTTTTGATTTGCATCTCTCTTATGGCTAGAGATGTTGAACATCTTTTCATGTATCTATTGGCCTTTTGTACTTCTTCCTGAGTGAAGTGCCTCTTCATTTCATTTGCCCACTTTTCAATAGGATCCTTTATTTTGGTGGGCTTACTTTTCTTCAGCTCGTGTATATTCTAGTTATGAGCTTCCTATCTGAGATGTTGGTGGTGAATATTTTTCCCCAGTCTGTTGGTTCTCTTTTTACAATGTTCATAGCAGCACAACTAACAATAGCTGGAATATGGAAGGCACCAGAATATCCATCAACAGTGGATACACAAAATGCGGCATTTATACACAATGGAATACTATGCATCTATAAAGTCCAACAGCGTGGAAGCCTTTGCAGGCAAATGGAAGAAACTTGAGAACATCATGCTTAGTGAAGTGAGTCAGAAGCCGAAAGTGATATGAGAGACCCAGATCACAACTATCTCATGGAACTTAAAACGAAAAACAAAGTGAACCAGGGGAGTAGGGTGGGGACGGAGGGTTGGGTGGGTAGGGACAGGGACAAAAGGAGAATGGGAAAGCCCTTGTCACCTTGACAAGATACATATGTGCAGAAAATGCTCAACTTCATTGTAAACCTTAAATTTTGCCCTTATACATATCAATAAAATGTGGAAAAAAGGAAAAAGAAAAAAAAATAAATAAAAAGGAAATTATAAGGAAAGTTGGAATATAATTTGGATTAAGTCAAGAAATGATTTTTGAAGGATGTCTTTGCCGTTTCTAAATTGTCAACATGAAAAAGTCAATTTTTCACAACTTTGAAATTTAACTTAAAAATCTGCTTTACCAGGGGAATGGTTCGTAATGAAAAAAGCTGCTATTCATAAAGCTATTTAGTAAGAAATCGCCGTGGTGTTTAGCAGTTTGGGGTCTGTGGTGTTTAGCTTCCCCATTCCCAAATGCCCTGGTGGCCATGGGTGCTGACTTTCAGTCATGGCATCACCTCTGGTTCCCTAGAAGGGAAATCCAGGTGCCATTCTCAATAAATTGTGCTTGATTGTTTTGATCTGTCCAGTGGTCCTCTGAGAGACAGGCATAGAAGGTGATCTGTCTTTTAGTTCCTATAGAAACACGCTCCTTGTGACATTTCAGAAAGACCATCACCTATAACCTCATGAAAAAGGAGTACCACTCAGCAAGGAAAACAGCAGAGAGACACAGAGTATATCAAGAAAACAAGGCGGGGATGAATATTCTTGATAAAATCAAAATCTGGAAACTTTACTGCTTACACTTGGAAATACAAGAAGTGATGTGTGTATTACATGCATGCTTAGAACTTAGAAGACCCTAAGCATGTCCCTGTAGCTCAATATCACGGTCCGCATAAGCAGGACACGAAGGCATGGCAGATTTAGAGGCAGGCTAGCACACACAGCATCGAAGGGGTCTTCCAGCTCATGTACAATCTGCAAAGTGAGAGAGAGTATTTTATTTTTGCCTCCAGGAAATTAAAAAAAAAAATTGTCAGGATATTGAGGGAATGCTAACATAACTCAAAAGAAAAACAGTCATGTGTTATCACAAGAAGCTCAGTTTTTGCAAAAAGAGTTAGGAAAATCACTAAACAAATAGACAGCAGCATCCTTCCAGAACCAGTAACAACAAACAACGGGGCTGAAGAGAAGCAGATTCCAGAGTTACTATATGTCAATATCCAAATATCTACATTCCAACAAAAGAAATCCAGTGGACAAAGAAATCAGAAAATATAGCATGTTCAGAGAACAAAAAGAATTTAATAATTTGTCTGGGTAGGTCCTGGACCTCATGGAAAATGACTTATACCTATTCTCAGAATATACAAAAAATTTCTAATACCTCAAAACAGATATGAAATATTTTAAATAGTTGAAATATTTGAAAACATACTTCAGGAAAAGTAAATACCCAGATGACCAATAATGAGAAGATGTTCATTCAGCGTAATTAGACATCAAGGTAATAAAAAGATAATTAACTTTGAGAAATGGTATATAACTACTTCACTTTTTAATTTTGTCTGTTATAATTTACAGACTGGCAATAAAAAGTTGGACCCAGGGGCATAGGCCTGTGCTTCAGGACTCTAGGAGGCTGAAGCGGGAAGATCTCCAATTTGAGCTTGCCTTGGGAAATTTGGGGATTTAGCAAGAGTCTCTCTCAAAATTAAAACTAAAAAATGGGTTGGTGATGTAGATTAGTGTGAAGGCCTTAGGTTCACTCATCAGGACCATGAAAAGAAAAGAAGGAAAGTAGGAGAGAGAGAGAGAGAGAGAGAGAGAGAGAGAGAGAGAGAGAGAGAGGAAGAGGAAAAGAGAGAGAAGATGGAAGGTAGGGAGAAAGGAAGAGACAATAATAAGTAATGTATGAAGTAACAGAAATTACTGTATATTACTGGTGGCATTGTAAAATGGCAGATACGCAATTGAAACATTTGTAGTATCTTTTAAAGTTAGGTCTTCGTTTATCATGACCTAACAATGTTGAATGTTGCTTTTGACTTTCTCCTTTGTCATCTCTATTTTCCTGACATATTACATAGTGCCTCATTATTGATTATCAAAAACAAGAAGAGAAACAATTAAATAGTGTTTCTCCTCTGCAAAAAGTAGAGTAGAATTTAACATTTCAATTTCCTAAGAAAATCAAGGAAGACACTTTCATTTTCCAATTACAATTTGAAAGAATGTATTTTGCATGACAAACTAGGCAATTTCTTCTTTCATTATCTGGAGAGATTTCTTTCTTTTATTTTTAAGGAAACACAAGTTTACATTATATCCTAAATGCTAAACTTTATTGAAGTACACTTTTAAAGGAACTGTAATTTAAGACATGGATGATACCCAGAGTCATTCTCCACTGGAGGGTCCAAGATCAACAGTGACATTTAATGGAGAAATAGCATCATTTAATAAAAGATGATTAAGAAATGTATTAGAATAAGTTGAAAATTAAGTGGAGAATCTAGAGAATTCAAAAATATTAATAACCTTTTTCTTTCTATTTCTAGGGAGATTTCAATCCAATACATAAATGTTTCAAATATATACATTTAGACATACTGCTATGGGACACAGAAAACAGAAAGTCAAATTCTGGAACAATGCCTGAAGAAAAGAAGCTGCAACTAGAGCTTTAATAATTGAAGAGAGTTATCCTCTAATGCAAATAACAAGAGGATATAGCCCTCAGCACATTGCATATGAAATGCCATGCAACATTCTCTTTCTATTTTCTCAAATTCCATATTTACAGGGAAAAATGCCTTGACATCTCAGGAATGTTGATGTATGTGTTACCTTGGATGAATTACAGCTACTTAGTTGAATTCATCTCTTGCACATGGATGTATCTGTGGAGTGCTTTAATTTAGTCACAGGTTAAATGGTCTACCTGAATCAGTTTCTTCCAGGCTTTGAAATATTTGTCACCTTTGAGAAATTGATACACAGCACAGCAGTATTTTTGGTGCATACTGGTTCGCACTTTCTACTTCACTACTTGTTATTTGATCATCTTTAGAAAATTGGCAGTACATAAATTAAGAAAACGGGCAGCTGAAGGTTGGAAGTGACCCGCGTAGGACAGCATTCTCCAATTAGGGTTTAAGTGTTCTATTTGCATAATCTTTTATGACTGCGTCTAAAAAGACTAAGTATATATTCAAGAAACTGAAAATTATATGAGCCATTCTACTGTTTAGATTGTTATTAAATCCTATTTATATCTTTGGAATATGTTATTTTCTCAGCTTTTCATAAGAATAGATAATTTTAAACCATTAAATTAGCATTGTTCCCTTTTATCAATTTACTAGGAGGTCAGGGACCCAATTGTTACATGACAATATTCTATTGAAGAAAAATTTTTTCTAGACTACTCTATTTTTTAATGCTTTAGTTATACAGAGTCTTAGACAAAGAATTTACAGTGAAAATGCTGACACAACTCCAGTTTCTATATGCTAGTATGAACTCACAGCTATAATAATTAAGCAATTAGGCATGACAGAGAGTGTGAGTTTCCTGAGATAATCACACCTCTGGGGCATTGCAAGTCAAGATCCAAAGATAAGTGTTTTTAATCTCCCAAGGGCGTGATTATCAGATGATAACCACACCCCCTAGAGAAAACTTATGACTCATAAAAAACTCTACTATAAGGAAAAAATGATTATGCTGCTATATGTAGATGAAGCTGGCCATGGAGACTATTATGTGTTTGCCACAAGTTAATTAATAATTGTAAAATGTATACAATCCTAATAGTGTTCAGCATTGATCCTGAGACTGGTTTATTTTCTAATTATTGCTAAATAGAGAAAGGAGAGAAGGAATCTCTAGTTCTCAATCTTAGAAAGAAAGAAGAGATTGTTTAAGTGATTTTTTTTTTTTTGAGACAGGGTCTCACTCCGTAACCGAGGCTGGTCCTGGTGATTAAAGAATTACAAAAATTATATAGTCAAGGCTTTCTATTGACTGGATTTTTTAAAGTACACCGCAACACAATCTTTCATTACCCAAATCACTCATAGATAGGCAATTTTGATCACTTTTAGAGTAATTACATATTTTTATCTGAGAGTATTGTTTATCTTAATATCCATTCATTCATACCTAAGTTCACATATTTCATGTTAGTATCTAGTGAGCAAAAATGAAACAAGTATTCTGGATGCATAAAGAGATTTAAGACTCATGTTCTATTAGTAGAATACAAGCATATAAATAATTATAAAGAAGTAAGATAAGTGCTATTTTAGTGGTGATTAAATTGTCCTGTAAAGAGCAAAAACAAATAGTAATTCAATGGCAGAAGAAAGAAGAGAGAAAGGAAAATTATTTGGATAACAATAATTATAGCTCTACTTAAAGAAAATTATATTGTGTGTTAATTATTATTATTATTATGAACATTTTAATTTTCTGATCTTCTTTTAGTCCTCATAATAATCTTTAAGGTGTGTACTATGTCACAAAACAATATTTACAACTATATGCCAAGCTCAAGGTCAGATAACTACATGAAACACGCTAGAAGTGGGAAAATGCTATAACCTCAAGAACATGTGTTCTCAACCACGAAGCTCTTTTGCAGAATATGGCTTCAGTTGCATCCTTTTTCATACAACAGTCTTGCACTAGGTAAAGCTTTATTTCACAGGGATTTTGGTCATCTTTGTCTTCCACAAGATCTCATTCTGGTACAATATGCTGCTGACGTCATTTTGAGTGGGTTTGGTGAAAAATAGAAACTAATTTGAACTTATTGGTAAGACACTTATATATCCAAAGTTAGAAAATCATTTCAATTAAATTCAAGGATCTTCTTTCTTAATACAATGGGATGATTCCAGTGATGCTAACCGTGCCAGGATCTCCCTCCTAAGATGCATGATGAGTTGCTGCAGCTCATTGCTTCTTCAGCTAAGAAAGAGGCACCGCAGTGCTCAGTGGGTCTGCTGGAATTTGGGGGGCAAAATGTTTTCCTGAAGGATGTGTTACTCCACACTATTCACTGAATGACTGGAACAGCTGCTACTTTTAGTTCCGTCCAGACCAGGAAGAGGCTTGAGACAAGTCCAGGCCACCATCAAAGTTGCTCCTCTTTCATCTTTGGCACATGAACCAGCAGAGCGACAATACTTGAGATGTCAATCGCACAGGAGCCACAGGTGAATCATAACAGAGGCCATTGGGATTTAGGAGTAAGGCCTTGCAGTCAATGCTTGATAACCGTTCTTTCTTAAGAGGTAGCTCCAGCTTGTCAGTGGGCCTTAGTGAAAATTAGATACTTGACTAGGAGCCATTAAGTTACTTTTTATGTCGAGCTCTTCACCAGTAGCTGGGCATTATACAACCCACCAACCCATAAAGATGAAAAGACACAACAGCACTCCATCAAACGCAAGCCCTATGAACATATTCAAGTCCGAGAATGTGTTGATGGGACAAGTTACATGAGGATTTTTTCAAATGTGCATGGTTCATACTTTTGCGGCCATACCTTCTTAGCCTACAGTTATGATCTTGTGGGAAATGCACTATCACCAATTGACAGAGGACAAAAAAATGTAAGACCTGGCACACAGATAGTTTTTTGGGTATTATGGAGGAATCACTTAAAAATGAGCACTTTCTGAAACCTGACTGAAGGGCAGCGATTACACTGGACTACTTTCCATCATGAAATAAAGATCACTTTAGCCTTGTTAGAAGAGATAGTTCTTTAGCACACAGATTTTCCTTCCATTCTCATAATGCTTTTTGCTGTCGTCCACGGGTGTACAGATTAACGTACCCACCGCTACCATATCCTATGTACCATTGCTTCAGCGCTCACTTCGAGGCCAAGCAAATGTAGCAATAGTTGCATGTTTATGGAATTCACTGATGTTATCATAGTTCTCACATTTGGGAAGTAGCTGTCTTGTGAAGATAAAGTACAGCACGAGTCAGATGACAATGCCTTGCAGGGATGAAAATGATTCTCCAGAAATTTCCACGTACTATAAATCTGTGTCTAATATATGGGACTAATCCTTGTATAGTCAGAATTCATGGTAAATTCAGAAACAAAGAGTAGAAACGGCAAAGATACAACTAACTGTTACCACTAGTAGCTCACTAACAAAATCCTTGCTTCTTATTCCTCTTGCAATCTCAGGGTCTTCGGACCTAGATGTTTAGAATCCAGGAGAAGAAATATTTCAACTAGGAGACACGGAGAATGATTGTATTGAGCCAGAAACTAAGACTTTCTCTTAGCCAGCTTGGGTTCCTTATGCTTCTGAAACAACAGGCCCAAATGGGTATTACGGTATTGGTGAAGATTACTGATTCGGCCTACGAAGGAGAAATTGGATTGCTACTGCACAGAGGAGATAGGAAAGATATGTTTAGAATTTAAGAGATATCATATATCATGGGATTAAAGTCAATGGGAAATTATAACAACCCAATCCAAGCAGAACTATAAATGTCCCAAACCCTTCAAGAAACAAGGTGTGAATGATTCTGTCAGGCCAAAAAATCAAGATTCATCAAGGAGCTTGCTAAGGGAAAGGAATGCAGAATAAGTGGTAAAAGAACGTAGTTATAAATACCAGCTACATCAATGGGATGAGTTACAGGAACAAGACCTGTAATTATTATGTCTTCTCTGTTTGTTCAAAAATATATTTATATATACACATGTATATTAAATACTGTTACCTTCATACTTCTTTCTTTCGTTATATAAGAGCTATTTCATTATTTTCACATCAATGTATTAATTTTGCTAATTTAAATCATAACTTTTAAATTATATATGTCAGAAAAAAGCAAGCATCCCTCAAAACACATTTCCTCTTCTCTAGAGAAGCTATTGATGTATATTGGTTGTAAAAAGAACACTTGTGTCATATTCGATAAAATTGTGACCATGTGTCGTATTTCTTTGGACATTCTGTATGATTTAAGGAGACGTGTATGTGTGGCAAGTCAACAGAAGTCGACTTTTGATGGTTGATATTTTCTCTCAAATTGGTTTCATTGAAGTAATTTTCCCAGGAAGTTGGAAGCACATGGTTGTGGACTGACTGTGAGGGCGTTTGCAGAGTCGTTTGGCATACGTGCGAGTAAAGTGAGTGAGAAAGATCCATTCTGAACCCGAATGTTAACTTCCAATGCGCTGGGAGTCCCCTGGAAGCAAAAAGTGGACGAAGAGGAGAGCTAACTGGTTTACTTTGTCATGCTTCCTCTTCCTGAGTGAGGGCGTGTTTCTGCTACCGTCCCTGGACATCAGAGTCTGCATTCTTTAGCCTTGGATTATAAATGTACTCATGCTGCTGTTCTTGGAAGCTTTGGACTTTGAGCCGTAAACTGGAATTTGACCTTTCAAATATTCCGAGGCTTCCAGCTGTATGAACTCAGGAGCTACAGGCTCACCTGGCTTTCCAGGCAGCAGAGACATCATAGGCCATTTCAGCCTCTGTGGCTGTGTAAACCGATTGGCTAAATTCCCTTCTGTTATTATGTACATTCTATTGGATGTTTCCCTGGAAAATCCTGGCTGATATGGAGACAATCTTCTCTATCGGAGCAAAGAGAAGCAGAGTTAACATCTTGTGTAGATTTTAAGAACCAAGGACTTGCCAACAACTATGACAAAATCCTGAAAACATAAGTTCTTACTTCCCAGGACTCAAAATTGCTGTTTTTTAAAAATATTTATCATATTAATTTGATCTATTATCATATATTGACAAAAAATAGCTCTTCCAAAATATCCTAAATTTTGTAATAGGTATGTTATAATGAATATATTGATATTATGTACCCTAGAAATAGGAGACAGATCATCCACAACACCAGTTTTCAGGAGTATAGTTATAATGTAACATGTTAATATATTATAGTAGAAGCCCCACTGCATAGGCACAAATTCTGATTACTTGTGGTAGCGATGGTTCTAGAAAAACTTTTTAACTTTTTTATATTTCAATTTCTTCAGGTATGAAATCAGGGTAGTAATATTACTTGGCTCTTAACTCAATGATTTGCCCAATATCAGGTACAGAGTAAGGAAAATATTTTTGTCATTAATACATGAATAATATACATAATGTAACAATATAAAGACATATAAAGCATCTATCTAAATTTTAGAATATTTTGAAATATCTTTTCTTGCTAACAGGTAATAATAAATCAAAACAATATGAATTATGTTATTTGTACACAATGGAATCCTATTCATCTATAAAAATAGATAGGTCTGAGGCCTTTGTAGATAAATGGAGGCAACTTGAGACCATCATGCTCACCAAAGTGAGTCAGACGATAAAGGGTAAATATCAATTGGTTTATCTAATATGAGAAACCCAGGTCACAATCATTTCACAGACTAAAACGGGGGAGAAATGGGAACTAGTGAGGAGGCTTTGAGTGTGAGGATATTGGGAAGGGAGGGGAAAAGGACTTGTAAATTTGCCAAGATATACAAACAAAATACTCAAGTTAGATGTAAACATTATGCATTGCATATATATATATATATGAAAAAATTTGAGTATTTTTGCTTATAATTGTATTGTACTCTTCAGTTTATGCAAATTAGCTAGCTTTATACAGAGAAGAAATACTTGAATTTATTTTTTGTTTTAAAAAATCATGGTAGTTATTTTATTTTTGGAATCAATATTGCTTTAGGCCAGAAAGTAAACCATAGCATCAGCATTTATACAATCCTTTAGATCTCCAAGAGTGCCACACATATATGTATAGTACATTACAAGATTTAGTTGCTTTTCATTCTATTAGCTTATAACAATAGGAATCTATAACTTCACTGGAATCATTAATCATTCTTGCTCTTTTGACAATAAACTCAACAGAATGGATTGTCATAGGTAGTCAATTTTCAAATAAACACAATTAAATAACCAACAGAAAAAGTGAGAAAAACACAGTAGACAACCTGTACTTTTCAATAAGTTTACTTGGTTGACTTATATGTCATGAGTAAACTCAATGAAATCCTTACTTTTTGCTCTTGAGAAACAAAAATAACTTTCTGTGGTGAACTTCAACTCTTTGCCACAGTTGAAAGTCACAGCTTTCTAACAGAGCAGGACCAATCAATTATTCTTCAATTTAGAAATCTGACATCTATGAGTCTGTACTCCTCCCCCCCTACATCCATAGATGCTAAGATCCTCCAGCATTCCATTCTCTCATGCAGAAAGACAAGAGGTGGGCACAGCTCGTGGTGAATTTCATTGAAAAAAGAGATGGAGCTCAACTATGCATGGAGAAACCTCTTTCAGTATTCTAGAATATGAAATTTATTATAAGAATTGAGTCTGACTTTACTGTAGGAGGATCCAATAGAAATAAATTTCCAGAGAAACAAAACAAAAAACTAAGTCCACTTACCAGCACTGGCACTTGAAAATAAAGCAGAACAGAAATCAACCTGCAGAGAGAAAGAAATTTTCCTAAACACTTCATACAAAAAAAGCCTCAAGTGTTGAAAAGAAATAACGTATATTGCAAAATATTTTAAAAGCCAAAAAGATAAAAAAATTCAAAGTAATTGAGATGATATTGTTTAAAAGAAAACTTGTAAGTAGCTGGCTTTTGAATTCACTACTTCATTATAAAGTAAGTAGTTATTAAAGAAACCTTAACTGTTGCTCTTATATTGGCAGTAAGACTAAATCTTGGACTGTGACTATCCTCAGGATTCATTAACTGATAGGCACAAATGGAAAAGTATAAGAGAAACAGGGATCTGGCTCCTGATATATCTTCCCAAATGTAAAGTTCTTCTGTGAACTTTCACAAGCAGGTGCAAAGTCATCTTCTACAGCACACTATAGCTTGTCCACCACTATGTGCTGGACCTTGCTGCATCTGACTTCCACTGATGATAGTCCTCTACCTGGCACCTGATTCATACCCAGTGAGGGCCCAGTATGTGCACAGAAGACCTGAAAGAAGCCACAGAAGTTGACCAGGGTATTCAGCAGTCTATTGCACAATACGAAATATCTACTCATACCAGTTTATCCTTTTCATTGTAATCTATGGAGATGGGTCCCGAGAAGGTATAACTGGTTGGTTATCTTTGAAAACTCCTTGTGAGACCTCTTTCTGTTCCTATCAATAGATCTCTACATAGCACTTTGACATGGGAACAAAGGGATGGATTTGGGAATAGACTCATATTCTTCATTCTATATTTTTTCTTATTTCATTTTCTCTGCCAATAATGATTAAGTCCTTGAAAAAGCTCAATCTTTTGAAAATGACCAGATATACAACTTTATAACTTTCTTTCCCAAAAAATATAAAAAGAAAGCAAAATTGTAACAATACATCTTCTTGAACCTACTATATCCAATGTGCCATTTCAAGATGTCCTCAAAATATAATTGTTAATGAGAATTTTTTGAATTAAATCTTTAAAATCTAATGTCTAGTTTACACTCATAGAAAAGCTCAATTCAGACTAGTCACATTTCAATTTCGTTGAAGCCACATACAGCTACTAGCTACTGGACATGGCTGCGCAACTTTAAAAGGCCAGAAACTCCGATTTCCCTAGGTTAATGTTGAAATAATCTTTTTCCCATCAAGGCTACAACTTATTTAGATTGAACTAAAATAGCTGAGCAATTTCTTGGGAAAGAGCACTAAGTTATTACCAGTTAATCTCACTTTCCTTATTCAGATAAATGGATATTTCAATTTCTCAATCTTATCTTATTGCTTTTGATATCTAGTATTAACATTAACATTATACGTTAAAGACAAGACTTTCAGGGCCATAGGGCAGAGAAAGCTTTAACAGTATGAAGTACCTAGCTTTCTTTGTGAATTTCTTTGAAAGGTAGATTCTAATTTCTTTCTACCCTGAATTTCTCATCCACAAAGTGTGTCAAAAGGAAAACGTCTACCAGGGCCAAAACATAATTTCCTGATAACCAAGTGGTTCCAATGAGCCACTTCAAAGTGAGAACACCGAATTTTATTTTCAGCCCTTTACGTCTTCCTCTTGGTACGACCTTAACTATGCACTTACATTAATTGAACAGCCTATTGAAAACTAACTTCCTGTGAGAAAAACTTAAAGATGAGAATGACATAGGTTAAATGAGAAGGTAGGGCCGATATAATCATCTCAATTATTGGACTAGTTTGCAACTATATTTGGAGTCAACAGGTTATACTAAAAGTTCATGATTGGTTGGCTTCGCAGTAGCGGCCGTCTTCGGTTGCACAAGTTGCAGATGGTGAAATGAAACGAACATATCAAATCAAATATAGAACTGCAGACGCTAAATGATTCTCAAAGTGACATGTCTTTGGCTTTTTTTCCCCACCAATTTGTTTTTTTCTGTAAGGAAAATGAAATTTCTACCCTTAGCCATTTAGCATTTGTTTGGGGAAAGTATGCGGTAATAATTTGTGGAAGGTTGCAGAATTGTCTTCCCTCTTTCCTGATCACCTGAGAGCTTGAAAATCAGTTTACAGAAATAAGCAAAGAATTTTAATTGAATTCGTACTCCACTTGCCCCATGCAAGAAGGCGCCTTACTCTATTAGTCCTTCATGCAATGCGAAGCAGGTATTTGCAACTTTGTGGAGAGATTTAATGGTCACTAAGCAGGAGGAAAGAGTGCTCACCTCAGCAGAAGATGGAATCGCTAAGCTACGCAGCCGTCTGAACGCAGCTGGGTGGTCAGGACATTGGACGGTCATTACCAGCCAGTGATAAAAGAGGGTGTTCTAAAATGAGGGAAGAAAAGACCGAGGACTTGGGAACTGAATTTTCAAACACAACTTAACAAAAATCTAGAAACAGGCTTGATTTGGCCAAAAAACAGGTTGTCTGAACCTTAAAATGCCTGCAAAAGCACTTGGATACACAACCCACCAATTCTCTCACTGCTGCTCTGTGCCACTAATGTTAATATTAAGAATTACTACAGTAATATTAGTGCATAATACCTATCTCCTGAATTCCTGGACAGCAGGTAAAAGGCCTCCAAATTCTATAATGTACTTTTTCATTCTATGAGCTTCGCAAAGTGTTAAATTACTGAAAAAAAAAAAGAAAATGATATTAACTTGTGACAGGAAACACAAAGTTCAAACAAAACAAAATGAACAAAACAAAGGCAGGCCTTTCCTCCCAACAGCTAGGAGATGCAGCAACCCACACTCCCTGGGCAAACTTTTGTACGGAAAAAAAAAAAAAAAAAATCTGACACATTACATAGTCATGTTGAAAAGCTATCACACACAAGACTGCACAAAAATGATGGTAAACATATAACTGACTTTATTTGTTACTGTTTTTATTTTCAGCTCACTCTGAACTTAGGCCAAATATTAAAGGCATCTTAAGCAGGAGGTGGACTGGGATGGAACTGAGTGCTAGAACTTTCTGTATGATGAAGAAATAAGTATCTAAAAGAATAGAAAGCAGAAGGGGGAAAAAAGCAGCTCTTTAAAGCAAGTCATAAGATCTCTTCCTCGCCTTTTGGATAAGATCAAGCGTATCGTCTCTTCTTACCAGTTTTGTGCCGATCATTTGAGTCTCCATTAGGTGTGTTCACCCTGTAGTCACCTGAGAGTCATTATAGAGGTGCTGCCTGCTTTTGCTCTTGTCTTAATTTATATTTTTTATGAGACTATGCTGGTTAACAATAGATGTCATTTATTAGGTAGCTTCTTACGTTAGTCATTGTTTTAAGCATTTTATGTGACCAATACATTTAATATCACAGCCCCAGGAGAAATGTCTCATTATTCTCCGCCCCCCCCCCTTTTTTTTTAAAGAAAATGTGGGTGCAGAGCAGTTAAATGGCTTGCTTACAACCAAATATTTAGCAAGTCATACAACTGGAATTTTAATAACTATTTTGATCCTGTCCTATCTTAACAGCAACAGCTGGGTGTGTACAAATAAGGTTATTAATAACTGAGGAAACACGGATTGTTTGCTGACGTTCTATAGAAGTTCTGTAAGGGTTGTCAGCTAGAGCAAACATGTTAAAACAAAATATGTCTAATAAGTGTCTGTTTTAAATAAGGAAACTTTATGTGCAATTGGGATGAAATAGCCCCTCATCTTTATCCCTGTCCTTACTCCTTTTGGCAATTTTTGCTACTTTCTTTCATTGTCTTACTTCATATCCTAGGATGTTTGCATTGGTGTGAACTCTAGGGTCACTCTGAATTATACTGAGTTGTACAATTCCTTGGGGCTAACTAAATATACCATATTTCTCTCAAAAATTATAACAAGGATGTCCTAACCCAATTAGAAGCCAATAACATAAAAGTATTGCAAGAATATCTACACTGAAAATATTTTAGTCTCTGTTCAATGTGCTCAGAACTACTGAGATGAGGCTTGCCCAAATTTAACCGAGCCTGATCACTTCCACGATTTTATATTTATGATTCTAAATCACCTAGTTATTGGGCTGGAGTAATTATGAACTAAGACACAAGTAGAGCATAGTAGAAGTTTGAAACTCCCACAATCAATACCATCTGGCATGAAGTCCCACTGGGAAACAATGAAAAATGTACTTGCTAGATTTCTAACAATAGGTCAGGTTATTGCCATGGCATTCCTGACTAATGCAGGTGCTTCTGAATTGTGCATTGAAATATATGCTGTTCGTACTGTAGGGCCATCGTTTTTGTTTCTGTTTTCTTAATGTAATTCGGGGGATAAAAATAAAATATAAAATTTCCAGCATGCAGTTTATGTTTTGTATTCCTTTTCCTGATTGAGTCCTTTCATGAATAGTAACTTAAAAGAATATCTTCTTATTAAATTCTGAGAACTTGTGTTGTCCAGCTGTACAACAATATAATACAAGAAACCAAAGGGATGAAGATTTGGGGGTGATTACATGTCTTTCCAAATTGGTTCAAAGCTAATCTAGAAGGCAGAGCTAAATATCGGCATTAAAGTTGTCAGGATGTGTTTGATGACATTTTGTATAAATTAAAAAGAAATGTCTCTGATTTAATTTTTTCCTCTTCAGATACATTGACAGGTCAAAACAAAATGGACCTGTGAAATAATAAATGCCCAGAAATCACAATGTGGAGATTAGAAAGGATATTAAACTGAAGAATTTTGTTCATAAGTTAATTTCGAAAAACTAACTTTGGTAGAAGATACACTGAATAAATTTGAGGCTAGAAACATAAACAACTTAGAATGCAACCATGTGAGTATGTTCTTTTTTCTCAGCAGAGAGTGAGTTTGTTCTTCAAGGAACAGTTATCAAAATCTAGAAATGACGTTCACAACTTGGGAGGGCGGAGATGATACTGATGTCTGTGGTAGAAGTCAGAGATACACTGAACATTCTACAATGAGTAGACTAGCCTTTCACAGCATGGAATTATCTGATTCATAATGTCAGTAGTGTTAAAGTGAGAAATCCTAGATTAGTTCATGCTAAAGAGAACAGGAAGCAGATCTAAATTATGTAACACAGAAGCAGAACTATTTTTCAGATATATCGTTAGTTCAAAGTCAGTGACTAGTAAGATGTGGCCAATTGAGAGAGATTGAAGGATATCTTTCTTGTCTATAACATGAGAACCGGAAGACTGTGGGTAAATGATGCTTACATGTAAAAGAACAAGGAAGGAGTACAGAAAGAAGAGACAGTTTCAATAGAAAGTGAGAGTGGGAACAGGACATTGAAACTGAGGTGTCTGTGAGACATCTGCTTCCTATTAAATTATACTAGTCTAAAATAGAAGTCTATTTTGAAGACACAGATTAGGAAGAAATCAACAGATGGTACTTGGAGGTGTAAGAATACATAAGATGCCAATGAGAAAGGGTGTGGGAGTGGAAAGATAAATAATATTGGGGGAGAGTGACTGGACAGACATGAGGTGGCTCAGAAGACATATTTGGAAATGTGAAAGGAACTTAGTACAAGTCTACTGGCCATGCACAGCTCTAGCCTGAGTCGTCGTGGCTCTCCTCCGTTGTTGTGTCTTAAAAATCATTAATTGCACAGAAATCCTCTTTATGAGAAGAAAAGGGAAGATACCAAAATTCTATTAGATGAGAGTTTTAAAAGAAGTAAATGTTCAACAGAAACTAAAATAAAGTTCTTTAATAAATCAAAACACTTGCTATGAAATCTCAGTGACAACTTTGAATAAGCAATGAAATGTATTTAATTAATTGACGATGTTTTGTCGAATGTTAGGTCTTAGTAACTTTTTTAAAAGCTAGCCCCCCTTTTCTTTTTAAGAAAGTTTATATACTTTTAAGATAATCTTCAGAAATTATTTTATCGAAGATACAAAATTTGGTTTTAGTATTTAAATACTATGCTATAATTCTAAATCAAAATTATTTAAACAAAGTGGAAATAATTGAGCCTATGAAACATGTTTGATTGGATATACACTAAAATAATATCTTTCCTGGTGAAGGACTATTCTCAATTATTAAGAAATAAACACAAGTTAGATTTATCTTCTGTCATGGATATTATTTCTCTATTTCTTGCTAAAATCCATCTTAACTAAATTTGTTTTATTGCAAGTCATACAAACATATTTATTAACCACACATAAGTTAAACAGCATTCTACAACTGCTCAAATACTAAAAGAATTAACATCAAAATGTATTATGTGGGGCATCACACTCTTTAACGTATTTTATAAGTCTTATTTCCAAATCCAGATACGTGAGGTTAAATAAACGAGTTCTTAGTGGAAAAAGCAGAAAATAACAATATCAAAGTACCATTTTAAATATACAAAATAAGGAATAAGTAGGACTTTTGATTGTTATTGACTGAACATTGATGACTGCGAGCTCCGTGAGCCAGCTAGGTTCATGTGATCACACCTCTTGATCAGAATTGAAATGTGTGGTCTTGGAGAAGCTCCATTTGGGTAGCAGTTTAGTAGGTAGAAGATGTCTCCAAAGGTTAAAAGACGTGCTCCCCTACTGTTTCTCAGTGCTGCCGATTTCTTCATGCATTCCCTATTAGTTTACTAGAAATATGTTTATATACTAACTGGCTTCATAAGCGTAGAGTTCCCTGCTGGTTTTGGATGTCTACTCACGTAACCAAAACTGGACATTTTTCACCCATTTTTGTTTCTCTTGATTCAAGTCAACCGAAATCTCTTACAGGCATATTAGAAAATGTGGAATATTAATAGAATAAAGATTATAAATCTTTTGGAAAACTCACATAGTCTATGCACTACTACTAAAGAACAATCATTCTTGTGATACAGCACAGAGCTAGAGATAGGGAACAACTGTATATTTGGTGTTCTAAGCTCTGCATAATGCATCATGTGATACAGAAAGGCAGCTGAACATTTCATTATGATTAGAGAGAACATTTATAATATTACTATAAACACATTGAGAACCAATGAAGAAACATTACTGTTCTTCGCAGATGACATTATTGAAATTTATGCAAAATAAGCATTTTTGCCAATTAGAATTTTTTAACAATATGCCAAATTAAACAGCTTCTAAAATCAAGGTTTCAGGAATTTTTCATAACTCATAACAGAACATGCATTATGTTAACTATGCAATATAGTCATTTAAGAGCATTGATCAAAGTAATACAATAGTGTTTTAAAATAAATCAAACAGAAAAGTAGTTACTTTCAAAGTTAGGTAACTCCTCCAGTGGAAAGGTAAGAAGGCAATAAACTACTTTCTAAGAGAAAGCAAAGTAAAACCGTACTTCAAGATGAAGGTAAACAGGGTTGGAAGAATGACTGAGCTATTAAAAGTGCTTGCCTAGGACGTGCGGCAGCAAGCACTAAGTGCTTGAGTTGGATTCCTCAATTCCCCAGCACCACGTAAGCTAGGTGTGGTAGGGCACACCTGTAATACCAGCACGCAGGAAGCTGAGGCAGGAGGATTGACACAAGTCCAAGCCTGGGCTCCATAGTGAGTTCAGGACTAGCCTGGGCTATAGAGGAAGGTCTTGTATCAAAAACAAAAGCAAAAAACAAAAAAACAAAATAAAACAGAAAAAACCTTATCCCCTGACTCAGAATAAATGATTTATAGTCAGTGAAGAATATTAGTGAAAAAAAGAAATATATAATCTTTTAACAAGACCAATTTCTTTCTTTTCTTTTCTTCCTCTATTTTTTTCTTCCTTTCTTTCCTTAGTAGGCCTTCATGGTTCAGTCTGGTATTTTTCTGGCCTGTTTCAGTCATGCTGCAATACATACATAACATACATAGCCCCCTAGTCCTTCTACAATCTCACCCTGTAAGGATGACCTCAGAAAGCCTCTAACCTTCAGCAAAGTGCTTCCAGTCTGGCCAGTTGTAACTTTTATATTTTCCAAGCTGGGGCGCTTGTTCATTTCATAGCTGCTGGGCAATTCTTCACCAGTCTGATGGGATTTTGGGCTACAACTGTGCAGATTAATATTCAGCAATGGACTCAAGGTGACTCCCGTACAGGCTCCTGGAGCTCCTTTTCTGTGCATCTCTCATCCCTTGTCATAGTCTGTCCTACCAATTCCAGACACCTTAACCTCCACAAGCTGTGACTTTTGTCATCTCATTTTGGTAAGACTGATGTGCTCTGCTTGAGAGCTCCCTTCCTGGATCATGGTCCAGAATATGACTGCAGGCAGAAATCTGGGAAAACCGAGTTGTCCATCTTTTTCATTTTCCTTTCTCCTTGGTATCCGTCTTATGGTGCCTGTTTTCAATGCATACAAACAACTCTGTCTTACATTTTGAATAGTTCTCCAGTTTGTACTTGGAGGATGTGTTAAGGACCACTCAATCTCATGTCCAGGAGTGAAACTCTGAATTGCTTTTTAAGAATCTACTTTTAGCATTCACAAAAGTTGAACTTTGATTTTCTAAATACAAATGCTAAAGAGTGGTAGCTACAAAAAATGTGATAAATTTATGAATGATCTTATCAAATAAAATATTCAGTTACATATTCAAGTTTACCTTTGTAGACACAATTTTTAAAACACTGAAATGTTCTGCTAACTGGAAGAAATCACAGCACCACTTTGTGTTTACTTTAATCAACAATCTATTATATCCCAGTTTTTCTACTTTTTTTTCTCTCTTCCTCTGTCTCTCGGTGCTTTCAAGAAAAACAATCTTCTTCCATTTTATGTGTAGACAGAGAAGACTCATAAAAAAGCCAAAATATTAAGGAAGTTTTCACAACCTATAACAATCAAATTCGCAAAAAAAAATAAGTTAATCAAACAGTAGGACTATAGAAAACTATTGAAGTCTAGGATATTGAGGTCATATAAAGTATTTTCTCTGGAGCTTCTGTCTTTCCACTACTTGGTACCAATGGCTTACAATTAAGAATCATGAAAATAATTGTAGTTTAATGTGCATATTTTTTTCATTTAGACAGAGTGAAGTAAACTATATGGCTATAATAGTCTAGCCAGGTGTCCCTAACCTGTAGCCTGCCATTTTTTTGTGCAGGATTTTATTCATATTACAATAAAAATTTTTAAAATAAAAGTTTTAGTACTTATGTATGTATGTATGTATGTATGTATGTATGTACGTATGTATGCACATTAACTGTGCTGATTGTTTTCTATGTGGCCAAGATAGTTCTTTTTACTCAAAATAAAAAGGACAAAGAAAATGGCAGACTGCAGGGTTGGGCAGGGTGCACCTGTTAAATACTGCAATCAGAATTTAAGATGAAGAGGAACCAGTAAAAATTTACACTTGCTGTAAAGAATAACTATTTAAGTAGCATGTTTGCTCTTCCTATCATTGGGATGGAAGTGGCATGAGTTCTGTAAGGTTGCCAATTACAAAAAGAAAAGCTTTGATTTTTATTTCACTAGTATTTTGATTTTGAACCCTTGTAAACATGAGAAACACCTGTAACTTTTATTAAGTACCCTTGAAAATTCATCCTAATCTCTATGTTAATACGATTATTATTACTCTAACGAATGCTTTTAAATGAATCAGCTTAAAACTGGAAACAATTTTAGCTCAGAGTTTTGAAGACTCTATTCCATGGCCTATTGGCCTGTGCTTTGGGGTCTATGCCAACACGCTATGACTTGGTAGAAGTACATGACAGAGAAGGCTGCTCAACTCAAAGAAGCAAAGAGGTTGGGGCGGAGCTTGATTTCCAATATTTCCTTCAAGAACACACCCCCAGGCATCTGATTTCTTTCCACTAGTCCTCAATACCTAAAGTTTCACCATCTCCCGATAATGTCACAAGCTGTTGGCCAAGTTTTTATCGCATGGGTCTTTGTGTAGGTGATCTCCCAACAGAATATTCTGATGTAATTGAACCAATGTGGTTTTGGGAAGAAAGTGCTTTTTTCTGCTGTTGTTATTGTTGTTTGTTTGTTTTTAATCCTCAAGTGATTCTAATAATTACACAATTTTGATAATTGCTCAGATTCTGTTTCACAGACCAACAGCGTGCCGACAGCTAAAATCTATGTGGAACACAAAATCTCAGGCCTACCTCACTTCTACAGACTCAAAACCTACGTCTGAACATTGCCCCCAGGTACTTCAAGTGCACAGTTAAGCTTTAAAATATTCTTCAATAGATAATTTTTTTGCCTTTAAGGAATTCTGAGTATAAGTAGTGGGCTTTTAGGTTTATGATAATCCTAAAATGGAGTACAGTTCAATTTGCATCAGATTCACATAATTTTATTTATTTATATGTATTTATTTATTGGTTTATTTATTGTACTGGAGATTGAACCAAAGATATTTGCACTAAGCTACAACCTCAATTCATTTTTGTAAAATTTTACATTGAGACAGGATCTCATCAAGTTGCCAAAATTCCCAAGCTGGACTTGACTGAGATTTTCCATCTCAGCTTCTCAGGGTACCACAAGGCCCAGCAGAATCACATGCTATTTGACTTCATATCCCCTGCCCCCTTTCCTAACCCTAGCTTATTTAGCACCCACAGTTTAAAGCTTGGATGTTGCTAGGTTTGTAATATGTTCAAGTGATTTTAACAATTATTGAATTTAGAAACATAAAGTAAAATATGGTGATAGTTTTTAATATTTGCCTCTTTTAAAAGTTCAAACCAGGCAATAGTATGTGTATTGTCATGAAATTTAAAAATAATAATATTTTTACAATAAAATCAAAGGCACTATGACAAAATAAAAACAGTTTTATGTAAATGTGGTGCTCAAGATGTGTTCTTCGGATTTTTTACTACGGCTACCACAATGAAAAGTGTATGCACTGCCCATGTGAAGATCTGCCGGCTGAGAATGTTGGGAGATCTCTGTGCAATTCTGAGGGGCCAGTACAACAGGAAATGTGGAGCAAAATGGCAGCCTGACAGGAAGCTGTCGAAGGAAATTGACAGACGGATCAAGGATGAGGATGGCACAATGCTGAGCAGGCTGCTTCATAACAGGAAAAAGAGAGCAAATCAAAAGTAGTCAAGTTAGTTAGTGAGACTTAACTGGGCCAAAACTTTATAAGTATTTATGAGTATTTCTTTTATAACAATGAAGAGTGTCCGAAGTTTATGGCATGGCTAAATCTTAGATGTCTGAGTCATGGAGCCCAGCATAATTGCTAGGTAAATACAGGTAGCTGAAAGTGCTGCAAAATAGGCAGATTTTCTCTATTCAGATGTAACTGTTAATAAAGCTCTTAACATTTTTATTAAGCTATACATTTATAAATGACTATAATCATGAAAATCCTATTCTGTTGTAGCTTCGCTTTTAGCATATTCAGACAAAAACTTGCATTTTGGAATCAAAGAAATCCAGGATTGAATTCCAGAAACAGTAATTAATGCCGGACATTTGTCAGCTCACTCATCACTACTGAGACATGGTCTTCTAAAATCTAAAATGAAAATAATGATACCTTTCTCCATAAAAGTGTCTGAAAATCTTCTCTTTCTGGGTGACAATCTGAATACTATAGTTAATTTTTTTTTGTATTCACAAAATAAATGTAAAGATCTCATAAATTTTTGGAGGTACTTATCATAGCCAAATACTATTACATCAGTTTCTAAAGCAATGAAAAACTTAGATAAATACTATTACATCAGTTTCTAAAGCAATGAAAAACTTAGACACATTGGGCTGGCTGAGATTGTAAACATGTTAATTCTATGACACTTGGCCTTTCATAAAAGTTGTAAAATTTCAGATACCTTATGGTAACATACAAGTAAATTTCAGTTTATATTTTATTGTGCTTAAACGCTGCTAATGCTTTACATTTTTTTCTCCACAGTAGGATATATTATGTTTAATATTATTGATTCCTACAATCATTATTTCAGTAAACACTTTTTAACTTTATTCTCTGCATCAAGTACTAGACAAATGTAAAAGATCCAGTGTTCAGGATAGAGTTCAGTCATAAAGACAAACATGAGAAGAACAAATAATCTAACACAATATGATGTTACAAAGAAGTCATGCATTATATGATACATAATAGTCACACTTCATATGATATATGTCATTCACCAGTGCAGATTTCAGTACAGGTTTTACAGACAATAAACAGGTGATAGTAAGTACATTGAGCATCACTTTAAGGAGTTAACTCAAAGAAGTGTGTCTGAGCTACCTGCATATGTCAACATCAGAAACAGGTGCTGAGAACGTGTGCTTAGTTGGGAGTAGAAAATACGAAACTCTTCAGACAAATGAGTTTTGATGTATTTGACAAATGGAAAGAAATCCAGTGAGGTTGGAATGTAAATAAGCAGGGAGAAAATCTTGTGATGGGAGGCTGAAGGATTAAGATAGAGAACCTATACTCAGGCCTTGTAGTTATGAAAAGTTGTCTGGATTTTTAACTAAAAGCAGTGGAAAGCCACTATAGGTTTTGAATGAGAAATAGGAGATAATCATAATATTCACAAGTAAAAAAAAAAAAAAGAAGAAGAAACAATCTGGCTTCGCGGCTTCCCCATCATTAGGACATGATGGCTGATATACACAACTTAAAGGTTGAGAAGATTATTTTAGGTTATTTTCATCGCGCTCAGTCTATGTGTTTTTGGCCAGCTCCAGGGCAGCAGTGGTGATGGCAGAAGGAACTGGATTGTAGGAGAGCTGCTTATCACATGGTAGAGAGGGATCACAGAGAGAAGGAAAGCTTTGAGAACAAGGACACATGCTTACAAGTCATGACCCCAGTGTCAGATCTTTCTAATAGACTCCACCTCTGTACATAAGATTTTGGGGGAATATTTTAAATCAAAAACATAACACACCCCAAAGTTCCTTAAATGTGGTGACTAGTTCCATTAATTGTGACTTATCTATAAAATGGACACTGTGTAGCACTAAATGAGAATCATCTGTATAAACCTATGAACTGGTATACAGCTAATATTGTGAAGCAAAAAACTAGGCAAGTATGTGTGCAGTATGCTGTCACTCACCTTCAGGAGGGAAGAAGTCACAGATTCACACTCGGGCAGAAAAAAGGAAGTGCAAACCAAACGTAACTTAAAAAGTGAGCTCTTAGAAAGGGAAGAAAGGTCAGGGCAAACGAAATTGGAGTAAACGTGAGATTTCTTTGTTCTTGGTTCTGTACTTTTGATTTTTAGGATCACCTAAATGTTTTACAATAATGCAATAAAATCAGATCAAATATAAAAACTTCCTTAAAATTTAAAGCAAAATATAATCGGAGAACCATGTGTAACTCTCCTTTGCTGTGGAAATCTTAGAGATAAATCCACTTAGAGACAGGACAGGCTTACTTTTGGCTCACAGTTTCAGAAGGTTCGGGTTGTAACAGCTGGCCTCATCACTTTGGACCAGCGTAGTCAAGCTCATCATAGCGCAATGTGTGACTCAGGATTCTGCCTACGAGACAAAGCCCCGGAGTACAGTGACTGACAAAGGAGGAGGTCAGAATTCCAATAGCCTCTTAAAGTCACGTCCCAAATCATTTAACCTCCTTCCTCACATTGTAAACGTGCTAGTACCTAATGCTGCCGTATGCTGGCAGCCAAATCTTTAACTTTTTTAAGGGGCTTTTAGGGGACACTCGAGACCCCAGCTACAGCAAACTGCATGTCAGGCAGTTAAATCACTTAGTCAGATATTCATCGTGTCAAGTGCTTTTTAAATGTAATAATTTCTTCATCTGCAGTAGGGGACAGATTAAGAACAAATACATTGTGAAGATCTCAATCTGTAGTAATCATATTATTGTTTATAAATCTTTAATTAACAAACATTTGTACACACACATACTTGCTTGCACATTATAAGCCTCACGTGTATAGAATTCATTAGAATCTAATATTTTTGCTAGAAGAAAAATGTATAAGATTTAGCATCTCAAATTAATATTAAAAATTGAGGTTTTGGCTCTGCATTCGTGGAGTAGTGCATCCTAATTTCTTTCCCAAGCTCTGATCAATGAGAAAATGTAGGAACACTAACACAGTTGCCATGAATATCCTTAGCACTTAAATTAATAACTTCATATCAATATTTTCCACTGAAAGGAATAGAATTTTGAAAAACAGAGTAAGAGAAGATAGAGAAAGAGAGAGAGGTGAAAAAGAAAAACATTGGGAGAAAAGAGAAGGAGATCTTAACAGAAATAGTGAAATCAAATTGATTATGTCAAAAAAGCTCAGAACCAATCTGATTGAGTTCAGCTAGTCAAAACATGTGATAATTTGAATAGCAGAAATAATAATAATCGGAAAGGATGCTTGTTTAAAAGAATGTAAATACAAAAATATATGATTTTACAATTATAATCAAAATTTAAAGAAAAGTGAATATGATTGTTTGGAAAAATCCTATTAATGCTAAGAAATATAAATATTACCCATGGACTATTCTTGTCACCGTTTGAACATTAAACCTCATCTATTCTCTGCAGAACTACCAAGTTTCAGAAAGTCTGAGTCCAAAATATTTCCAAAAGATAATGTGATAGAGGACAGGCAATTAGAAAAAATCAAAATGAGGGGCACTGTAAGGAATAAAGCATAGGAATAAAGGTTTCTTCCACAGGTAAGTTGAAAAGAAAAAGGACTAAGAAATATAATTTAAAAAGAGACTTGAGAAATCATCAATGAAATGAACGTGTGTGAAATATTTAAAGTTATGAGATAATATTTTAAGACAGTCGTGGAAATTAGAACACTGCTCCAGGAGTCAAAGATAAAGCTTTCAAATTGCCTCAGCCAGGATGTTTATGTAGATGAACTCATTTGAAAAATAGTTAAAACAAATGATGTTTTTTCAGTCTGAGTTATAGGTACACAGGATTCAATGTACTCTTTGCTTGATTTTAAATATAAGGCCCCAAGATGAGAGAGGGGGCAAGAAGAGGGGCGATGGACTGCTAGGAAAGGAGCAAATCTTTGAGAAAGGGAGATGGGGAAGGCACAGGTGAGAGTAAGAGAGAAGGAAAAAGAGTGAAAAACCAACACTGGTGTTGGTGGTCACTGACTCCTCAAGACATATGTTTTCAAGGTGTTATTGAATCTGTAGTTCATATAGTTATAGAATATATGCATATATGATTTTAAAAATATGCGTGAAATCTTCCATGATGACATTTTGAAAGAAAAAATGATACAAGGAATATATGAAGAATTTGCTTGCATTTAAACATTTTTGAAGAAGGCATACATGAAAGTATTATAGTAGGATCAGTGAGATCATTGTTAGGGCAGGAATTAAGGTGGTCTCAACTATCGAGTGGCAGTAAAGACCAAAAAAAAAAAAAATGGGGAAAAAAGATATTTTAGTTGAGGTGAAGTCAACTGTACTTTGAATTATTTGGACTGTTATTAAAGAAAGAAGAGAGTACTAAAAAGCCTCCTGGAAAGAATGGCTGTTATCTAAAAGACAAAAGATAACAAGTACTCTTACTTTTCTGGATGCAGGGAAAAGGGAACACTTGCATGCAGTGGATGGGAATATAAATTAGCACAGTCATTATGGAGAACAGTATGGAGGTTCCTCAAAAAAATAAAAATAGAATGGCCATATGATCCTGCAGTCCCACCACCGACTATATATCCATGGGAAATGAAATCTATATTTTGAAGAGACATCCATCTGCACTCCCATGTTTGTTGTACCATTATCCACAATAGCCAAAAAATAAAAATAAAAAATAACACAAACTGTTTATCTAGAGATGAACGGATAAAGATAATGTAGAACGTGATTACACACAACAGAGTACTATCAGCCAGAGAGAGGATAAAGTCTTGATGCTTGTAGATCACTACGTGGAGGTGAAATGAACTAGCCACAGAAAGACAAGTAGTGCACGATCTTGCTGTACAGAAAATCTGAAAAAGTTGATCTCACAGGAATGAAGAACAGAATATTGTTTACCAGAGGCCAGGAATTATCGCAGAGTTACCTTTCACTTTAAGTTGCAAGTTACATTGAGAGGAGCGTAAGAAGTTCTGATATGCTATTCCACAATAAGTGAACGTACATCTTGATTATGGGCTGCATATTTAGAAAAACTGAAAGAATTTTGAATATGTTTACCATAAAGTAGTAATAAATGTTTGAGGCAACAGATAGTTTTAACTTAGTTTAAATATTCAATGATGTATACATGTACTAACACCTGACTTGGTATTTTATAAATACATCCGGTTTTTATATTTTTTAATGAATCGGTTTGAAAAAATTAAATATGAATAGCTCCCAGGACTTCTTTTGAGGCATTGAGAAAGAGAGTTCTTTTGCTGTGACTGAGAAGACTAGGAAGTGAGGAACAGTCACATAAAAATTTGAGCGAGAAGTAAACAAGATTTGTGTTTGAGGGAGCTTAAATTTAAACTATGTATTGCACATCCAGATGAATAGAGGACCCGGGGGGGAAATCAGTCCTACCGTTACACATTTAGCGATCATCAACACATAGATGGGGTGTAAAGACACAGGACTAAAGAGCACTTACGTACAGGGTGGAAAACTGCAGTCAGGACATAGCCCTGCAGCACAGCAGCTTTAGACCCCAGTTGAGCGAGAGGGACACAGAAACCAGAGAGCAGGCAGCTAGTATTCTGAATTCAAGCTAGCAAAGCACCCAATTTTCTGTTTTTAATTGTATCATGTTTTATAAAACATATTTATAGAAAGTACTTAACAACTGCATTCACTAATGAACCAGCGAGTCCTGTCCTTTCCAAATCAATCTGCAAAGGCAAGGTACCACACAGAATGTCTAATTAATGCTGGAAGGGTAAGGATTTTGATTTACACATGAAAATCAACAACAACAACAACAAAATCAAAACAAAGCAAAACCTGGACCACGACAGGCAGTATTCATGCTTTGAGAATCTTATAGGAAGGTTAAAGATGGCAGTAGTTCTCACTGGGGTGCGTATTTATTTATACCCAACTAGTCTAAAGTCTAAGCCAATATATCTAAAGACACTGAGCGCTGAGTTTCCTTATATTTTCCTGAATTCAGTGAGAACTGATTAACCCATTTAGAAGAGCTAAACCTATCTTTGTATGTAGCTAATTATGTTCTAATGCATACATTCAGTAATGCCATGAGGCTGTCCATCTGCAAACTGCCAGAAATAAGCTGCCCAAATTCAGAGAACAATTTATTTTAAGGCTTAAAAATGACACTGATTTAAAGCTTGCTTTTGCTGATTTGATAAACTGTAAATTGAAACAATTACATTAATGTAGCCCATTTTAATGCCAACAATTTTTCTAAAAATAAAAAAGAAAGGAAAGGAAAAAAGTAATTGCCTTTAACTTTACATGGTAACAAAATGACTTTCAAAAAAGCGTTTTTGACCACTTGAGAAGTGCTGGAGTAGAATAAAGTGAGTAGGAAACGAACGCTAACTGGTAACCTCACTACCCCGCTTGGGTGAATGATAGTTTCCAGAACAATGTTTCAGGATAAGAGGTTGTAAGGATTAGACAAGAAAAGCTATTTTTCAATCGGTTTGCTGTAGCCAACTCCTTACCAGGAATTCATAAAAATAGCCAAGGAATAGGGGCACAGTTCAAAAGTTACTAGAATAGTCAATCTATACAAATGATGCAAGCTCGAGGAAAGGCTGCACTGCAGATAGGAGAGAACTCAGGAAACAGAAGCACAGGGCACGAAGTCGACAGAAGAGAACTGACTTTGACAATTCTGAGCCAATTGCAGCGGGAATTTTTTGACAGAGAGCTTAACTTGGCCCCTCAGCGGTCAGAAGATAATTATATGACAACGGAAAATCTGGTACCTTTCTGGCCAGCCAGATTGGATCAATCCATTTTCCTAATGTTCTTTTCCTTTTTTCTCTCACTCTCACCCCTCCTTCAGAACCAGCCCTTTTGTATTTTTCAATGTATCCAAAATGGAAGAATGTGCAGACGGTTCATCCACAGTGTCCATCTTGACCTCATGAAAGCATCCTCGACTTCACCTTCCCACGACCAGCAGGGAAAGGTGTACCTAATTAATGTAATCGTAAATCTTTGCATAAAGATTTTTAAAATCTTACATTTAAAAAATGAAAGCGCTATTATAGTAGGTAAGTCGGTAACTTATAGAGTCTATTGTATTTTGTATTTTTAACAATTCTTGCATTTTCCTCATTTCTTTTCACTGCACCTGATGAATGGGAAAGGGCCAGCACCATAATCGAGGACTGGAATTTCAAGAATAGCATAATCCTAGCAAGATTTCTAATAAGCTGTACACAAAGTGGGAGAAAATCTTCTCTATTGTTTCTAAAGTATTAGTTACAGGAAGACTTTTTGTGATGGGAAATGTTGCTGTCTTTAAGAGCGTTTGTGCTATTGAGCAGGTATCCAGCGGCCGCCAAAGGAGAGGCACATTTCTAGAACTTTCAGCCTTGAATAGAAGACCTTAGTGTTACTGATACAGACAGATTAAAGCTAAACACTTCTCTTTTTTGCCGTAGTGAACCTCACACGGAAGCTAAAAACCCATCAGAGTGCAGCCTGGTGTCGTCAAATTGCCGATGATCTGGACAAGGTTTTTAGCTTCCTAATGCTCTCGCTCCACACAAGAAGCTGTGAAAAAATAGGAGCTCCTGGATGCATTAGAGAAGACCTTTCTCCTCTCGTCGAATAGCAGTTTATTTTGCTCTGTCCTGTGGTCTAAGCGTTGCCATGTTACTTCCAGCCCGTTTACCTATACAGCGCTATTTATTTTTCAGATGTATCCATTTAAACAGTCCAAATCTGTACTTATTAACATCTCTGTGCAACTACTCTGGGAGGATTTTCGCCTTGCCCTTTCTTTCCCTTGACACAATCTCCATCACAGTTTCCACCATTTCTAGATTTTTTTAGTATATGCTTGTAATACATAATAATCGCATTCACCTTGGGGAACAGGTGTGCATATGTATTCCATTTTGATCCTTCTGAACCCACTCCCCTCATACCCATTCTCCTTGCTCCACTTCCACAGATCCCTTCCCATTGCCACAGAGTCTATCGTCCTGTGTAACAGTATCTCTTTTATACATCAAAAAATAAAAGTATAAAAATATATTAAAAATTCTATTTGGAGTTTCTTATATATGAGAAATAATGAACTATTTAACTTTCTGGGATGACTTAACTTCACTCAGCATCACTGATAGCATACCAAGAGGTGCTCTTCTGTGGGCCAACAGCTTTGTTTTTTGTTTTCTTTTCACAACTCACAAAATGATTTAGCTTTTTATAAGTGATACATTTTAAAGTCTGTTAGAACCAGGACAGCAAGTACTGAAAATTCTTTTCTATTATTTGAATGGCTCATGTACTGAAAAATGAATATATATTGTGTTTCAAGTTTTATCACAAAACAATGTCAGTCAAAAATCACTATTGCCCATAAATATCCATGCTTCCTTTTTCTAAATTTCTCTTATGCATACCTTAGATTTATACATATAGATAAATCTCAGTTTGATTAATATGTGCTTTTCTAAACAATTTTTTAATTTAATATTGCTCACTAAGAAATAAACTTGTGAGGAGAAAACAGTGGAGCAACCCAAATACCCAGGCACGGGGCATCAAGTGAATCAGCCACGCTGTACTCACAGGGGGAACACTATGGAATTCGGAAGCAAAATATGCTACGTTTCCTCTTACTAAAAGATTGTGAAGATGCATCCACTAAAACAAACCAAATATGCAAAATAGAATCATAGTATTTCGCACATTATAAAAAATAAGCAGTATCTATGATTACGTGATTCAGCGCAAAAATTAGGACCTAAACAAATACACACAAGTCTGCTCAGTTACTTTTGAGAAATAGTTAATATCAACTGCATATGTATGGAGCTTTTTTAAAAATTTCAATTATTCTACCTTCTGTCTTTAATTCTGTTTCAGTTCTGTGGATATTAGCTGTATGAGAAATACCTGATAAGAAAGTTTACCTGGGTGCTTTAGACATACTGATGCTTGGCTCCATTTTATGATTTTTGAAGAGGGGGGAACAGATTATGACCTAAGTCTACTAAATAAAAAGGCTAGTTTTTTTCACCCTCTAGTGAAACTATAACTCAGTCCATATAACCAAAATCCGTCCCCAAAACAAAACTATTATTTTCACTAATTATTATTTATTTAGTAATATGTTCTATTAGCATGTTACTCTAAGACCACTAGTCTGCTTTTAATGGGGTTCAACATTGGTCTTACTTTTACAGAAATCAATTCTGTAGCCCATTTTAGAAATGTTGTTCACACTCAAGGGTCCTAACTTTCACTGGCTGACCACATGTTGATAGCAAATATTGAAAGACATGATGTGATGTTATACTCACTGGTGCTCAGTATATATCATGTACTGAATGCTGAGTATGTATTATATGATATGTCATTTATACAGAAACAAGATAAACAAATAATATGCACAACATGAAGGTCTAAGTGAATCATACATTTTAGTTTTGAAATCTGTATAAAAATATAAGCAACATTTTAATCATTGTCTTGTAGAATATTTAACAATATTGGAAAAATACATGATGGTATAAGAAAGAATACAAATTTATCTCTCTGACATACTATATATATACTATATATGCATATGGATATATAAGTACAAAACAGAAGAAAGAGCAGGAATAATCAAATTATGAGTATATTTATTTTTCTCTAATATTATGATTTGCATGTGAAACTTAAATCAACAAAAACATTTTTATTTCAAGCTTTTTTAGAAAATTTGAAGTAGGTATTCCTAATCATACCAAAGACTATATGAATTTTAGTTTGATTCCTTTGCTTTATGTTTCAGACCATAATTATCCTACAGTAGCCCATTTCTAATAGACGAAATGAGACCAAAACCAAGTTTAATGTGTAAAATCTTTGTGTTAATATTGTTTAATTGCTGATACACTGGTTTCTGAAGATTAGAAATTTCTATTATATTTTAAAGTAAGCATTGCTGAGAATTATGATAATAATCAGACTGTACTGAAATGAAACCTCCAAGTTCCTATTGTAACTTTCATTTGAAATGAACATAGAACTATATTAGTTCTTTTTGTTAAACTTGATTCTATTTTTAGACTTTTGCTGTGATGCAATAACCTCTCTTAAGTGAATTTATGGGTATGTGCAAATAGACCTAAGACATAAGTACCTTGAGTGGGCACTGTAAGTTATAGATGTTTTTAATCATCAAAACACAACAAAGATGTTGTCCAAATCAGCTTACACCCTTGGTAGTAATACAGGAGTGTTTCCACACATCCTGTAAGTATTGACCTTTTCAGTGTTTTTCAATATAATAAATAAGAAGTCACTGTAATCTTTTAATTCGTAACCATTTAATAATGGATGTGCTCTCTCATCATTATTCCAGTTGAAAATTTTATATGCATTTTGATGTAAACATCATCTTTGTTCTTCATAGGGAGGTGAAGACTATGGTGAACATAAGCAACTTCACTCAAATGTCCTCCCATGTAGGAGGATTTTTTCTGTCATCATCATAGGTACGAAATCACTTTATGCGACATCCTCAGCATCGCTAGACTTCAGAAGTTGCAACCTCAGAAGTTGCAAATCCGTAAACTAAGAGTTGGACATTCCCCCAAGCCCAAGCCGCCTTCCCTCCCCAACTTGCTCCCTGACCTTGCCATCATCTACTTCAGTACCTAGTGAAGCAGGACAAGGGGGTCCAAGCTCAATCTTGAATCTCAATTGCATAAAATATGACCAGGCAATGGGTAATCCTGGGCTCAAAATGAGTTCAAAGTTTGTGTTCTAAAAGTGCCAAATCAACTTTGGAAGGGACAGAATTGATTCAGAGTGATTTTTAAGAAACAATACTAAGCCAGGTGTGGTGGTGCGCATCTCTAATCCCAGTACTCAGGAGCTCAGGAGGCTGAGACAGGAGGATTTTCCTAAGTTGAAGGCTAGTGTGGGCTCCATAGTGAGTTCAGTACCAGCATGGACTACAGAGCGTGATCTTGTTTCCTAAATAAATAAAATAATCTTTAATAAAATATCAATATGTAACTTTGGAAAGAGGAAAACAAAGGAAGGAAGAAGGCTCTTAGAGCAATTGTATGGTAAAGAAAAGAAAGAGAAGGAAAGAAAGAAGAAATAGAGAAAATTTTAGGGTCCCAATACACCTAAAAAAATGAAAATGTTAGACCTGAGCTCCTCACCATAACAAAGCCCTTAAAACTACCTGAACTGATAGAAAAGCATGTCGCCAAGACAGGAATCTTATGAAATACCTCTATATTACAAAAATAAACCAAAGGAAAAATAAAATCTTTACATATCTGAGGTAGAAAATTAATATATTTTCATATAAATTAACAGAAATGCTCCCAATCAAAAATCACGAAGAAGAAAAAAAAATAGCTCCGAGTCTCCCTCCTCGCAGAGTTACATACACTCAAACATATGAGAAGGTAACAAAACATTTTAAATCAGAAACCTCGAAACAAAGAACTGAGATGCACAAGGAAAAACACTGAAGAAAAAAACTGACTTATATTAGGAAGAAAGTAGAAGAACAAAGTCATCTAAAAAGCAACACGTAAATCAACAGGGATACACACCTAAACAAAAATGTAATAATCAGCATCTAAATTCAGAATCGCAATTAATGGAATGAAGACAATATAAATTAGACAAAAACCGAAACAGTGCAAAAACACCAGGAAAAATTAAAAGATGAAAGAAAAAAAACTTTTCACAAAGGAATGCATAACAGTTGTGAAACTAGGTGCTCACTAGACTGAAAAAAAATTAGCAAAACAATTGTAGGTATTACAAGTCAGGATTTTCAAGGTTGGAGAAAATGGTTATGACTCGAAAAAAGTTGAAAATTTAAAATAAATACTACAGTGCCAATTTGAAATCAGAAGCACATGTATAAACTAACAGTTTTTCAGTGTGTTGTATGTAGTATACACATAAGAATGTGTGAATATGTTTTATGTGCTTTGTACCTAAATGCTTGTGGGGGTGTCCCTCCAGATTTATGAGTTTTATATCCATAGTTTCAAAAGACCTTTGATGGAAAATATTCAAAAGTAAAATTACATCTGCATTAAACTTATACAGAGTATTTAAGTCACTATTCTATAAAAAGCATAGTATAGAAGCTACATTACATTTACATTGCATTAGAGACAATATGAAATTCACAAGATAATATGCAAAGATTCTATACATTACTGATCAAGTAGCAGTTACCTAAACTGAACTAAAGACAACTGAATTGGGATATTTTATATCCTCTGTGCACAATCAGAGAATGGAATCTGTCCCTATCTTATCAAACTTGCTGTCCCATCCCCCTGCTTTTGTGGAGATTTTTTTCCCACTTTATTGATATGTATAAATGCAAAATTTAAGGTTTACAATGAAATTGAGCATTTTGTGCACATACATATCCTGTCTAGGTCACAAGGACTTTCCCGCTCTCCTTTTGTCCCTCCCCCTACTCATCCCTCCATCATTCCCGCCCTACCCCTCTGGTTCACTTTGTTTTTCACTGTGATTTTCATGAGATAATTGTTGTCTTAGTTACTTTTTCGTTGTTGTGACCCGACATCCACAAATTTAGGAAAGGAAAGGTTTATTTTTAGCTCAGGGTTACAGAAGGTCACAGTTCATTCAGGGGCTACCAGCAGCAATGGAAGTACATGGCAGAGGCAGAGGTGGAGGCAGCTTCTCAGGGCAAGACCTGAGAAGCCAAGTCCCAGTCCTGGTCCTCAAGGAAGGCAGGATGCAGCTTATACATCCTTCCAGGTCTCCTCCCAGTCATCAGCCCCTCCTGGATCCAGGTGTGGAAGGTGTGGCCACTACACATGGTTAATCCTAACTCACACGCCTTTAATCCTAACTTAACTGTAATCCACTCCTCCAGACTAGACCCCAATCCTCCAACAGCACATGGTTCCATAAACAATTCATAACATTAAAACACATGAGACTTTTCGGGGGACATTCCAGAGCCAAACCACAACAGTTGTGATCTGGGTTTCTCATATCAGAGAGACCATTTGATGTTTCACCTTCTGCTTCGGACTCACTTCACTAAGCATGATGTTCTCAAGTTTCTTCCATTTGCCTGCAAAAGCCTCCACGCTGCCGGACTGTATAGATGAATAGTATTCCACTGTGTATAAATACCACAGTTTGTGTATCCACTGGTCTGTTAATAGGTATTTTGGTGACTTCCATATTTTTAGCTATTGTTAGTTGTGCTGCTATGAACACAGGTGTACATGTATCACTGTTACGTGTTGCTTTGACCTCTTTTGGAAATATTCCCAGAAGGGGTGTCGCTGGATCAAAAAGGATATTTATTTTGTGGAGATTTTTCTTTGACTTCACTTAGGAGTCTGTTTGGCTGCGGGATATGATTTCTTGGGTAGCGACATGAGTATGTGAGGGCCCTAATAGCTCTCATACTTTTCCATTTCTCATAATTTGTAAAAGGAAACATGAATCACTGGCAGCTTTGTGGAATTTATTGTAATCCAAAAATTTACCAGAAATTATGTTCAATTTCTCAAGATGAGTCATTGATAAAAAAGGAAAACAAATGCCGAGTGCATAGTATCTGTACAAAGTCTTAATTCTTGTCCAAGAGAGAAACTAGCAATAGAAATTATCCTACCAGGTATGAAGAAGGGGCTCCAATTGCGTGATCACAAAGTAGATTAAGCACCTTTGAGATGTTATTCTATTTTGCTAGTCTAAACAGCTAAAGAAAATCAATAATTTTGTATAATGTTGGCAAATAAACCCTTCATCTTCTTTTGAATTCGGGAAATATCAATGTTAGTTAGTTAAATTTTAAAAAGAACAGTTGTAGGTCATCACTTTAATGTAATGAAAGATTTGCCTAAGAAAAATTAGTTTAACAATGCACTTTGTAAATAAATCTATAATTTTTAAAGAGTTACTAAAATTTAAATGCCTTATATGCCTCTGTCACTAACATCTCAGTAATTCGAAAATGAAAGTACTTTTATAGAACAGAATTGGCAAAATTGCTAGAGGGAAAAATATTTGGAGAAAGTGACAATCACTGTGCATTTGTTCTTTGTTAAAAATCAGTTTTCTCCCAAGGGAACATGTTTTGGTTGTGATGTTTCTTTTGTTATTCTATGTTGTCACAAAATGCTTTGTATTTGCCATGAAATCCCCAATAAATGTCAACAATATGATCTCTAAGGAAAAAGGACTTAATTTCACCTCCAGTTCTAATTTTCTCATAGCCAATTCTTGATAGAAAGACTGAGCTTTAATAAGTCAGGGAGATGGAGGCAGAAATATTATAGAGTCTTCTGTCAGGAAACTAGAAAGGTTTTAAAAAAATTTTAAAAACCTACTAGTCACTTGATCTTTCTTACTCTCTACTTGCCCCTAAACTTTGGGTGCAAGTCCACATTATTTTTGAGGATGTTTTGGATGCTTAGGCCAGTATTTTTATATACTATTCTCCTTTTATCCCGCTACAACACTTTTTGTCATAAGTATATCTTCAGATAACCCTAAGACTTTCAAGATTAAAATATTTTTATTCAGGTCCCACCAAATAAGATGGTGTTTGATGCAAGGAACGACATGCTGTACATACTCACATCATCACACTTTCTGGTGCAGTAGTTTTCATAGAATGAAGGCATAAGAAAATTAGGACAATTTCTCCTGCAAAATTATTTAAGTTGAAACACTGCATACGTTCATCGTGTTGCATTCAATTTCCTTCCCATTCCAGAATCTTTACCTATGTCCTCACCCTTCTCATTATTGCCCTTTCAGTCCAATGAGAACCACCCTTCTGATCTGGGTGAAATGTTGAAGACATGAAGTCAATTCCAGGGGTCTCCTCACCCTCTGAACTTACTATGTCCTAAATTATATCCGGTTTTGAACTTCTTTATTGTACGTGGGATTTTTCTGGTCCTGTCTTTTCCAATCTGACATTAAACTCCTTACTAGAACAAGCATTATTCACAGTCTATCATGCCCAGAGTCATCCCCAGCAGACATCATTGCTCCTGATAAAGGTTCGATGAGTGTGTGTTGAATAAATTCATTATGGAGAAAAAAATATCAATCATTTGCTTTTTACATTCCGGGTAGATTCAAAGATGAATAATTATGTATTACAGCAATGTTTATAAAACATTACTTTAAAAAACAATAATTTTCATCCCTTTTTCTTGTTTGCTTTAAGCTGGGCTTGACAACTATGAACAAAATTTAGGTACTAAATATTACATAATATTTTAATTGGAATTTGGCTCCAATACACAAGGTCTTAACAGACTCTTACTATGAAAATGGCTTCTGCTCTGATATAAACTGTATAATGTCATCCCCAAAGTGTGTACATTGATGCCTAAATCTCTAATGCAATGATTTTTGGAGGTAGGGCCTTTGGGAAGTCATTAGTTTAAAATAATAGAATGAGCTTCTTAATAAATTAGTGTCCTCATAAGAAGAGGCAAAAGATTAATTCATCATTATCATAAGTAGATTCATTCTTAAAATACATAAAGGAATTGCTTACTTAAAAAAACAAAGTCCTTCAAAAACACGAGTAAGAGGGAACATTCCTAAGGTAGAGAAATGATAAATGGCAGAGACTGATACACTTACCCTATTTAAACATTCCTCAACATGCATACGTATTGAAACATCAGATGGTACATCATTGTATGTACAATTTTAATAGTTCTGTGAACGTCGAAATAAATTTCATTTTGAAAGAAAGAAAAGTAGCGGATTTTTATGTTGATTTTGTAATTTACTGAGATCACTTATCAATTCTAACTTTTTTGATGTAAACCTTATTTTCCCATAGGTCATATTATTTACAAAATGGAGAAAACTATATTTCTTCCTCTTCTTTTATTTCCTTTTGATTTTGCTTGAACTTCTAGTGTAATATTGAATAGAAATGGTGAGCCTGAATCTCTTCTCTTTGTTTTCTTCCTTATGCTACAGGAAATTTTTGAAGGTTTCATTATTGAGTATATTAGCTTTGACCTTGTCATCTGTGGCCTTTATTTTGTTGACACCCTTTCTTTATCTGTATAACCTGTTGGTAGTTTCTATCACCAAAAAATGGTGAGCTTTAACAAATGCTTTTCTTACATCTGCAGTGATTACCACATGTTTTTTTTTTTATTCTCCATTTGTTCCTCTAACCCTGTATTACATTTATTGATTTTCATATGTTGAACCAACTTCTTAAAGATACACTCCTCTTGGTCATGGCTTGCAATCCTTCCAGTGCTATGCTCAATCTGGTATTCGGATGAAGATATAACTTTGTCTGTGTTTATCAGGAATATTAGCTTGAGATTGTCTTTATTTATCTCTTGTCTGGCCTTGATATCAGACTTAAGACATAAGGGAAATGGTTACTTGCTATTATTTGACATGTGAATCTAGAAGAAGCAAATTCACATCTGCAAACCAAGGGAGTCTGGTTAACAGGCACCAGATCCATCGGCTTTTAAACCTTAGATTTCCAGCCTCCAAAATTGTAAGAAATAATATCTGTCATTTAAACCATCTGGTCTATGATAGATAATTTGTTAGAGTAGCCTAAACTGTCTAAAAATTCTTCTGTCATAGGTCACCTTTCCTCTAAACTTCCATAAATATTTATAGAATTAAAAAACTTGATTAAAGTGATTTTTTTTTATTTCTTAGGTTTTTTTCACCTCAGGTAGTTTGATGCTGACTCTGAAGCCAGCTCTGCTCTCTGTGTGGAGACCCACCTGGCTGATTAAATGACTGATAAAGCATGAATTTTCTTTGTGTGGAAATAGAGCTGAGAAAAGTCAACTTGGAAAGTGGAAAAGTTCATTTTGATTAGTGAATTTGAAAGTTTCATTCCGTGATCAGTCAGTTCTGCTGTTCAGGGCCCAAGAGAAAGAAATGTGGCATACAGCAAGACAGGTTACCACATAGTAGCCGGGACGCCAAACTGAGAGAATGGAAGGAGAGAGGCTGGGGCCCAGCACCTCCTTGGTGAGCACACTCTTTACGACCTCTTAGGTCCCTCTTCCTAAAAGATCTACCTCGCCATGGTGCCACAGGTTAACAGAGATCTTTAACATATGAGCCTTTAGGGAACATTTTCATTAACATATGCTTCTGTTACGTAATGATTGCGTTCCTTCCAGGATATTGGTACATCTACTTGCTGCACCTTGGTAGTTTACACTCTTTCTCTTCCCTGCCACGCGTTCTTTTTCTTTCTCTCCAGCTCTCCTTCCTATGTTCACAGAGTCCACTTCTTTATTTTCCACCATCTAAGGTCAACACCATCACATAAAATATACTGTGTTTTGTACTTGGTAGGTACATTTGTCACACCTCCTGTGTTAATAAGCCATGAAGTCACTGACATGAGGACATTGTCATGGGAGAAGGCAGCAAAATGGCTTGTCTTTCAGGTCACTGATCTCTTTTCAAGGGGTTATAGGTTTCATAGCTGAGAGGTACAGAGAGCTCAAAAAATACCAAAACTGTGACACAAAAACAAAACAAAAAATTTAAGACAAACTGGTAGAAATGTTCTGACTTGGTTTCTAATTTTTGCTATAATTATTTAATTTGTTGAAATACTAGATTATTTTTGTTGTTGTTTTAGGTTCTGGATTCTTTTAGACAGAGATGAGGAGCATTCTTTCAGTGAGTTTGAGCACACCAATAATTTTCATTATTTCTATTTGTTTGACTATGTATGTCCTGACTTATACATTTTTGTAGCCCCATATATGTCACTTTTGACCTCTTTCTAATGTTCTGCTTCCCCCTTTTTCTCTCTTGGCCCACTTCCGCTTCTCACCTACAAGGTCCCTTCTCAATTTTAGCCCCGTTCCTTCTTTCCCTGTTTCCTACCTTCCCTCTTTTACATTTACTTCTTTTAGTTGTTGGTTTTTTGACAATCGCATTAAGTGATGTCATGCAACACTTACTCTTTTCTACTTAGTTAATTCCACTAACTCATTAAAAAAATGCTTCAAATCTATCTTTAATTCACTACATTTTTACCTGATCTTGGTATGCTTTTCCTACGGAAAAAAGAAAACAGACATCTAAAGCACACCGACTGGGTGAGAGTCACTGCTTATGTTTTGGTGGGCATGTAGGCTGTCTCTGGGATTTAGCTCTAATGAGTTGTGCTGCTATAAACATGGGTATGCACGTTTCTCTTCAGCTCTTTCGGAGATTTGCCCAAGAAAGGTGCAGTTGGGTCCAAAGGAATTTCCACCTTCATATCTCTAAGAACTCTGCAGTCTGATTTTCACAGAAGAAATCCCCCCAAGAATTAACAAATGGGATTACATCAAATTAAAAAGTTTATGCATAATAAAGGAAATTATCAATGGTGTAAAAAGAGAAAGGACAGAATGGGAAGAAATATTCACCACCAATGCCTCAGATAGGAGCATATATAGGAAATAGAAGGAATATATAGGGAATTGAAGAAAAGTAAGGCCCTTGAAACCAAAGATCTCATTGAAAATTGGGCAAAGGAAATGAATAGGCAGTTCTCTGATGAAGAAGTTCAAATGGCCAATAAATCGATGAACAGATGTTCAACATCCTTAGCCTTTACAGAAATGCAAATCAAAACATCACTAACATACCATCTGACTCCTGAGAGAATGGCACATATCAAGAGCACAAACAGCAATCAGTGCTGGAGAGGCTGTGGGGTAAAGGAACCCTCCTGCACTGCTGGTGGGAATGTAAGCTTGTACAACCAGTGTGGAAAGCAAAAGATTGGAAATAAATATCCCAATATACCTTTTTTTTTTTTGAGACAGGGGCTTGCTCTATAGTGCAGGCTGGTTCTGAACCCATTGTGTAGCCCAGGCTGGCCTTGGACGCATGGCAATCCACCTGCCCAGTGCTGGGATTACAGGTGAGCATCACTATGCCCGGCTTATGTCCTGCTGGGGAATAGAACTTGGGTATTTAGCGCTTGCCTAAGCACTTGCTAGGCAAGCGGTTTAATTGTCGAGCCATTCCTCCAGCCCCTAGACAGCATTTTTAAAAGAGGCTGTCCTTTCTCCAATGAATAGTTTTGATTCTTTGTCAAGATCAGATATCTGAGGATTTACACATTTGTCTGTGTATCCTCAATTCTGTTCCACTTGGATCGTGATTTTAAAGGGAATGGGCATATCAATTAAACTTTAATATGACTTTGATACCTGAAAATATAAAATACAACCCTCTCAAAAAATTAAAGAATGGCCACATGAAAGAACTGCACAGAGGGAGATTAACTAAGTCTAGATATTAAGATTTTATGTTTGTGTCCAATGCTGAAGTTATTATTTTGGGAACGTGGAGCAGCCATTATTAAAGATGTTATGAGCTCATTTATATAATTTTACTGTATATTATCGGTAATTTCTGATGGGTTTTTTTCCCTAGAAATCTTAATTTCTGAAATACCAGAAGAATAGTGTTGCAGAATTACTTAAGCAGACAATCCTACCCCTAGACAAGTGCAAAAATACTGACAGAGAGATGCAAGAAATAGTTTCTAAGTGGACAGGGTTTGACTGAATATATTTGCAAGTGGGCACTTATTCCCATGAATCTTATAATTCCTGTATCTATATAGAATAAAGACTTTCATTGTATAATCAGAGACACCAACTCCTTCCACCTTTTTAAACTCTTTTAACGTGTGAAGTTTTCTGTTCAAGGTTTCTATTTAAAGTCTTTTCTTTAGTATGTTTCTACAGGGATTTCAAGGGCTGCTTCTACATCTCTTGTTTTCTACTTCAGTTTAAAAAAATCCTACTGGGGTTTCTATTTTTGTGTTACTTCACCAGATGTCCAAACCATTTAAGACATGGCCTCTAAATCCTTGACAGCTATTTGAGGGTGTCAGTATGTTCTCAACTCTCTTCATTTTTACCTGATCTTGTCTTGCCTTTTTCTATGGAAAGAATAAAACAAACATCTGAAGAGTGCCAACAGGGTGCAAGTCACTGTTCTAAGCATCGTTTTCAGGTCTTGAAGAGCTCAGACAAATGGAAGAGGGGGTAATTTACTAGCATTTTTTTATACAGTCTAAGAAATTGACTCATACAATTTGGATTAGCAGTCTTATCTCTTTTAAGAATCATTTAATTCTATAGTTGTATATTTATTATCTTATCTTGAGGAAATAGTACTTTGTAACTTTTCATAAGCTATGGCCCTCTTATAATGCTTGTTGATGTGTTAGAGATAAACTGTGTAGGAGGAGCCAGCATCCTGCGTAAGCAAAACTATAGTGTTAGTTTAGAGAAGAATCTAACAGGCCCTTTGGTACCATTTTCTGGCCAAAGTTAATATCACCCAGAACCCTTTTTGAATCTTCTGAATCAAGTAACTTGGTCAGACTGATGAGATTGAAACTACAAAATGATTTTATTGTTAAAGCTTTTCACAAGAATTTAGAACAAATGATTTCACTCTTGCCTTGAAGTTTGAACTATCACAATGGAAGGCACAAGTTGTGGATTGAATATTTTTAGAGTCAATTTAATATGTTCAAGAAGTAAACTTATACATATGGATTTTAAATATCTAATATTTAAAATTCTTCATAACTGTAGAATTCATGAGAAAGCATTTTATAATAACTAATACTGCTACTATTAAAATAATAATTATACCTATAATAGAGTGCATATTCCATGTTACACTCTGAAGTAGGTATTTTATCTAACATAAAACTTTCAGCTAAGTTTGACAGAAAATCTCAATATAAACAGGACTCTAAATGCAAAGTCCAGGAAAACTGGCCAACATCAGGGCCAGCCAGCTTTATAGACATGTGACCTGAGGGACTTCATTTGGCTAACTAACTTCCAGGAGCTATGATGAAATCTTTAATAATTTTTCTCTCTGATTTCATAATAGGTACATGAATGTGCATGAGAAGATATACAGACTTTCATGATGAGCACAGAATCCAAGAGAATCCACCATGAGTTTGTGTTTAGTGACACTCGGAGCTAGTACAATATCAATGTGTCATCTCTAACGGCGAACATGTGGGGTGACTGACGCCTGGAGAGAGGGCATGCTTTCTCTTCAAACAAGGCCTCTTCCAAAGCTCAAGGAAAGGCAGAGACACTCAAGATATACAAAGCACCAAGCAGCCTTGGGGTAACCTTTCCTACTGAACTCGTTGCTTCCTAGCCCATCCCTCCCAGTCATAGAACTGACACTGTGGAAATCTAGGGAACGGTAAGCCAGGATTCCCCTTCCAGTCTGTCTTTCCTCATTCATCAGTATACCAGAGTCCTAGAGTATGAGCTTTTTAAAAAGAAAAACAAGTAACAATTGCATTAGTTTGCTCAGCACTTCCATTCCTTTATTACATGCGTGTGTTAACTGTGAAATGTACGTTGTGCAACTTCAATAATTATGCATGAGTTCAATTTTTCATATTTTTACTTAAAATGGGTTTAATTAAAAATAAAATTGCAATATTAATTGAATATGCTTCACTTAGAGTGACCTTAAATAGTAAATACAAAACATCAAGGCAAGTTTAGAAATAAAGGAAAAAAGAAAAACATTCTATTTTAATACAGTTAGTGATAATTACTCCTTGTTTCTATTAAAGCATTCCCACATTTTATCTTTCACAAGGCCTCATACCTTAGCTGGCTGATCCTGCCAGCGTTAACACGCTTTCCTGTTATGTCGAGAGCCTTGGTTCTTTTTGTCCATTTTCTGTGGCCTCCGTGTCATGCTTCTCAATGCACGGCCCACTCTACTGGAAATATGATTCTAGGATGAATAAACCAGAGAGCACAAAATCCTAATTTTTTGGGTAAGTTGGAGAAAGATGCCACATGATACTTCTACCTTATTTGGTAGGTATGAACAAGTGTAATTATTATAAATAGTCTAATAAATTTAAATTACAAACATCAGTGTACATATAACAGGTAATTTTTAATAGAACATTTTATTTCAATTGCTCTAAAGCCAAATATCAGGAAGAGGATAATAATTTTGATACTTTTTCATGTTTAAATACTCCCATCTTGTAGCTTTTAATAATCTATTATATTAAATAACATATCTGTCTTGCTAGCCTACTGCCATTCTACAAAAATATTGAATTCCCTTTATTTTTATAATCCATGTTCAATGCAACACCATGCGTAATTGTAGGTCATATTGCAAAAAATATATAATAAACACATTTAGTAATGCAATGAACTCGAAATACCTTTGATGTAATTAACCTGAATAAAGCGTCTCAGCATTCTGTAGAACTAAATAATTAAATAGGTCTGTATTATTATCCCCATTTTATAGATGGAATCATAGGTAAAATGATATTAAACAATTTGCTAGGGAACATAGATTCAGTCAACAGAGGGGATAAATTGGGAGTAATACTCAAAATTTGCATTAGGAGAAAAAGTTCAGCAGAAATTTTTGCTACATCTGTATTCTACGTAGAAAACTAAATTGAAATTATCACTTCTCTCATTATTAATATTCATTTGGCATCAAAAATATGCTAGGTACTATAATATACACGGAATGAGATAAAACCCCCTAGCCCCAGCCCAACTATATATCTCATTCTTCCAACTTATTACTAGTACATTCAAATGGGTGTTTTATCACCTTAATTATTTTCTAGAAATGACACCAATAGCAAAGAATCCTGTGAGTCTAATTGCAAAAGATAATACATCTCATATTTGCCCATGTAGTACTAACCTTTCCTCTTATTATAAAGATGAAGATAGTGTTTGAAAATGCAAGCTATGCCTAAAAGCGAACTAAGGGTCCGATCTGTTAATTGGAAGGCTCTGCTAGTCAAGTCGTTAACTTGGGTTGCGCTTAGGTATCAATACCAGTTTTCATTAGAATACTTAGAAAGTACTCTTATTCTATGTTGTGGTTTGGATCTGCAATGTGCCCTGAAAGCCTCATGTACCTGTGGACACTGCTCTGATCGGAAGTGGCACATGGCTGGAAGGAGCAGATACTTAGGGCTTGACCTGGTAACACGCGCTGGCTCTGCCCTTCCTCTCTGATTTGACTGCCTCATCTGCCACACTGTGAGGAGCTCTCTGGCTGTCCAACATTCACAGCAGCTTGCCCATGAATGGCCTTCTCGAAGTGTGAGCTAAGATAAATCTTTCCTTTCTAAAGCTATGCATGCTGGGTATTCCATCCCCACAACGAGAAAGAAACTAAGATGTTCTACACAGCCAAGGTGCTGTGCTAGGCATAGTTCATTCCCTGAAATAATTATTCCCAATACTGAGGAAGTATGTATTACCCCTGGGGTGCAGAAGGGGAGGAAGAAAGTTTTGGAAAGTGAAGAGGCATGCTTAATGACCGGCAGTTTGATGTGAGTGCATAGTTGGCCTTTAATTAAAGTCACTCTGCTTCTTTGCATTTAATTACTGTAATAGTACATAATTTTGACTAGTCTTAAAACATTTTTAAAAACAAAACTGTTTATATATGTCTTTTTATTTTGATTCTCAACATATTAAGGAATTATTGATGTAATAATGTTATGGTATTATTTTGTGTTTTCAACTGACAAACTTTATTGACTTTCCTTTTTCTAAATGCCTATTTAAATTGTTCTTTTTCTTGTTACCATTTTATAAGCTCTACTTTGCTCTTCCTATCTTTGGTGCTTATCTCTAAATTTTTTGAAACTACGGTAAGTTATAAATTAAAAGCTAGTCAATTTCTCTTGATGTCCTTACTGTATAACTGTCCCAGGACTTTTCAGTAGTCCTATGATTTTATAATATTTTCAATTTTTAAGTATTACAAGAATTTTGTTTTGAGCATAAAGCTATATGTTTTTAGTCATCTATGTCTGTATGGATATATATTGACACAACAGTTCAGTCACCCAAAAACGTGAAGATTTTGTCAGCACTTACATACAGTTAAAATGTTGATAGATACTACTATATACTTTCTAAAAATGACCTATAAATTTATGCTGACACTAAGAGTGCCAGTTTACCTCATTGCTTAATATTTTATTTTAACCATTTTTGTTATGGTAAAATATGCATAATATTTATCATTGTGACATTTAAATGCTCTCTAATTATTCATTAGAAGCATTAAATACATCCACTACATATGACTATTACATTATATCCAAAACATTTTGATAATATTCAACAAAAATTAAGTGCACATGACACAGCCGGTTCCTGCTGGGTCTCTTGCCAACCAGTGCTCTACTTTCTGTCTCCATAATCTGCACGCTCGTATCTCACATAGGCAGAATCACACACTAGCTGTGCCTCCTTGTCTGTTTTATTTCGTTAAACAATGCTTACAAAGTCTACTTCTGTTACAGCCGATATACAAACTACATATTGTTCGAGGCTGAATCGTATTGTATAACATGCATATATCACAGCGTTTATCTTTTCATTTATTGATAGACACACGGTTGTTTCCACATTTTTATTATAATGCTGACTGGAATGTGAGCATAGAAATACATCTGAGTCCGTTTGTTCAATGCTTTTAGATATAGACTGAAAAGCATAGTTACTGCACCGTATGTGCATTCTGGTTTTTTGATAGCTTGAAGGAACTATATTATTGTTTCCACAATAATTTCCCTATGCGACATTCCCACCAGCAATGCACCAGGGCTCTGATTCCATTACATCTTTACCTTTTTAGATTCTCTTTCAAATATTTTATAATGGTCTTCTTAATGGATATGATGTGATAAATTTAGTTATCATTTCTTTGTTAGTGACGCTGATTATCTTTTTATGAGTTTATTATACAATTTAGTACTTACCTATATTTTGCTTGGTTAAATGTTATCTCAAACTTTACAGGAAGTTCCCTTGGATGAGGGAATAATTCAATGGAGAAGCAAAACCAGAAGAATTAGGGGGTGGGGGTGGACCCAAATGTGGTCCTTGTGCGTTTCTCCTTCCTACAGCTCCCAGAGGTGATTTAGTGCTGTCTAGAAGACATCTATAGAGGCAGGAGAAGGGACGCTGTCGTCCTTCAATTTGAGTAGTCCTGCTCAGAAAACCAAATTTATGGATGAAAGTTCAAATTCAGATTTTGCGGGTTTTTTTGAGGGGGGGTGCTGGGCAATACAGTTTTATAAAAATCAGCCTTTGAGAAGCTTCATACAAAATTTCACTTTCCTTTGAAAGAAACCAAAAGGAAAAAAACTTTTGATTTAACTGCTTTCCTATGATATTCCACATGTCATTGGATATGTTGACTTCTGATTTCTGAATTGTTGCTGCTTTTACTTAATCCTTTAGATCTTTAATTGGTGTCAAAAGCTCTTGATATTGGAAATGATAGATTTGTAGACTTTTGCATTTTGAATACCTTTTCCAATTTGTTTCTTCGTTGCTGTTGTTACAACTTGTTCTCCTTTACGATTCTATTGTAACTTTAAGTAATGTGCAGTCACATACCTTTGAATTCTAGAATGTGAATTTTATGACATTTTCAAATCACAATGTACTCAGCGTTAGAAATGATTTATATTCTCTTGTGTTTTTGATTTTCAGTTTTGAAGTTAATGTTTATTTAATTGGGCACTATCTGAAGTAAAGAAAGTTAGAGAGTTGTATACCTTCTCCTCACCACTGGTCAATTCTGGTTTTGTTTGTTGTCTTCATTCTTTGGAGGGCCACTTGACTCACTAATATTTATTTAATCATTCATTTATCTCATTGATTTATCACACACATATTTATTTACTAGTATCATATTTTCTTAATTCCTGTAGCTTAAGGTACATTAAATAAGTAGTAGGAGAAAAAATTCACTTGATTCTTTCTCAATCCTTTGTGTTTTCTTCTGCATTAAGTGCTACAACATATTTTCTTGTTTGCTTATTATAACAAAAAGTGAACAACAGCAACACAACTATTTCTGCCTAAAGTGGAAGTGACTACCTCAAATAATTTAAAGTTCATTAAGACATGAAGTTCCGAATACCTAATGCTTCCTAAGTTATTTGAGACATTCGCTGCAACCCAATTAGGTAGCCATAATCTCAAAGAAAGCTGGTGGTTTGACAATGATATGAATTAATTTAGGCTTTCTTAATTGAAGACAGTTAAGGTCTAGCACAACTATGGCACTAATTATATCTTAAAGGTCTGCTTCTGCATAAAAGTTTGCATTTTTCTGTATCAAGCATTTCATTTATTATTCTAGAATCTAATAAGTTTCTTGTTGTCAATAAAAATAAATTTACCTTAAAAGTTTTGATATGTATGGGACTGTTACTTTCTTCAGAGTGTAATGAGGTCCCTACTCGCGTGGTGAAGGCTTGATCTGCATCCCAAGGCACCACTGGAAGATACAGGAGCTTTAGGAAGAGGGGCCCAGTTGGAAGGAGTTTTGTCTCTGACTTCCAGCCACTGTGAGATGAAGAGCTTCTCCCATTAGGTGTTGCCAACATCACCTTCTGCCTTGTCACAGGCCCAAAAGCCACAGGAGCAATCTGTCATGAGCCAAAACCTTTATAATTGTGAGCTAAAATAAAATTTTCCTATTTATAAGCTCATAATCTTTGCTAACTTGTTATAGCAATAGAAAATAACACCGACTGCCTTCTCAAATTTGTGATTCCCTGGGATTTGCTTCTCCTGTGATCCCTCTAATCTCCTTTAGAGATGGCGTCTATGCGCTGACAGGCTGATGAGAGACATGAGGGCTAGGAGAGAGGGGTAGGGGGCAGCACTGCATACGTTGGTCCAACGAAAGTAAGTGCGCTATTATCTATGCCTTCAATGAATTTTCTATAACAAAAAATAAAAAACTAGTTACATTTTAAAGTCGAATTCAAAAGATATTTATGAATGTAAAAATCATATACTCAGACTTTTCTTACTATATGTTATATAAACTTTAAAATATATATTTTATAATGAGATGTAGTGTAGTTAGCAGTGACAGCTGATTTTTGATCGATCCTATTCAAGTAAGAGTTAAATATTTACTAATTTGCTTGTTCATTTTACTTAACAGTACCATACACATTCTAGTCAATTTTTAGATACAATTGCTGAAAGAGTTCCCTAAAGAGATCGTATTTCATTTGAACAGTTTGATTTCATTTTTTTAGAACTTTACAATACTCAGATTGACACTGAAATGTCTATTAAAACATAAAATTTGTGTACTGCACATGAAAAATAGAGTAGTCTTCCTTAAACCTTCAGATACACTCTGAGACAGTACATGACCGATGTCTTTAAATATAGCAATAGATCTTTAAAAGATCAATGTGAAAATTTGTTTTTGAAGTTTCAGTTCTCAAATATGATATTATGGAAGAAATGCTAAAGGCAATCGTGAATATTGAAGGCAGTCATGAATGCATGAGTTAGGAAGAAAAGATATTTTCTTTGATTAAGAAAAGGTTACCTCCAGGTTATGAGACAGAACCCAATCCAAGTGGATATTGATTGGAACTTACTGCTATCTGGCAGCTGAGGCATCATCTGTATATACTAAGTTGTTGATTAAAATCTTCATAAGGATGAGTTGTCACTTTAAAAGTTCCCACTGCTGTCAGAATTAACTTGGACCTTCCTTAGCAAAATATTGTGTGGAAATGGCATATTTTCATTTTCTCAACCTAGCTGAAGAAAGCCTGAGGGAATGTGAAGGTGGTATTATCCGTTCTTAAAGAGAAAGCAAAACAGAACAAAAATAAATAAATAAAGGCTACCACCTCACTAAGCCCACATTCACCCACTAGCTCATCAACACTCAATCCACATGGTCTAGCCATGAGAGAAAAATGGAACACATAAGCCAGATAGTTGAGGGCTCTGGTTTCACATGGTCCATAATCCAGTATGGAGATTAAAACAAATGTGCAACAATTGTAGAATAAAGAAGAGGGAACTCTGTCAGCAGGGACAAGAAGTAAACCGTTCTCCTCAGCACTCAGAGAGAGGGGTGGCTTATATTTGCAAGTCGTGGGGTGGAGGATTTGAGCTAAGGGCAAAATAAATGAACACAAAAATAAAACAAAAAACTCATTTCTATTCACTCATTCCATAAACCAGCTCGGCATTCAACCCATTAATTTTTATTCTTCACACAATTAAATTCAGGTCATCGAAACTCAGTAAAGCACTCATTTGATATGCTAGTTGAACGTATAGCTCATACTAGTAATTATGGATTCCTTAACAATAAAAATGTAAATTATACTGATTCGTTCTTCTGTTCTATGTGCCTTGCAAGGCAGAAAAAGATCTTTTTACATAATAGCCAGAATCAAGAAAATGTAAAGTAACAATGTTTAATGCCTTAGAGGTAAAAATGCATGCTCACCAAAAAATAACTAAAACCAAATACAGTGTATAAATAAAAATCTTTTAATTTTATCGATAGTTATCATAAATATCAGTATGTAAAAAATTATCAAAATAATGATTTGTTTACATTATATGCTTTACAAAACATTGTCATTAACTGGTGATTTTCTGAAAAAAAAATCCTTGCCACACTAAGTCAAGAAAAATATTTCAGTTTAGAGTATGAGCATTAAATATTATGAATCAAATGACCATACGCACCAAAAGACTTTTTGTAATCCAAATGCAAAGATATTTAAACAATTGCCATATATGATCTAAATAAAGTTAACGAAGTATCTTACAGCAATTGTAAATTCTTTCTTAGATAGTTTCCTGAGTTAGAAGTTAGAACTATGACTATTGTGCAATTAAATTAAGTGTGACTAGAGGCAAGAGATCTAACCTCTTGGAACCTCAGATTGTCATCTATAAAATCAAAGAGAGGAGAAATAGAGAGCAGTTTATCAATTCTGGTAAGAAAAACTCATTTTTAAAAAAAAATCACAAAACTTTAACTTGAACCTCATAAATAGAATTCAGATAAACAGGAAACACCCACAGAAGCAGAGGCCTACATGCACTGGCCCTGATGTGTAGCAGGCCAGAAGACTACTATTACCATGATATGAAGAGATTTCAAATAGAAAAATGGTGTTTTGAGAGTACTTTAACAGCTGGAAATGTTAGGTTGAAAAAAGTATGCACTCATAGCAAGTTGAGCAGAATAATGCTGTTCACTTTGTAGGGTTTTTAGGAGATTTAATGAAATAATATGTGCAATATACATGACGCAATGTCTGGCAAATTGATGGACCCTCACTGAGCCACCCCTCCTTCTCTCTCTTTCCAAACTCTCCTAAATCCCATGTTGCTTTTGCAGCTTTGCAGTTTATGTAAGGTCCTCTACTCCTGAGTGGTAATAGCTTTCAATAAAAGACTAAACTGTTTTCTCAAAGGAAGCAGTATTACTTCTAAATGTGCAAAGTTGTTCTTATCAGTGAGATCAGTCTTATGCTGCTACACATCACACACACACACACACACACACACACACACACACACACAGTACATCTGGGATAACAGCATTTCATGGAAGGTCAATTAGGGGGAAAAAATGTCTGAAAAGTTTCCTTAGGACATGCCCATGCAAAAGAAAACCAGGAAAAAAAAAGTAACACTTAGAACTTATATTTAGAGAAACATTCAAAGACAGGTCTGGTTGGTCCTAAACTGGATAAATGTTAGTTCATACATTCAACAATATTTATTAAGTACACACTAAATGAGATAAATTACTAGACTTTGTAAAGAATAAAAATAGCTGTGGCTTAGTCAAGGCACTTAGAATTGAACATCAAATGTTAAAGCATCAACAAGTAAAATCGCTTCAGAGTTCAAAGCAAGTAAGTTATTTCCTTGATGGAGTGGTCAGAATGCTTTCAGAAGGGAAGGCTTGCTAACTGAGTTTTGAAGAAGTGCACATGAACAATGAGGCATAGAGCAGTCTGAATGGAATAGCACTAACACAGGCTCAAACGCAGAAAGCACAGAATAAATGAATAGGGAAAGAGAGCTGGGAAGGGCCTGAAGGAATACCACGGTGAAGAGACGGGATTACACATGGTAGAGACCATGAGAGCAGCTTGAGCTCAGAGGGAGACAGAGGCCAGCCAATCATTGAAGAGGTGTGAGTATATAGAAATGACAAAACTCTCTATCCAAACATAGCATCATAGGAAATGTTGAAGACTCACCATAACTTAGGGCTCTACTAGACAGATTGCTGAGGCCGAAGAGCATGGAAGTAGTCATTTAGGGACTTTGATGTTTAAAGTTTGAATGTCGAGGATAACAGCGGCACCACCTTTATGGTTCTAACAATCTCTGTCTCTGATAAGGAATCACTCCCGCTCAATATAATTTTTTTTCCAAGTGAGGTGGGATAATTCTGTAATTCATGCCCGTGACAATGACTATTTCTACTAACATAAGTCTATGTTTGAGAACTAACAAAAAATATTCAGTGATCTCATAAGAATATGACATTTTCATTTTATCTTACTTGTGGAAGGTTGCCATAAGAATTGATCATATTTCCAGCTGCCGTGATTCACAACACCAGCACATGGAAAGCTGAGGAAGCAGGGCTGAGAGGTTGAGCCCTGTATGCCCAGGGTACCCTGGGATAGAGAGGGAGACCTTGCCTCAACTCACTCCTTCTCAGATAATTTATCTCAGGAGAACAAATATTTAAGATGGCACTCATGTTAATATGAAATGATATTTAATATTTTTAAACCAATTAATGATCAGATTCAAAAATTTATGTACATGGTATAGCTCATGCACCATACTCCACATTAATATAGTGAATATCCCCATGCAGCATATTACAATTTACATATAATAATGAATCTTCCTTGTGTAGTATTTGGATAAATGATAGATAGATAATACAAGAATACATACATGTAAAGAAGCGATATATTTTTGAGTGATTTAGGAACTTTTAAATGTAGAGTGGTGTCAATAAATTCATCTACCTAATTAGTGGATGTGGGTTCCCCTGACCTATACACAACAGTTAAATAACATGTCCTGTTTGTTTCTAGATATGATAATCAGTTGAAGGATATAGGATCCATGGACAATAAAAATAGAAATCTAGAGAAAGAGAAATTACTTCTTGGGCCCCAAAATTACTGGCCTGCCTTCTAAGGGATTTCGACCCTCCGTGATAGGCAGTGACAAAAAGGCTGGGAGGAGTAGATGACTGAGTTTTCTGTCTTTCAAAATACAAAATGAAGCTACACTCCGAAATGAAAAAGTGCCAGCAGATGGCTCCAGATACAGAAAGAAAAATATTGGAAACTAGTGGGACATAAATCCCTTGAAGACTACAGAGACAAAGATAGGACTAAGTCTCATTTGCCTTTTTCATTTTGTAATATTATTCTATTCATTTTGTCTCTGCTAATATAAATTATGATGTTATTTGAATAAAGCAATATCTGAATGCCAAATGTATTCTTCCACCTTTTTTCTCATGATCTTTATTACTGAAATGGCAGCACGCACTGGAAAAATATAGAGAAAAATCACTTTTCCATCAGCCATCATTATCTAATGGTGGGAAAATCTTCTATGTAGATACACAATTTATTACGTGCACAAAAAAATGAAATAGGTTTACTCACAGGTGTAATCATGAACATAGACACTGATCTATGACGTACACCTGGCATGATTCTCACAGGTTTTTCCTTCCGGAATGACAAATTATAAGCGTGTCCTGTAATTTATAACTGGCCAATTACTTCCAGTCCTGTTGCTCCCAGTAGCCTAGCTTATGATGCGCAGTGCACGTTGGACCCTGACAGTCTGCTCCAGGTGCTCCCCCTCTGATCTCAAGGAGAGCTGGGAAACACACCTAGCAAATACAGTTGATACTGAGATTGTCAACCTATAACGCTCAGCCTCTACTCAATTCTTCTTTAATTAATTATTTAGCTTGTTCACAAGAAATTCTGTGCCTCAGTTCTCAACTAAAGCCAAGTCTGAGTAGCCTATACTCATTACCTTGGGGCTTTTCCCGTTTTTCTGCTTTTTCAAATGGAGGACCCAACCCTACCCCTTGCACTGAGATACATCACCAGCACAATTTTAACACAGATTTTGAGATAGGGTGTCGTCAAATGGCCCAGACTGGGCTCAAACTCACAACCTTCCGGCCTCTTGCTCTCAGATGCTGTTTACTATAATGAGCGAAACCGAGATGACCTGTGCTGAGTCTCTTCGTCCCCGACTCTAATCGCTATCGGTAGAGAGTTGTAGCTAATGGCAGCAACTTGAAAAGAAATGAAGGAGTGTTTCCTTTGGCAAGTTTCTTGGAAAGAATGCAGCTCTCTCGCTTCTCTCACTGCCCTCTCTACAGCACGCTAACCCTTCCAGGCATATCCAGCAACACAGGAGTGACTCTTCCTGGCCATATGTTGTTTGTGCATTAGTGTCTATGCAAGGAGGCACTTAAGGATTAACTAAAACTCCGCTTCTGTTATTTATATTAGCCATTGGTTGGACTATCAACACTATGAGATTGGAAAAAAAATATTTCTAACTATAAATGTCTTATCAAGGAATTGACAATGTTTGAAAATAAAATTGTTGGATGGTAGACATTCTCAGTGGTTAGAGCACTTGTCTAGCATGCTGATGGCACTGGGTTTGATTCCCCAGAATATAAAAATGTATCTGGCATGATGACACACACCTATAATCCTAGCACTCAGGAGACTGAGTCAGGAGGATTTCCATGTGTTCAAGTCCAGGTTGGAAGATGAAGCAGGAGGATTACTGTGAATTCAAGTCTAGCCTTGGCTTACACAGAGAGTTCAGGATCAGCCTGAACTACAGAGCAGGACTTGATCTCAATAAATGAATGAATAAGATATAAATTGTCCAAAGTACAGTTTTATACCCAACCTTAAGTGGCATCTTTATACACAGTAGAGGAAACATTGAAAAATTAATAGTGGTAGAAAAACTTTATCAAATAAATAAAATTGACACAATTAGATTTTTTTTAAAATTTCCAAATAATAATAAATTTTAGTATACTGTAAAATGCTATAAAATAAACCTTAAGTAAAAATGTGAATTTTAGTGTAATAATCTTTACATAGAATAATAATAATTTGGTTTTTAAATTATCAAAAAAATGTTTGTAAAAGAAAGTGGAGAAACTTGGATGAAATTAAGATTACTTATACTTTAAATTGTTGACAATAAAACAAATGTGATTACATTTTAATTGAAGTGAAATAGTATTTGAGCCAAACACAATCTCTTATTATGAAATATTTTCTTTCTGGTGTTTTTATATATCTTCTATGTTCATAAAATATAATTTGAAGAAAAATACTGAGACATATGGTTTAAAATCACCTCAAGAAAAGAATTCCACCTTATAATAAATGTTAAATAAATCAATATAGTCAAATGCTTTTTTTCCTTTTTGTCATGAAGATTACAGTTCAAAAACCATAAAAATAATTATCTTATTGCAAAAGTGAAATGTATATCATATTAAAAAACAACTCATGGATCAAGAAACAGTATTTACTAAGCATAAAATTAAAATCAAATTGAATATTGAAATGACTTCAAAAAATAAGTTAATAATTTAATAGCAGACTATATCGAATTCTTTTCTATACTTGTATTTCGAAAAAAAATTGACATCGCCTAAAGACACGGCAACTCTGAACAGCTGAGGGACAATGCAGCAGAGAGCTGACATTTCATCTCCACCATCGAGCTGGTAGCCTTCTCTATTCCATATAACATCCATTTTTCATGAGAACAAAACTAAATCCACGCCTGCAAATTAACATCATCATTATGACTTTTCATATGGCAAGACAATTATTCAAGCTTGACTGAATTCCATACTCCATACTAAATTTGTTGAACACTTTACTCACTTTATGTTTGTGCTAAGTAACTCTTTACTAGAGAAAAGTATGAACATCAGATTGTAAAATAACATCAAGATATAAGGCTTACGGGCTGAAGGGATAGCACAGTGGTTAAAGCACTTGCTCAGCAAGTACAAAGCCTTGGGTTTGATTCCTCTGAACCACCATAAGCTGGGTATGGTGCTGTATGCCTATAATCCTAACATTCTTATAGCTCAAATATAATAAATATGAATATCATAACATGTCTGGCATATGTGACAGATAATTTTTAAGAACTTCAAACTATGTATCTAAAATATGTGTTTGATGTGTCTTATACATCAGTGACTTTTCTTCTTTATTCTGTTGTAGTATCAGATGTGCAAGTTTTATTACACTAAAAGACATTCTAGAAGTCACCTACATTAACACGAATTGCATATCAAATGGGGCAGAAAAAATTAAAGAATAATCATTTTACATAACACAGTGATATTTTGCCATTTGAGCAAAGCCTAGATATCTCTCCAAGACAATCAATCCTACATGAGACAGGTCAGCATCACAGACTTCTTAAGTCATTTGGCACCCTGATCTTCATGCATGCTTCCAAGATTCTGTGAGGGGAAGAACATGGGACACAATCAAAACACATCACTTCAGCTCTCTAACAATTTAAAAAAAAAAGTCAGAGGACCACCCTGAGCTCCAAGTGGGCAAGGTTGTAGTCCAGTGGGATAAAAAGCAAAGACATGAGCAAGCAGTTAGAGAGTATCCAATTCAATACCTTAATTTTCTGGCTAACCAAACAAACTCCCAGGCAGTGATCAGAAGATTAGCAAATAGAAGAGAAGGAATTATAACATAATTCACTGATAATTTTGAAAATTTAGAGTGTCATGAGACTTCAGGCTCCTAAACATTTTTGAAAGTAGTAGAAAATATTGTTTTGACTGAGCCACTAAAGCAGAAATCCACAGTGAATTTTTTTGGAAATGGAGATTATTCCAGAGTATGATACCTTCCAGGTAATCTCAAAACAGCCACCACAAACACAGACAAAAATAATATCATAATAATACATTGGAGTGGATTAATAAATATAACCGGTTATATAAAGAATATTTCTCTGCTTCTATGATAGACACTTTCTTTTATTCTAGAGCCAAGCCTGGTTCTAGATGACTAGAATATGACCCAGCTCAATAGTCGCATTTACCATGCAGTCGTCTGAGAAGAGCAGATAAATGCAGTGATTTACAGAGACAATGCAGACTTTTAGCTTTTTGGGTTACAGAAACATTTTGTTTGATCTGGAAGTAAAATCAGATAATTATAATGGAGACGTGTATTTTTTTTCCTTGCATAAGCATTACAGAACTATTCAGACTTACAAGGCTCTGAATAAGACAGGCTAATCCAATTTGAACTGAATTAAACTCAAGGAAGGCAGACATCGACATCAGTAGAGAGAACTAAAATTTGGCACTTGGATTATACTTCCTTGAAATGTGCACATTTGGTTAAAGAATTAGTGTTTCTTTCAGAAATGAAGTGTATTATTTGAACAAAATTGCTATCACAAATTTCTGTTTTTGTACAAAGGCACAAAAAAACTTTCCTTCTTTACTTCTATTTGTTTGATCAACTTTACCAGTATTTATTACCTTGCAGTAAGAAAACTTGAACAACAGTGAATCACAAGCAATCCTTTCTAGAAAGATTTCCAAAGATAGTTCTGGAATTCCAAACTTATTATTTATAGTAATAAGAATATGCATACAAAATCAAGCTTATAATGATACAAAATCTATCAAAGACAATTGGAAAACTATTGTGTGCAACATATTTACTTTAAATAATGTTGTCTGTGGATATAATTTTTCTATCATAGTCTCAAACCTTGATATTTTATAAATCTGAGAAACAAATATTTTGTAGGGTTTTGTTGTCACTGTCATTGTTGGTTCTGAAATACATCTTGAATATTAGACACTAAAACTACACAGCCACTTTTGGAGATTATGAAGTTATCTTTCCTAGATTATTGAGAAGGTCCTGTTGTCTATCTAATTTGCAATTTCCCTTTCATATTATATTCTCTTGTTCCTGAAAATTCAGCTTGTTTCTGTTTTGCTTTGGTTTGGTTTCTCTATATTCAGTACTTCAGCTGTCCTTCTGTAGAGAAAAAGAAATAAATCAAAAGAAATGTAAAAGGAAAATTGCACAAGTTAAACAGACTGGGACTATTTTAATCAAAATTATTGGAAGGAGAAAGAGATTACATTCCACTCTACTGAAACAGAAAGCAGGAATGTTTCAAAGCTAGGATGAGTTAGGGAAAACTACCTGAGGGTGTTAGGAAGGAGGTTGTGAGAGAAGGGGTTGGCCAGTGTCACGTACCAAAAGACATTAACCTCTTGTCTCCCTTCAGAGAGTAAGAGATAGGGCTCTTTGCTGAGGAATTCATTTCAAGGAATGGCTCCTAAGTCTTTGAAATTTTCTGACTTGTAGAAAATTTACACCTCAAAGAGCTATGAAAGATTATATAATGGCAAGTTTTCTAAAACAAATACTTTAAGAAAGGGACGTCAAAAGTCTAGTAAAAAAAAGTCTTAAAGAGAGTAGGAAAGCTGAGGGAAACCTTGAGGCCACCGTGGTCAAAAGAAGTTGAGGGAAGAGGAACTCACACTCACATATCCGTCCTTTGGTGGGAGGATTGAATCCAGGTGCTGGAGGTAGAAATTAATAGCAACATGAATTTACTGCAGTGACCACAAGAGTAGAGAGGGTGATGGAAACACATCCACATGTGCTCTCTAGCAGCATTGTATAAATTTCCTTCTTTCTGAATATTTCCTAGAGTAAAAGTTAAGGACATAGCTGAGAGATGCTCACTATTTGTAATAAATGATAAATAGCAATTTTTGCTTTTATGTGTTCGAATTATTAAAGCCTTTCTTCTATTAACGACTGTACATGACTTAAGAGTAGGGACAAAACTACTGTCATTAATTTGGGACTCTCTAATCAGTACCTAGGACAGGGTCTGTCCAGAGTAGATCAAAGGCAGTAAGGAAGTCAGGACTCCATAATCCAAATTTCCTACTCTTTCTGTATCGTTGTCCTTGGAATCCACAAATCATATTCTTTTTACTATTTTTGCTTCAGTTTTCACAATGAATTCTTTTTCTCCTTCTGTACTTTGATTTCACTATAAAGAGATTCAAGGAATTGAGAAGTGAGATTGGTGTGTTGAGCATTAAAGACATGTCCCAGCCACTTCTGCCACTTTCTAAAGTGGAGAGTTGTTTCGTGCAAGACAGGTGTCATATAGGGAGTGTTATGATTGAATTACAGTGATATTTTATCACAGATAAGAAGTACAGCAGGCTACCCTGTGGGCAGAGTAGGTTATTTAGGTCCGTTAGCTGACTACCCACAGACAATGCATTCCTGATAAAGGATGAATTCCACTTTTATGGAGTCTCAAAAGATCGTCACTAATTATTCATTTTTTTTTCAGGAAGGTTCAACGTTTCTGGACTGGGTGGGGTTTAGTGCACAGGCATGGGTTTGGAAGTTCAGAGTCAGCTCTTGGTCGCATTTGTCTCCATCCTTGCTTGCAATGGTCTTGCCCATCTTGACCACGTGATCCATTGTCTCACCTCCAGGAATGCAGTGCCTTGCTCACTTACTTAACGGACTAATTCACCTTCCCCTTTATCACTAAAAGTTGCAGTTATACGCTCACTTTCTTTATTCAGGCAGCTACTGCAAAGCCTTGCTAACACTCCAGTCTCAGAAAGAGGAGATTGTCTAATTCTTCCCAGTTCCTCCTACAGTGACATCACATTGGTAGTTTCTAACTGGTTGGAGGGGGAGTGTGTGTATCACAGATATTAATAAGGCTACAATTCTAGGTTTTTCTTTCCTGAAGAAATAATTGTCAAAAAATTATTTTTTCATTCTTTCTTTTTGTAATGCTAAGGATTGACCCCAGCACTTTTACATTTTTTGCACTTTTTCATATTCTCAGCCCTTTTTACTTTTTAAAGTTATCTCTAAGTCACTAAGTTGCCAAGGATGGACCCCAACTGTCAATCTCTCTCCTCAGCCTAACAGAGTACTGACATCAGAGGTATATGGAACCACGCCTGTCTTATGAAAAAGCTGTTTATCAGCACACCTCTGAAACTTCTGTCCTATAGCTAAGGGATTCAATAAAAAATATTAAACAGAGCAGATCTGACAGAGAAATAGGAATAGTGTTAAGGAAAAGAACTAGCATTTAATTGGAACTGAATTTAGTTTCTAACTGAAACCTTCCAACAAGCCAGAGAAATGAATATGACTATTAAACCTAAGTGGAAGCTGAGAGACTGAGTGCCAAAGGACATATTTTAAGACTGTAGCATTATAGAGTCAAGATTTAAAATCAATTCCTTCTCTCTCCCATGCTTTTGACTTTTCCAAATACTATGTTTCCAAAGAAACTGTTTGGTATTTTAAGATACTTAAGGGATATAAATTGCTGGATTAACTTTATCAAAATCAGTTTCAGGAACGTTAAAGCAAATATTTCAATATTGATAAACAAACTGAAAGGTTTACTGATGAAAACTGCAGGCTTTTCTTTATTATTTGTTATTACAATTTCAAAGAAACAAGGAATATCTGAATTTAATTAAGATGTTACGCATGTGGAAAATCTATTTTTTTATTTTTAAAATTCAAATTACCATATTCATCCACTAGAGGAAACTGACAAGGCTTAGACATTTATAAATGGTGATGAATTATGACTTTAAAACTTTACAATTCAGAGAAACTTAGCCTTTGACAGAAATAGTTTTAAAAAGAAGAGAGAAGTTCAAAGAATAACATCAAATCAGAGAATTAAAACAATAACAAAAGTAAATAAAGATCTTGTTTCAATTGTAGGGTTATAATGATGTAACTTTGACATATGCACTCAAATCAATCATAAAATACATGTTAGAAATTAAAACAAAGACAGAGACTGCTATAACTTATAAAGCTCTATCATCAACCTGACAGTAACTTGAAATGGCAGATGAATATCTTTGCCAAGCTTACTAGAGTTGAAGGTGTTTAGTTGATCCAGTGAGTTGGACTTGAGGATTTTATTAGGAAAATTAAAACAAAATTCCAGTCTTCCAAGCACTGTACATAACAGTTACAGAATAAATGGAAATCTATTATTTCCAATCATTTCTTTTCTCTAACATGACAATATTAAATTAAACAAAAAGCCATGATAACAAAAGTTCTGAGATCCTCCTACAAAGTGATGAGTCTGACACAAATATTACACCTCCCTCCAGGAAAATATCTCAAACTAGAATCAAAACTAATGTATCAAAGAAATAAATGGAGTTGCTAAAATGGTAAGTTAGAGGGTGGATATTGTCCCCAGGGGCAAGAATTCAGCCTGTGATTTACTTGCCTGAGTACTAGTGCTCAACAGTGCCTGTGAGAACCAGGCAACAGGTGAAACTTCAGTTTGATGGGAACTAAGAAATAGAAACTATTGATCGGAAGGCAAACTGATTCAAAAGAAATCACTTCTGTGTACACAACTGCTCCGATTAATTCCTGAGAAACATCAAAGCCTGTAAGCTTGGTGGCTGCTGTAGGTGGCAAAAAAAAAACTGGACCAATATTCTAGCTTTTATATTATTTTATTCCATATACACTCAACTCCCCAATAATCTATCAGTGCACAAAATGAAATAATACTTCACTTTTGCCAGAAAATGATGCTTGTCATCCAAAGAAATTCAAGCTGATATCCCCGGGTACCTTTATAGATACGTAAGTCCTTCTGTTCCTCAAAGCACTTAGTAGTAACACAAAGTAATATTTGGCCAGAGAAACCACGTACTATATACAATTTTTTAAAAATCACTCAGCATAAGGAAAATGAATTTTAGAGAGACGGTGACAGTCGCTGTGCTTGTAGATTTATCAGAAAGATACAATAAAGTAAACCATCTAAATCCTTGTGCCAAATTCCCTGCTATGACAAATGACGATCATTTAGTAGGGTCCACTTGAAGAATTTTTTTAAACCAAGAAAAGAACAATAGCTTGGACAATCGATAACGGTAAAAACAAATTGTACCAATCTCTAGTGCTTCTCTCTTTTGTTAGTTTTTTATTCTTTCCTCTCTCACTTTATATTTTATACCTTTTGTTGTGTTATACCTTCAGTCTAAAGCATATTAAGAGTGGATTATAGAGCTCTAGTCACACATATTTACATTGTGAGAGGAGAATTTTGCTACTAAATCAATAAACCAATATAATATACTTCCTATATATTATGCTAAACTACTGCACAAAAGATACCAGTAAAGATCTGACAAATTAATTAGAAATTTAACCCTTGTTTGGCCCAAACATTGATTCAAAAATCCTTCCTTTCTCATGTCAGACACATTTATTTGGTGAAGAGATCTAATACAATGCGTACTTTAAAAAGATGGACTGTTTAAGACAGAGGAAGACTGCAATATTTAAAAGGACCCCTGATGTTTTTTTGTTTGTTTGTTTGTTTGTTTGTTTGTTTGGGTTTTTTGTTTGTTTTTTGTTTGTTTGTTTGTTTTTGTTTTTGTTTTTTTCCTTTCATGGGACCTAACCCCAGGTCCCATGCATGTTAGGAAAGCACAATAACAACCACTGGGTCACCTCCACAGCTCCTTGACATTATTTTATGGACTGCTAAGGTTATGGGATACATCTGCAGTACCGGAGGACCGATTGAGAAGAGCCTATGTCTTAGCGTCTCTCGAGTGGTGAAGTTTATAGAAGACAGACTCCGAGAGAAGAGAATGAATAGACTGCTGCGGTTCTGTTTGATGGTAGGTTTAAATGATAGGAGGAAAGCAATGTACGTGAGTTACGCGGACCACAACTAAATAGCATGAATTTTACATTTGGATGTTAATTTTGGTCTTTCATTGGTATGTGTTTATGGTATACAATAATTACATTTACCTTGAGGAAATGGCACATACACATACCCCCACCACAATCATTTTGCTTTTCTTGCCCCTTCCTGACTACCCATCTCCTCCACCCCTTTTCCTGTCATCTACCTAAGTTGTCTGTATATTATATGATTGACCTTATCTCGTGAGTGTAAAAACTCTTAAGAGAGAAGGATCAGTGGGGAGGAGGAAAGGGGGAAGTAAAACATCACCTTAAACATAAAAATGGACCTCAGGTTACATGGTAAGTCTAGAAAGCAAGAAGCATGGATTCAAGAATTCTCTGCCAAGATGTGAAAGGGTGCTGAACAACTTCAGATATAAATATGGGACAAAAATATGCAGATTCTGTGTTAATATATCTATATATATTCTGTGTTGATATATCTATTAATGTGTATTATTACACATATTACATATTATTACACATGACTCCCAAGACCTTTAAATAAATGGTTGTTTATTGAATAGATGAGCCCATGAGTGAATGAATCAAGAGAATGACCCATGGGGAGGTTTGGCAATGTATCACAATGTGTCTCCAAATAATGAAACTTAAGTCTCTATCTAGTCCCTTTGTTTTTAAGAGCCAGCTGCTCCCCCAAGAGTAACTAGCCAACCAAAACATTCATTGTCTCTAATCACTGTGTAATCCCAGTTACCACAAACCTACATTTTTTTATGGGAGAAGTCAGGTCACATTCCCTCATTATATAGAATTGGTCATGAATGTTCCAACTCCCACAGATACTCTCTACCCTTTCCATGAATCCTCTAAGCAGACCCATTTTGCCATTCCTTTCCCACTCAGTAAGCTTTTACCTGCCTTGTGAAACTCTCAAGCACTATCTCCAAGTCTGTCTACATTCATAGCCTGTCCTCAGCAGAGTTTCTCCTTCAGAAATACAAATTAAGACATAGCTTATAAAGAAATAGCTTTGTACACTGGGAAATGTGACCTTACAAATCCACTAAGCAAGATTCCCCTTTGCTATATTCATGACTCATATACGTTGGAAAGATAATAGGGTTACCCAGTTATTGTGCTGACCACTTAGCAAGGGGACATTTTTAAAGTAGAAGGAAGTACAAAACATTGCTCCGGACATAAACCAGGAATTCTCTGGGCAATCAATCCCCCACTATTGTCACTCACAAGCTCTCTTCTCACCTTCAACCATGTCATTTTCTTTGTCATGCCTGTCATTGTTCTACCACCTCTTAGCTCTCCTAATTTTTCTCTATCTTGAAACTCTCAGTCACTTTCTACAACAAAAGTCACCAGTGATTTCAGCTGCTCTCTGGACACCTTGCCCTCCTCAGCCACTCCCACCCTAACTGCAAAACCTTGAATTCTCAGTTCTTGACATCCTTTTACCCACCTTTCCATTCCATCTTTAGCATCCTACTTTCCTGATCAAATGACAGACCTAAAATTCCCAGGAACACACATCAGCTGTGTATAGATCCCAAACATCCCAATGCACAGTTATTCTTTTAGCTTACTTACCCTGGAATCCGTACCCTAAAAATCTAGTAACTTTAGTGGAACCGTAACCTGCAATTAGACCTGTACACTGTAATTACAACTGATCACTTACTCCCTATCCTTTGCCCTATTCCTAGCATTTCCCTCCTTTTCTATAGTGAGCTCACATCCCAAAACTCTACCTACTCTTTTGAAAATTCTTTATTGTGACACTTCAAAAATTCCGAAATGAGATTAAATTACACAAGCTTATTTTCTGTGCGTCTGTGATTAAGTTACAGAATAAGGTCCTAGAAAAATGAGCCGTTCTGCTGATGGGTCTTCCTTGAAATTTGTGATTAATGATCTCAAATGAATAATCCAAAGTGACAGCCCTACAAGGTAGCCTTGGTCACTCACAGACTTTATCAGGACTGTCTCTCATTGTCTGCTTCGAATCTCTTCTGTGTCCATCATTAACCATTGAGAAATGATCTAGACCTCACAGAGAACATCTACCCAATACTTCTTTGCTCACTCTTCATCAGTTACCCTAATCTCCCTGGAAGTCCCACATAAATGTCTTTGTGTTAAAATGAGAAAGTTCTTAAGTCCTTTGCAACCTTTAGGAACAAGGATTAAATGGGAGGAGGTGGACAATAAGACAGTGGACAAGAAATAAAAATGGGTAGAAACATACAAGGAAAATCAAAAGGCAAGGAAAATCATAATTTTTATTCCTTTGTTTTGTATTGGGGATTGAATCCAGAGCCTTCATTCTGAGCTGCATCTCAAACCCATCATTATTTTTCCTCAATTTATTGATATGTATAAGCACAAAATTTAAGGTTTACAATGAAGTTGAGCATTTTGTGCACATATGTATCTTGTCAAGGTGACAAGGACTTTCCCACACGCCTTTTTCCCTCCCCCTACCCACCTCTCCGTCCCTCCCCATCCTACCCCCCTGGTTCACTTTGTTTTTCGTTTTAAGTTCCATAACAGTTGTGATCTGTGACTCTCATATCAGAGAGACCATTTGATGTTTCACCTTCTGCTTCTGATTTCACTAAGCATGACGTTCTCAAGTTTCTTCCATTTGCCCGTAAAAGCCTCCACGCTGTTGGACTTTATGGATGCATAGTATTCCATTGTGTGTAAATATGACAGTTTGTGTATCCACTGGTCTGTTGATGAGTATTTTGGTGACTTCCATCTTTTAGCTATTGTTAGTTGTGCTGCCATGAACACGGGTATACATGTATCTCTATTGTGTGTTGTTTTGGCCTCTTTTGGAAATATTCCCAGGAGGGGTGTCGCTGGATCCAAGGGGAAGTTTGTCCAGATTGGGCTTGAACCTGTGATACTTCTGCCTTAGCCTTACAGTGCCAGCACTAAAATCATGCATTGTCAGGCCCAAAAGAAAACCGTAATTTTATAATTGTATTTTCAATTAAATTGCAATGCCAAAATATAAAAGTATTCTAGGCCCAGTGGCACAGGCCTATACTCCCAGTACTTTGGGAGGCTGAGATCAGAAAAACATAAGTTCAAGCCCAGGGTGTCCAATTTAGCTACTTAGCAAGATAGCATCTCAAAAATAAAAAATGGCATACATAATAAATAAATAAAACACAAATGAGAGAAAAAGAAAGAAAGAAATGCACTGGGATGTAGCTAGTGTGAGGGCCTTGAGCTTGTACAGAATAACGTACATACTCTCTCTATCTCTGCCTGTCTCTCGCTCTCTCTCTCTCTCTCTCTCTCTCTCTCTCTCTCTCTCCATGCCAATGCCTTTATATGGCATTAAAATAACTGGAAACATAAAATATCCAAAAAGAATAATTGTTCTTGTTTCTACCTTGGGCACACTTACGTACCAAGCCACTCAAATATCTTCTTTATTACCTCTGATCACCTCCCAACTAAGTATGTGAGCCTACACTCACCTTTAATCCCTTCCTCACTCTCTACATTTATAAAAACCATGTCAATAGTTCTCTCTCCTTTAAGCTTTTATCTTTTCGTATAGTTTTCCAGTTTGCCCAACCAAGTCTTCAGGACCTGGGATTAAGTGATCTTTTTATCTCAGCCCCTCAGATAGCTTGAATTACAGGTATGTACCACTAAGTCCACCATTGCATTTAAAATACAATCTCTCTCATTATTTCCATATTAACCAGTTATGGAAACTAAACATAGAGTTTAATCCATGTAAGGCAAGCGCTCTATCACAGAGCTATGACCTCAGCCTCTGCCTATACCAAGATGATTTCCTAACAGGTCATCCTGCATGTAGGTTTGACAGCCCCTGTCCATCACAACAGCAGCCAGAGTGATCATTTTGCATGTGTATGTCAGCCAGATCATTTCACTCATCAACATAGAGCAAACTAAAACTTCTCATTAATTTTTTTTTAAAAAAACTCTAACATTAGACTTCAGCTACCTTGCCAGTTTCATTTCCCTAAGGCACCCCGGTTATCACATCAAGAATGTTTTCAGAGATAAAAACTTTAAGATTGTTAGTGGATATTTAATATTTTATGTAGGGTGGGTCTTTTTCCTCTTCTTCTTGTACCTCGTCATGATTTTCTTTTATAGCTGGAACTTTTCCTCTTTCAAGTGTCAATTTAAATGCTCCCACCTCAAAGCCAGCCTCCTTGGCCATGTATCACCTTATCTCACTGTCACATTTCCTTATATTACATTCCTCATTAACGTGTTATTTATCACACACATTCATTTAGCTGTTACCTTAGTCACTTTCTCACTACACGGACAAAAGACTGGACTTTCAGAACTTACAGGAGAAAAGGTTTATTTTAGCTCACAGTTCAGGTCTTAGTCCACCCACAGAATATAGTAGAAGGGCAAGACCTAGCTGGGAAGAGATGTTCATCCCATTGCAGCAGGAAACGGAGAGAGAAGGGTGGGGCTAGGGAGGGCAGTGCCCTTCCAGGTCAGCCCAGCGATCTGCGCCTTTCCACCAGGCCCCACCTCTTAAGGTCACATGAAATTCTCAATAGATTGATCCACCTACACAATTAGCCCCACAAACCAATCATCTTCTAAACACATGAAGCTTTTGAGACACTTCAGATCCAAACTATAACACCTGTTTATCATCAGTCTCCCTGGTCCTCAACAGAGGTAAGAACTGCTTTGTGCATTAATTTTTGTATCTCCTGTATCTAAAAAGAATGCATGCCCCTAGCACTCTGAGAGATTGAAACAGGAGGATTACAAATTTAAACTTAGTTTAGGCAATGTAGCAACTTAATGCCATCTCATTTCAAAACAAACATTTAAAAATAGTTTTTTTAAATGACAGTTGTATATACAATGACAACAAAAACAAGAAAATCCTTATCATTTATACAGAATAACATCACGGAAATGTTGGAGCTTTAAAATTAGAATTTCCATTATTTGGAGAGAAATGCACAAGCAGAAATGATTAAATATAATTTATATCTAGAAGGCATACATATTTTACAGGTATAGAGATCCTTGGAAAGTAATTCAATTTGTATCCATTTCGTCTTCTCACTTTTCAATCATTTAGCAAATTGTATTTAGAATACACTATTTCCCACCTATTGCTCCAAGTGGATGAAGCTACAGCCATAGATGAAGTGGGATGCCCAGCCTTTGTGGCACTTAAACTCTGCTTATGATCCCGGTCTAACTGTACCAGTTGACTTTCGCTATTGACATGACTGGATCAAGAGATTCCTGCAGAGGTGGTTTGGTAGTGAAGGCGTTAAACTCATAATAGGGATAACCTATTCTATTAGTTTGGGTTCAAAAGACAGAATTTATAGGTCTTAGCACAAAAGGGCTATTAGAAAGGCTTACAAGTCCAACGATAGTGGTGGTCCAAGATGGCTGCTCAGCCAAGCAGTAGATCTCAGCTGAAGATCGGCGACTGAAGATTAACGGTGACTGAAGGGCAGCAACAGACAGACAGGCACAAGTCAAGACAGGAACGAATCTGTGCTGATGATCTGCAGCGTCCGTAGACAATCGTGAAGGCAAGAACTTTCCCAGAGGAAGACCCCTGGCACTTGTCCCTCTTCCTCCCTTTTACACGGTTGGAGTTCCAGTTGGCCCTCCTACAACTGGGAGGGTGCTCCTCTCTCATTGGCCAGCCCACAATGACTCACACTCCAATCCCAACAAATTCTTAAGCCCCAGTCTAGGGTGGTTAATAAATCCCCATACCAGTGGAGGTGTGGGTCTTACTTTCATCAAGGTGACATGATCAACGGACACACCGATTGATAACTTCATGAGTAAACAGGCTATTCAGAGCTGGGACCTAGGTGGAGGTAGTGGACCATGAGGGCATGACCTCTGGGACTACTGGTCCCTGGAACTTTTCTCCCAGGTCTTCCCCAGTTCCCTGCTTCCGTGAGTAGTGCAGCCTCTCCTTTGCCATGCCTCTCCACCATGCTGTTTCTGTCTCAAAGCCAGTCCACTCTCCTTTAAGCTGCAAGTGTCAGGTGTTTTGCAACAATGATGGCAAGCTGACCAGTGCTTTAGGAGTGCAGTCTTCATGAAAGCAATATCCTCATCCACTCTCTGCACAGCTCTATGCGGAGCCACAGGCACAAGGTAAGCACTCAGGCAAAATGCACTGAAGCACAAACAAACTTGTAAAATAAGGCACAGAGACTTCTATGCACAGTGTCTGGCTAATTTTATGAAATTATTGTACATATCAAGTAATGTGATACACTGCCCATCCTCTTAACTCCTCGGCAACTGAATGCAAGATACTGCCCTTTTCTTTTTTTCCCCATTTTATTGATATGTATAAGCGCAAAAAAAAATTTAAGGTTTACAATGAAGTTGAGCATTTTGTGCACCTACGTATCTTGTCAAGGTGACAAGGACTTTCCCACTCTCCTTTTGTCCCTCCCCTACTCACCCTTCCCTCCCTCGCCACCCTACCCCCCTTGTTGACTTCTTTTTTTTCATTTTAAGGTCCATAATATAGGTGTGATCTGGGACTCTTATATCAGAGAGACCATTTGATGTTTCACCTTCTGCTTCTGACTCACTTCATTAAGCATGATGTTCTCAAGTTTCTTCCATTTGCCTGCAAAAGCCTCCACGCTGTTGGACTTTATAGATGCAAGTATTCCATTGTGTATAAATACCACAGTTTGTGTATCCATTGGTCTGTTGATGGGTATTTTGGTGACTTCCATATTTTAGCTATTGTTAGTTGTGCTGCTATGAACATGGATATATATGTATGTCTCTGTTATGTGTTGTTTTGGCCTCTTTTGGATATATTCCCAGGAGAGGTGTCGCTGTCCTGTTTTTGAGATACACTGTTTCTCCTGTTCCCAACTTACATGAATGTCATTGAAATATATTTCTATACCACCAAGACGTGGAAAACATTTTTAAACGTGTTTTCAAGGCTTACCCTCTCAAAGTGTCACTACCTTATACTACTCACGCTTGCCCAAATGACAACAGCAGGCCACTTTTAATTAAGGCTCAGGGTTAAACGTCAATTGTCTAAATACACTAATCTGTTACATAAAGGTTTGGACCAGTGGAACAAAGGAACTCCTGCCTGTACCAGCTGGTTGGGAAAGATGTCTGTGCCTTTCCTGAATAGGGCGGCTTGCGGTTTTGCCCCCTTAAAATTGAACCTGCTGAGTGACAAATCAGAACTGGTGATTTCGAAGTAGGTTCATTTCACCGATGTTACAGCAGCCAGAGCTGCAGTGCACATAAAAGAAAGAACTTTTCCCAGACATTACCTACAGGAAAAACTCTCTCTGAGTTTTTCACCGGAAAGAAGGAAAGACGGAAACAACAGAGAAGATTAACCCAGTTGCATAAAGAGCAGTAAAGGACTCTGGCGATGCGGTGCTCTCTCACAGGTTTGCTTTACGGCTCCCTCCGGAGCCGGCTCTCATCGCGTCCCCATGCTGTGAGACCAAGGCACTGTTTCTCTGGCTATATTTGGCTGACTGGTTATTTCACTTTCTTTTTGCTCTACTCATCTTATTCTGTATCCCCCTGCGAGGTAAAAACAATCTAGAAAGAACTAGACTGTTGTACAGGACTCATTATTTAATTTTCTCTTTCTGAATAATTCATAAAGGAGATGTTAGCAACTTGCCTGTCCTGAGGTCTCCGAACGTCCATTTTCATTCACACATATCTTTTGTTTGTTACCTTGAAAGCTCTGGGTTCCGGTCCTCCTCTTGAGTCTACCAAGGAAGGATCCCTGTCTTGAAAGGTTGGTCCCAGAAGTCTGTTTTCCTTGGGACAGCCCCACCCAGAGCCTCACAGACATCCCACACTCGTTTCTTATTTCTCCCCCCACTACCTTACTTGTGCTGGGCTGGGCTGTCGTTATCTTTGTCCACTGGCCCAACTTCACTCCTACTACCAATTCCTTCAGTCTACTGGGTTCTCTGACCCTCTGGCCCCGCAGAACCCTCCAGCCCCACTCTACTTTGCATTTGTGCAGGCCGCTTGGAATGGCATATTTTAACTACCTCTATGTTATTACGTTTTACCTTTCCCTTAGCAGCCAAATAGCTGTGTACCTAAAAGTTCTGACAACCTAGGGTATTAGTCACAATTCTCCAGAAAAACAGGACCATCATGAGCTGTTTGTCTTCCTGTCTGTCTACCCACTTACACCAAGCCTCCATTTCTAATGAGTTCCACGTTGAGCGATTTGAGTAATGAATAGAAATCATGAAAACCAGAATGTGTTTGTGCGGAACATACACAGACTTCTCCTTGTCCTTAACCTCTAAAGAATTAAAACTGCTTGCATGTAATTGTGATTGTGTTACCCACTATGAATGATCTAGAATTGATTTAAATTACACAAAAGGATGCATCTAGGATACATGCAAAGATTGTGCCATTTCATATACTGGATTTTCACTAGGGACTTTGGAATCTTCAGAGTAAAAAGTGGGGTCCTAGAATCGGTCTTCCACAATGAGTGTGTGTGTGTGACAGTGTGTGCACATACGTGTGTAAGTTGTAAGAGACAGAAAGAGGGCATGAGGAATCTCTATTAATGAATGAACTCACAGATCTGTGGAGTTTAATAAACCCAAAATCTTCTCGGAAGACTGGCAAACCAGATACAACTGAAGAGCTCCTCTTTGGGCCCAGAGGCTGCCATCCGCCAGAAGCCCTTCTTGTTTGAGGAAGGTGAAATGAATAGTCTGTAGAAACCTTCAACAGACTATAGATTAGACCTTGGTTAGTTGAGGCTCATCCACATTCTTCAAGGGAAACTGTTTAGTTTAAATGTATTTATTTAATGTGTGCAATTTAAATTTTAACCTCATTCCTTAAAACAAGATCACAGGAACATCTACAGTCAGGCTTACCAAGTATCTGAGCATTGTGCTCAGTCAAGTGGGCACATAAAATTAACCTTTAACATATGGCAATGCCATTTGCGTATCAAAAGAACACAGTCAGTGCGTGTGTGTGTGTGTGTGTGTAGCACTCCCCCAAGCTCAAAGTGATTTGTATGGATCACAAACACATACCAATAAAAATAAAATTTTGTAAAAAAAAAAAAAGATTAAAGAACTCAGCCACTCCCTGTCATGTTCTCATCTCCTCATCCTCTGCTCCCTAGTCACTGACTATACTGTGCTTCTTCCTGTGAAGAGGCGTTGAGACCTCCTAGCTCAGTGATAGAGATGATCCTTCCTTTCCTTTTCACCTAACTCCTATTCAACCTCCATTTGTTTGCAGTTTTCCCAAGGAAGTATTCTGTATTCTCAGGACTGGTTTCTCCAGTTACATGTTGTCACAGTGTACAACACAAGATATCTTTCTTTTATGATACTTAGAAAAGTAGCGTGTCTACATTTACTTATTTTACATAATTTGATTAGCAATTCTCTTTTATATTCAAATGTCCTACCTGGTATATACAAAGTAACCAATACATTTTTGATGTATTTCTGACTAAATGAATTAATAGCCACAGAGATTAATATCAGTTCCTTTATAAAATATTCTTCAAAAAGGCAGATGGCAGTACTTATTGCTGAAATGACCAGATTGAAAAGCTCTATTTTTTAATGCACAAAGCTAAGTCTTTTTCCCCATTTTATTGATATGTATACATGCAAAATTTAAGGTTTACAATGGAGTTGAGCCTTTTATGCACAAATGTATCTTGTCAAAGTGACAAGGGCTTTCCCACTCTCCTTTTGTCCCTCCCTCTACCCTCCCCTACCCTACCCCCCTGTTTCACTTTGTTTTTCCTTTTAAATTCCATAGGAGTTGTGTTCTGGGATAGCTAAGTCTTTTTACCTACCTGAACTACCTGATGATATTGTGCATGTACGGTCTCAGGATCACTATCATACTGTGTCAGATAAGGAGAACTTTCATACTAGTTCCTAATAATTAATATATATAAAGATCATAGTATTTGATATACAAGAGATGGAGATTTGTTAAATTTAAAGTTATTGGCCACAGATGAACAATGTTCCAGGTATATTTTGGTCTTATTATCTAATTATTGGTAGTGCATATAATAATGGTAAATATTTAGAATCGAGAATTAATCATTTGTTAAGGTTGGAATCCTTAAAAATAAGCCAACTTGAAATTTTTAGAATTCCACTTGAAATTGTTTTTTTAATTCTCTTTGAAAACTTCAAAACCTTTGCAGAAATCATCCCTGAAAACTTTTCGTCTAGATAAAAATTTTCCATCAGTTCAGATCTGGCTGGCTGTATCCTTTTCTGCTTCCTGATAAAGGGCACTCTACCAGGCTTACTGCCGCCACCTTAGGATTTGAGAATGGACTGTAAATAGTGGCGCATGCCTGCAGTCTCAGCTCCTCAGAAGATAAGGTTGCGGGATGGAGAGTTCAGTGGCCGCTGGGAAATTTAGATGTCCCATAATTAAAAGCAAAAAAATTTATAAAGGCTGGAAATGTAACTCAGTGTTAGAGTACTTGCATAGCATGCGTGAGCATCCAGGGTTTAAGCCACAATATAAACTCCAACAACAACAACAAAAAAACTTGTCTAAGTATTTTCTGCTCCAAAGTCATATAAATAAAAATCTCAGTTTTACACTGTAACATTTTTATTTGATTCCCAATGTTTTTCTCCCCTTACTTAGATTTTATTTTAGGTGGCTACTTCATTGCTATGGCTACCCCAGCCACTCAACCTCTCTGTCTTTGCTTCTTCACTTCTGGAGTGGGGACAGAAGAACGCTTAGCACACAAGGCAACCCTGAGGAGCAAGGAGGATACGTTATGTAAAAACTCTTAAATAAAAAGAATTTTGTCAACAGCAGTGTGAGGATTATAAATTAAAGTATTTTATCTGGTTAACATGCTATGTAATTATTCAATAAAATACTTATCAAAAAGCCTACATAAAAATAACACTGAAATGTTGTGACTAAATTGTCAAGCTCATTATTGCCAAACATTCTATGCTATGCTTCATTTTCAGTAAAGTGTGGCCTGCTTTAATGAATATTTTAAAGCAATTAAATGTATTCAATAGATGGTTGGTAACAGGGAAAATAACATAGATCCGATGCAAAGGTTGACTTGGTCCGTATTCATATTTCTAGGCACATTAAGATTTGGCTTCAATAAATAGCTGCAGTGAAAGACAAATTAAATACGTAAGTGTGAGGGGGAAAACAGGGGAAAAGTTGAAAGGATACAAGGCGATGTAAATATTCTGCAACTGATCAGTTTATTGAAAT